>CM033469.1:129324596-129822096 GCA_019447015.1 Hymenochirus boettgeri
TCATCATAATCAGCTGATTATTTACAACATGGTGATCCAAATCCACAATCTCCAATTGTTTGCCCAGTGCAGTAATCGACACATTGTCCTCCATTTCGTCTACATAGTTTCCTTGCTGCTGATGCTGCAATAAGAACTGTAAGAAAATAACAAACATGATTGGAAATAAAGGAAAACTGGAACAGGAACATAACACAAACAGCGCCACCTACTGAATTACAGTAAAATAGCATCACTTTAATAAATAATAAAGGTTAAATTCTATTTAATATAGGTTCCCCATTGATAATTCCATTTAATATAGGTTCCCCATTGATAATTCCATTTAAATTCCATTTAACATACAGGTCCCCATTAGATAATTCATTTAACATTAGCGTTCCCCATATGATGTAAGTTTCCAGTTAAGTTGATAGGGGGTGTGCACCCCACTATGATAATTCCATTTGATTATAGGATCCCTATTGTATAATTCCATTATGATGGGGTGCCCGGCATTTTGATATGTAATTCCTTTTAATATTATAGGATCACCCACATGTATAAATTCCATTTAATAATAGAGATCCCCATGATAATATCAATTTAAAATAGGTCCCCATTAATAATTCCATAACTTTTATTACTATAGGTCCCCATTTTGTTAATTCCATATAAATGTAGGTCCCATTGTATGTAATAAATTAATAATAGTTGATTCCCCAACTTGACCACAATTCCATTTAATATACGGATCCCCATTTGATAATTCCATTTAATATAGGTTCCCATTGATAAATTCACCTTGTTGGAATGATTAAGATCCCCTTATAATTCATTTTATAATTAATGATCCCACCCGTTGATACAGTCCATTTTTATCATAGATTTCATCCCCGTTTGATAAATTCCATTTTTAATATCCGCGGTACTCCCCCATTTGATAATTTCCATTATTTAAGAATGAGGTCCCATTGATAATCCATTTACTAGTAGGATCCCATGAAGAATTCCATTACTATTAGGTTCCCCATTTGATAATTCCATTTATATAGGATTTCCCATTGATAATTCCAATTCAATAGGTTCCCCAGTGATAATTCCATTAATATAGGATCCCATGATTCATTAATATGTTACTTGTATGTCCATTTAATACTAGGATTCCCCATTGTATAAAGTGTCCATTTTAATAATAGGTATCACCCATTGATAATTCCATTAAACTATAGGTCCCTCTGATATTCCATTTAAATATGATCCCCATTGATATTCCATTTAATAATTAAGGATCCCCATTGATAATGTCCTATTTAATATGAAGAATCCCCCTTGATAGCTCTATTTACATATAACGACTCGCCATTGTATACATTTCCATTCATTAATAGGTTTCCCCTTGTATTAATTCCATATTTAATATAGAATCCCCATTGATAATTCCATTTAATATAGGATCCCCATTGATAATTCCATTTAATATAGGATCCCCATTGATAATTCCATTTTAACTGCTAAGGAGTTTCACCCTTATTATATTGTTTAGGTTGTCAGAATGGCTGTTTTCACACTCAAAGCTCCGTTCTGTATCCTGGAAAGGGGATCTGAGTACCGGAAGGCAGGTTGGAACAATAAGACTCCATATTGTTGGAAGGGACACATGGAAAGTGATGAAGTATTGGGTTTTAACTTACTATTGTGTAGAAATATCTTGACATGGTTGGAAGGCTTTTCATTTTCATGCATAAAATTGTAACTAAAACACCCATGTTTTTACTATTTGCACTAGCACAGATATTGTGATAATATATAGGGCCCAGGAATGTGCATTAATCATCTTTTCTTGTTTGTTCTAATGTTTTGGTCAGATCAGCTTATTTGTTATGCATGTGAGAGTTCATGAATGCAGACAAATTATTAAGGTTCATACACATTCATGAACTCTCACATGCATAACAAATAAGCTGATCTGACCAAAACATTAGAACAAACAAGAAAAGAGATGACCAATGCACATTAATTTGTTAGGACCTTCCATACTGGGGTTACCTTGACATGGTTGGAAGGCTTTTCATTTTCATGCATAAAATTGTAACTAAAACACCCATGTTTTTACTATTTGCACTAGCACAGATATTGTGATAATATATAGGGCCCAGGAATGTGCATTAATCATCTTTTCTTGTTTGTTCTAATGTTTTGGTCAGATCAGCTTATTTGTTATGCATGTGAGAGTTCATGAATGCAGACAAATTATTAAGGTTCATACACATTCATGAACTCTCACATGCATAACAAATAAGCTGATCTGACCAAAACATTAGAACAAACAAGAAAAGAGATGACCAATGCACATTAATTTGTTAGGACCTTCCATACTGGGGTTACGCTCTCAGGCCAAGTAGGATCGACCCTCAAAAATTAGCCACAAAGTAACTTGAATGCAGTAGAGCAAGGTAGGACCATATATGGCCCTGCCACCAAATTTTATAAAGGGAAAAAAAAAATTCCTCCTGTACTCGTACAATTGGAATTTCCCTGGATCAACCTCTACTTTATATACAACTACCAGTAAATTGCCGAAACTCAGCCAGAGCTTTTGCTTTTTTTTTAAACGGACCATTAAACCGGCCATAACAATTTCCACTGGAAGACCATTGCTGAAGTTCCATAGCTTTAAAACCGTTCTCACAGGGAAAAACCCTTTCAGAACGTGAAGCCTAACTTGAATAACTTAAATAGAAAGAACATATTTGTCTCTTCAATCCAAATTAATTACTGAAGCTGAGATCAAGTAATTAAAGTAGCAAACATTATGTATATTTATACTTAAAATGCTTGAGATTAAGAGTAGTCTAAAATAGATGCTGGTGCTGCCATTGGGTACTATCTGTTAAGTGTATTTCTGAAGCTTTGAGTGTGTGGGACATTTTTATCTGTGGACAAAATAGAAATTTTGTGCACGTTCCAAAGGCATGTACCGGTTGTTTTCAGGGAATCAACGTTTTATACACCATAATTGAGCAAGGTTAACAGCTTGAGAAGACAGGCTTTCCTGACCACTATCGATTCTAAGACTGACCATTCAATGAAGTGGCTTTATGATAGCAAAACCTTGCCAGCATGGTTGGCAGGTGTATTAACCTGCCGTTGGCTTTACTGTTTCTTGGAAGTTCTAACTTTTTTTTTCTTTCAAAGCTCACCACGGTCCTTTTTTGTTATGTTTCCCCATTTCCCATTCTTAGAAACAGTTTGGTTTTTAAAACTAGGGAGCTCAGGGCCCGTATTTTAAAACAACCAGGATACCAATTTAGCGATGCAGTGTGTTATTGCATAATGTCGTACGTACAGTTACTACAACCAACATGTTTCTTTAATAACGATGTTCGAACGACGTAGAATACATGCGGTTTGTAGAGCTACGGGGACGCCTAAAATCTACAATCCCATTATCATAGATTTTATAATTGGTTAATTTACTATCTTATGTAAATTACTATAATGATCTTAAGTTCACTATCATTAAATCTATCGGATTAAACCAAGCTAAGTTCATTAAACTGATGCCTAAAGGTGGCAGTATTTGCTAAAAGCGATACTGTGCCTTTATGAATAATGGCCCCTTAGATAAATAGTCCAGTTTCAACAACACACACAGGGAAGCTGCATCTTCACCGTTCTTTGCCAGTAGTGTTAAGATCCGTCACAAGATGCGTGTTCGGTCCTTCACTATGGTGACTAGTGGTATGTGGGAGGATTCACAAGCATCAAACTGCATAACTGGCAAATCGTGTGAACATCCACGATCCAGATACAAACAACGTTTCACACAAGACCAAAAGTTAGTGGTTTGTATAATCCAAAATAAATCCGCTGTTAGCACATGACTTTTGGCTCTTTGTGTGAATCATTTTTTTTTCGTATCTTGAAGCTGTAAGTGAGACTGTGAACCTTTAACAACAAACTGAGCCTTCAAGGATTCAAGGACCTGCTTGCCTGGGTCATCCGTTGTTCAATTCATAATTCGTTCTATTCGCGAAATCTTTCCATTGTGGTTGCTTACTGTGGCGGTGTGCTCAAGCGGCAGTGTATCCGCGGTTTCCGACGATTTCACACACACTTGAATTGTGGACACGTGGTCCAATCCTTGAAATCTTTGGGCCCCGGTACTTGCTGTCGTGGACCGTCTTCCCTCGTCTATGCCGCCTCTTCGGGCGAGAGATCAAGAGGATTACTCAGGTAGGGAAGAAACAACGGTAGCCAGTTAATATTTGGCACAGTGTGGAACCTTCGGTGTCCAAGGCAAGAGTACTAAAGGATACCATCCCATAAGTTGTTGGCTAAACTGGTTTGCTCTGTATTAAATGTGGGTATTATCACGGAAAGGACATACTATAAACAAGGGTTGGACAGCTGACAAATTATACAGAAGCGATATACCTATATTAGCACTCCTCAAATCCACACCCATGTACAAGATGCTATAATAGGCGTTACCTATCTAAGCCTGTGTGTGCAGATTCCACACACAATTTATATCTTATGTTGTGTTTGGTACACAGTGGGCAAACAGCTTGGTGTACTGATGTTTTATAAGAAGTGTTCACACACGCAGTATGTTTATGGCACATAGGAACGCCCAAATCTGATTTGATAACATACTAAGCAGGAAAGCAAACCATTCTACTATACGGTGAATCTTTGCAATGGGTTAAAAACATGTTTGACGACGCTCTCAGCGCATCACCCTATTTGTTTTGTGAAAGTCCCTTCTCGGTCTAACAACATTTAGATTTAAGGAAGCTTAATTTATGGAAAAGTGTGGAAGGTTTCCGGATTTTTATTTTATATTTATGAATACCATTGGATTTTTTATAACGTCATGTTTATTTAGAGTAAATATAAACCCATGCTTTTTAACAAAAGTCGAAGAGGTATTTATGGCAGTCCAATGCTATAGTTCCACCACCCATACTGTCCAGCGGCACCTGGCAATATTTATTGAAAAAAGTGATTGGACCCAGAAGACGATGACGTCCTAACATTAAACTGGGTTAAATAGCCAGAAAACCACCCTACATTTTCAGACCCCATTGGTCCTTTCCAAATGTGTCAGTGAGCATATCAGTGCCAGAATATAAAAGCAAAATGGAAGTGCATCATTTAGTTACTGCCCACTTTGTGAGACTTCGGTACAAACATACATACCATTTTTCATCAAAACTGTTTAAAAACCTCTGTGTACATACGTGATTCATTAAAAGTTATAAGGGCAACTATAGTGTCCTTCAAACTTTTTTTAAAAACCATCATACTATTACTACTTTTAACTCAACTATCCTTTCATCCCATCCCCCACACACATCCGCAATGTTGTCTCTTTCCCATCTGCTCCACCGTTTGTTGTAGTATTAACTCATAAGTTTTAGAATCACGATGGGAGGAACTGGCAATCAAATTGAATGGCATAGTTAGTCCCGCTCATCCTACTGTGTGATTACCATATCCACCCCGTCCTCCCTATGAATCTAAATTACCATTCCCTCTAACTTATAACACTAGCAAGACGCTACCACTATGTGTAAAGGTTCATAACGACAACACATGCGATCGTGGGTTCCGACCGGCAGTGCACGATGTGTATTGAACGATCCGTTGCAAGCCGATAAATTGTGCCGTGTATGGGCACTTTATCGGAACTAATTGCGTTTTCAGTGGGGATCATTGCCCCAACAGCCGGGCAGATCCCGAACTGAGTGGCCGTTTTCCGCCTGATAAAGATGTGCCCAGTCATGGCATGATGTATCGCCAACCCTCGGATCACCACTGTGTAACTGAACCTAATGAGAAGCAGACAACACGCTGTACTGGCAATCAAAGAGAAAAGTTTCAAAAATGTCTCTACTAGTACAACATTAAACTATTAATAAAGTCAATTAAGCTTTAATAAATCTGGGTTAAACTCTCCTAGAAACCAGTATCAAAGAAAAAAACCTTTATCCCATCACTCCCCCAACACAACCATGTAAAAGCATAAATGAAAGTTTATATGGTAAACAAACTCCTTGTATTTAACAAACCCGGACAAACAATTCATGTAATTAGCAGGCTGCATTATTGTAAATTGATTTTATTTATTACTGTGTCATTCTAACTCAGACCAGGCTAGGGTGTTTTACCACCTGATTAACCTGTTACTCCTCCTTATGTTTTCAAATACAACTCCAACCATATCCCTGACGCCCGTCCGCTAATTAGAGAGTGTCTTCAGGGTAAATGGTAATAATGTAAATGTCACAACACAATGATAAATTTTGTTCAAAGCCATGAATTTGAATAAGGAATGCAACTAAATTCTCAATAACTATATGAAAACCTTGTTTTATACAAGCACCACAACAACAACACATATAGATGAGTCAAAACAGAGCTGCGCCCACTTGCAACTACCAGGCACCAAACTAATACATTTAAAAGCTCAGTGTAGGCACCAAACATTCTGATGATTGCTATGGCTTGCAGAACCAACAGCAGCTCTGCTCTCTAACAGAATTAAGACTTGCTAAAAAGCCTCTGGCTTGTTTATACTTCCTCCTTTGGCAAGCCACCCACCCCAAATATGATTTGGTCAACTATACACAGCCAAATCAGATTAAAATTTTGTGTTCTGGACTCAATCAGATTTTGAGGTGCGTTTATGAGCACTTAAAACTTTATGAAACCTCAGAGAAGCTCAGTTTGGTAATCAGCAGTAAAACTAGCAGTATTGCTTTTGGGTTAGGTTAGAGATTTTGGCATGAAATTGGTTGGTTATTTTAGTTGGCTGCAGCGATGATAATCTTTAGCTTCGTACAAAGATTAAATATTCTATGGTGTGTTATGTATATATAGGTATATATAAAAGCAAGCAAAGACACCGGTAATGGGAAATTTTCTGTCTTACAGATAGTTCCCGATACCGACAATAACTTCAGTAAGTTTGTCATATCCACCTGTACACCACAATGCAAATTTTTTTGGCCCCGAACGTTTGCAGGCTATAGATGTGGTTGGCCGCGCAAATGTCCCATACCAACAACGATCATCCAATGATTTACTCTGGCATGTCAATTACCGTTATCTGATCCAGACAAAGGGCGAACCCGACAGTGTTCATCGACGCTTGTTCGATGCTAACTAACCCATTTAGAATCCCCCCACTTGAAATACTGTGCTCCACTCATACATTTGATATAAACGGTAACAAATAGTTTTTTTGGTTTTGAGAACCTGAATTTGCTTTAGCTTTACTCAAATAGTCTGCCAAAATTTGGTGAGTAAGCCTATACATATGTATTTGCACACTAGTCTCTATAATCTAACCATTCTCTGACAAGTCATCTCACGCAGCAGAGGGAGTTAGGGGTTGGCACAGTTGAATCAATGCAGTATTAATACCATCTCGTTGTTGTAATTAAACCAGCCCTGTTACTTACAATTAAATTATTTGGCTGAAAAAGCCAAATTACTGTTTTCTTTAGTCATTTCTTCTTCTGCTTTTTCTTTTTTTTCGTTCCGTTTTATATGTTCTTCCACTTTTGACCGTAATCTCCTCCCACAGTGTTTTTGAGCTAGAGACATGAATTCGGGTACGATGTCGGGGCATATAGGGAAATGTGCTAAATCTTCAGCTAAAGAATCCGCAAGCGTTTATGGCGTTATCAGCGAATTTCCGGACATTTTTCCTTCCATAGACATATTACACATCTCAAATTGGATAATTTCAAACAGTTTTTTTTCATGGTCATAAAAATCAAATGGTGAATACCCCCAACCCCACCACACAACCCAGGTACACACCCCATACTACCTACCTTTCCATTCCCATGGAATCCATATTTAAAGGTTAACTGAACGTCAAAAAAACAATTTGATTATCCTCAAAAAAAAGATAGTTTTTATGGTTATGAAACACAAAATAGCATACCCCCGTCACACCAGACCCAGGTACAACACACCTCTATCTACTTATCCATCAGTTTGGTTGTTGTTTTTTGGTTTTTGTGCAAGCCATACTTAAAGGTAAACTAAAGTACAAAAACAAACTATTAGATTTATCTCAATCAAAAGATAGTTTTATGTTGTACACAAAAGACAAGACATACCCCACCCCTAGACCAGACCCAGGTACAACACAACCTACTGACTCTACTTATCCATTGCAGTGCAGCCATACTTTAAAGGGTAACTAAAGTCAAAAAGCAATTTGGCACAGTAAACCAAAACGTGTTTTTTGTAACCCCCAACGTGATACGGGTATCCCAGTCTACTGACCTAGGGCCGCGCTTCAGTACTGTGTGCAGCCATACGTAAAGTCAAAAAAACTAATTTGACCCAATACTCAAAAAAGTTTTTTATTTTAAACTCTCAACTCTGCACGGGTACACACACCACGTCTACTGTATCCATTACTGTGGCAAGCCATACTTTCAAAGGGTAACTAAAGTCAAAAGCTATTTTGATCAATAATCAAAAAACTTTGTTTTTTTTTACCCCCCAAACGTGCTACAGGTATACACAGCTACTGACCTAACCCCTCCATGTACTGTTCGAAGCCATACTTAAGGGTAACTAAAGTCAAAAATAGAATTTGACCAATCATCAAAAGTTTTTTTTTTAAACTCTCACCAAACACGGTAACACACACCTACCTATCTACTTAGTCCATTACTGTGGCAAAGCCATACTTGAAAGGGTAACAAAGTCAAAAAGCAAATATTTGATCATACAAAAACTTTATTTTTTTAAAACACCCTCCAACAATATACAGGTATAAACCCTACTGCTACTTGACCTACCCCTCCATTACTGTTGCGTCATAATAAAAGGGTAACGTAAAGTAAAAAAAAACTAATTTTTGACAATCATCAAAAAGTTTTTTTTTACTCCTCAACCCGCACGGGTCACACACCTACTGATCTACTTATCCATTACTGTGCAGCCATACTTTAAAAGGGTACTAAAGGTCAAAAACAAGCCACTTTTGACAACATCATATCAAAAAACTTTGTGTTTTTAACCCCCAAACCGTATATACAGGTATACACAGGCTCTGACCTACCACAGCCCCTCCATTATACTGTTGGGCCGCCAACTTAAAGGTAACTAAAGTCAAAAAAACTACTTTTTTGACTCAATCATCAAAAAAGTTGTTTTTTTTTAACTCCTCAACCCGAACCGGTACACCACACCTACTACTCTACTTATCCATTACTATGGCAGCCATCATAACAGGGTAATAAAGTAAAAATATTTTGACCAATCATCAAAAAGTTAGTATTTTATTTTATCCCAATCCCAACCTGATATGAATACACACACACCAACCTTTAATGCATTGACTATTTAAAGGGTAAGTAAAAAAAACAACACTGTCGTCATCATTGGACATTTATTGAGTTTTAAAACATCTTGCAGCACAAACACACAAATTCCCTTCCAAAAATAATTCTTACGTCTTTCTCAATGCCCAATTTAAAGTTTATACTTAACTTTCCCTTTTCTAAGTTATAAGTGATCCCCATTATGAGATGAGTCTAAGACTACATATATATCCACTACTACCTTTAATTGCTCTATCATCCCGAGCAGGGATGTCCAACCTGTGGCCCTCCAGAATGTTTTGGAAACCTACATCTCCCAATATTCCCTGGTTTCTTCTGTCAATGGAGGAGAATGCCTGGGAGTTGTAGTTTTTCAAAATCTGGAGGGCTGAGGTTGAAATCCCAGACCCCAGAGCCTTGCATAGCCAAGAGTAACCAACTCGGATACTGTCATTACCAGAAAGTTGACATGCTTGGACATCCACTGTAATGGCAGCAAACAAAATAAAGAGTTCTCATGTTCACATAACATAGTAACAATCTTTAGTCCACCCGCTGAATTTCTGTGGGCATGGACGCACATAAGTAAAAAGAGCTTTCAAATGTGGCAACAAAATCAAGTTTATTGCAACGCACTTTCTGTACATTTACTTTAATGGTACATGTTTAAAGGGCATCTATCTGAAAAAAATATGTTAATCTTAGACTATCCAATCTGAACTACCTAATCTGCTTCTAGGTGGCAATTTTTGCTATCAACTGGAATGACACAGTGTTCATTGCAAATCATGTAAATTGTCATGATGGGAAATTCCCCTACCAATGCTTGCCTTTAGTGATTACTGAGCCAATGCTTGCCCTATAGACACCAGGCGGTCAGAAGAAGGTTGTCGGTTAAGATTGGTAGGAGAATAACTGAGCCTGAGCAAATCATGATCTATATCAAAGGGATGCAGCGACAAACAAACCTCATGAGTATGTGCTACTTACATGTATTCAGTTATAGATAAGATGTAGGCACAAGATTTTGATTTTTTCACTATAGTGGGGCCCTTTAAATTGAACCCACCCGCTCAGGTCACAAGAACAGGTTTGCCGGGCTACTATTGCCACACACCGACTAGTCACATGTCGAAATGCCAAATGGTTTGCCCCAGAGAAAATGAAGGTTTGTTATGGTGTGTATATAGCTTTATATACTTGACAAGGACCATGTGGGTCCGAACAATGTAGTTTTTGTATGTTTCTGGCTATTAAACACAGTTCCCCGTTTGGGTCTGGGGGATTCTCTTTTTTCAAAGTGATTATTCAGTTAAGTATCTATGATTTCTCCAAGTACTTTATTGGCCATTTCTATGTTCCACCGTCCTTAAATGTTTTCCCATTCTCCTAACTATATCTTCTCTTTAACCATCAAGTCAAGAAGCGACAATGTTATGCTCCTTAAATATGCACGGTAACCACTGTATCCTGATGTATCTTGTATCTACATACACATATATTTTTCTACCAACAAATGATGCCCAGAGTCTTAGGCTGGGTACACACCAGAAGATACCTCGACGAACGGACGAAAACGGACGGTTTGGAAAATCCCTGATCAATCGTGTGGTTTCCCTATGGGAACCTATGGAACCTGTTTCCCGGATGAGTGTTCGCATACGCTGGGCACGGGACATGTGTAACCCAAGCCTTACAGACCCTTCTTAAGTTAAGCAACAATAGTGTTCAAGATAGTGTAGGTCACCATAATATCACTATACGTGTGGTGGTGAAATGCTGCAAATTACCATCAGAAATTGCAAAAAAAAACTGCAAGGTAATGGCCACAGTGTCGGACTGGACTGTGGTGGGGCCCACCGGAAATCAGAGAACGGGCCCACCAGGACGATTTAATGGGCCCCTAAGTCTTTTATGTCTCTATTTCATTAATTTACTATCTCTATCTTAAGGTTTCCGTAAACACACGTGCGGATCGTGGGTGGGCACTTTATCCCACACACGGGACGATTAAGGGCCAACGTCCATTCGTACACATCGTACGTCATGGGTGGCACCCGCGATCGCAACGTGTTATTAAACTTTACTCCTACTGGTTTCCTTTTTGTTTTATAGTATAAACATTTATTACTGCCCTTTGTTTTGTATTTAAATTTAGCAGTTTTCCTCTATTGTCTTGGGTGGTGAGTGGCTGTTGGGGGCCCCACGGAGTGGATTCCCCTGTAACTCTGTGGACTAACTAGCCCAACTTGACTATCTAGCCAGAATAGAGGGGGCTAGAACAGAAGATGCATGTGGATGCGAATACATTTTGTGATGAATGCACAAAAGCCCCCAAATTTGCAACTTATCCTACTACGCAAATTTCCTTTGGTAAACTTTAATGAAACGAAAATGTTTAGTATGATTTGAATAATTGGAATTTCAAGTGTTGCATCTCTTGGATAAAAGCTCTGGTGTAAACACACATCTGCAGCTAATTCATAATTAAAACCCACACTAAACCATTATAAACAATAAAGGTACACTATTTCACCATACTGTTCACACAAACTCTCTGCCAGAAAAGTGAAAAAGGGGGGCAATGTGATCATATATCTAGTAAGAATGGATTATGAGGGGTGGTTTGGGGCAAATAAAAACCAGTGGACGCATTTAAGGTATCTTTATAATAAATTTTTCTGAGGAAACGCACTCATTCAAGCTTAGTTAATTTATTGTGACATGCTGGTTAACACACGTTTCGGGTCCTCCCCCTTCCTATGTGCAAATAACAACATTGCACATACCTGGTCCAATACCTTGACCCTCCCTTGAGGTGTGTGTTTAAAACCAACAACATAGGTTGTTCAAACACTTTTCTGCATATGTGCTTTTTCTTTATATACCCACGTCACTTCTAATAAAACAGTTTTTTCTTAAAATTGCTGTGTCATTTCCTTAAGTACAAGTCTTATAAACAAGCTTGTCTTCTCTGTTTTAAATTAAAGTCTACAAGTATCTGTTGTTGGCTTTTTTAGAATGTCATGTTGGCCTTTTTTATTATAAAGTGTGCTTTTTGTGCTAAAAGTGCTGTTTCTAAAGTGCTTCTGTTTTTTAATATTTAAATAGTTAAAACCACACCTTTGGACTAATGTTTGTTAATGCCTATTATATATATCTTATTTTTCTTAGGTCCTATTTTTGGTACTTTTGTTATTAGATTCAAATTCTTGTTTCTTTTATTTTTCTGGCTTTCTTCACCACCTCTGTTATCCTGTTTTCTTTATTTTTCTATAGGAACACCTAAAATCATTTCCTCCCATTTACCTTTTGGATGCATGGTGTTGAGCGTGGTGAATCATTATTTTCTCTTTGGAGGAGTTTTTTGTTATAGTCTCCACGCCTATTGATTTGTTTACCAACCTCTAGCACATCCATCTAACCTGTGCTGCATTGTGTCCATAATGACTTACTAAAGTGTTTAGAGACTGATGGTCACTCTTTAGTTTTGTTCTAGGTTACATCTCGTGATGTCCCTTTATATGTTCACAATCGAGTCCTAATTTTCTTGTTGTTGCCCACATAATGCCAACCACACTGGGCATTTTAAGCATATATACCACTACCCATTGTAATGCCGAGCAACCAAATGTTTCAACTGGATCAAATTACCTCTAGTGGGATAAGGGCTATCACTTATCCCTTCCCTCCTTAATAATCGCTGGTTACATGCTGTTGACAGTTCAAGGCAGGTAATGTGTCTATTCTTTTGGTGATATTTTTAAGCCTCCTCCTTTTTTCTTTTTATATATCAGAGTCGTACTAATTGGCTACCTAGCTGCTACTATTTTTGTATGCAATATGGTTGCTCTTTAAACAACAACCCCCACCTTTTTCATCCATTACTCACATACATTCCATATTTTTTTACATCTTTTTTACTTTTCCAGATTGTATATTGTATGTGGATATGTAATGGAGTATTCTAAATCCATCTATTGGATTGTATTGTTGGTTTGCTTTCGATAGTGTGGTTTCTAGGTGTCTCCATGGCTTGTTTTGCTCTTCATTATAACTATACTTTTTTATGGTAACCTCTTGTGCTTGAACTTCTGTGAACATCTGTTCAATCTTTTTTTTGTCAGGTTCCTTTCATCTGACACATTCCTCCTCCCCTGAGGAACTGCCCCAGAGGTATGTGCCTTTATTGTACTCTTAGGTGTGAAAACTAGTTGCTGTTTCCAGTATATAATTATTTTTAATATCTGTTGCATTCACAAACAAATCGGTATTTAGTATGGATTGTTTTTAACTTTTACGATCTGAAGATTTTCCCTGTTGGGTACTACTGCACAGTAAATTTTAAATGTGATGCCATTTGTTTATATCTTGTGAGAATGTCTTGTAATTCCTTCTCTGTGCCCGACTACAACAGGAAAATTGCATCCACAAATCTAGTGTAAGAACATAATGTTAGCACTATACTTGTATTGTTCTTAATATAGTTCATTTTCGAATTCAGAAACATATATATTTGCAATATGGCAGGTGCAAAATCGCACCCATAGCTTTCCCACACATTTGGTTATGTATTTATATTATCGAGCTGAAGTAGTTCTAGCAGTGCTATATTGAGTAAGTCCAGATGAGTAAACTTTCGAGTACTGATTTTTTGTTCTAATCATCTCAATTCTCCACTGGCTGCTATTCCTCTTCATGGGAATGCAAGTGTAAAGGGATTGTAAATCCATTTTCACTAAGTATGGGCACTTTTCTATATTGGTGATTTTTTTGTACTGTTCAGGAAATCTTTAGTATCCGTTAGGCATTCTGTGATTGTTTTTAGCAATTGGGCTGTATGTTGTTGTTCGATGTATGTACCTATAGGTTTCTAAGATCGACCCCAGCCCGCCCACATGGGGTCTTCCTGGTGGATTATTTATGTCTTTATGGAATTTTAGGTACTAACCAATAAATACAGGAGGATGGATTGTCCTCGTATCATATTCTTTTGTTTTCTTTGTCTAATTATTTCCCGTGTCCATGCATCCATTACTGTATTAGAATTAAGTTGTGAGATGGATGGCTACTGATCTGTTTATATTTTCTTTGTAATTTCTTTCATTTATTTCATTTCTAATTGTTGCTACAATTACTTCTGCCTCATAGGCGTCTTTGTGTAAGACTACTATTGCTCCCTCCCTATCTGCTTTTTTAATAATGATAAAGATTTATCGCCTTTTTCTTCAATTTTTGTACTGCTGTCCATTCTTTATGATTTCAATTTTTCTTGTACATTTTTGTTTTCCCATTTTAATTTGTTGAGTTGTCTGCAGAACAGCCTATGGAACATATCCACATCCTCCACTGGTGTATTAAGTGTCTAGGTACTTTTTTCCTTAAAGTGGAGTGGTCCTTTAGGTAACCCTTCTCTTTAATACTCTTAATTTTAATTTATGGTAAATTTTGTATAAGTCTATTTGGGTATCAAGTAACGTGCCTGGACTGGTGGGTACAAAGTTTTAAATAACAAAACCTTTCCTATGGCCGTATTTCTTCTGGGATCCAATTTCAACTGCAACTCGAATATTAATAACTAATGTTTCTGGTGGTATGTGGCTCTCCTCCCGGTCTTCCTAATTCTACTGACCTTATTAGCCTCAGTAATCGCCTCCTCGTCTCCTTGGCCTCCGGCAGGGGAACTCTTGGCGCTTTTTGCCCCTTACTGTCCTCTGTCCTGGATTAACACTTTCATTTCTTACTGTGCCTGCACTTGCTTTACTTCTTTGGACCTCGTCGGATCCTAAAAATTGCAACACTTGGTGTTGTGGATCTATCCGATTAGCTCTCCGATCCGTTGTAGAGACCCTCGCGCTCCAGCTGCATGACGTCCTTACCAACGCTGACTTCTTTCCCCTCTCCGCCTCTCTTGCGCATGTCACCCCGAGGGGTCCTTGTGTACACATTGCCACCTCGTAATCCCAAGGTAATCCCTTTTGTCATTTCCTTTCCGCAATTTAACTGTCTGTTCGTCCTTCTGGAAACTCTTCCAGCTTGGTATTTATAGTCAATTTTGAAGGCTTCAATACTCCGTGTTTGGTGTTGATTGTCTTAATGTCTTGCTCATTTTATTTGCTGTTGTGGACTGCACCTTTTTTATATTGCTCGGTGTGTAGATTGTTCATAGTAGGCAACATTAAGGTCAAAAAGCTGCATCTATTCAAGATCCGATACCATTTGTTCCACGATTCTGTGATCTTCAGTTGCACAGGACTGGTTTCATTATATGTCCTGCGTCCCCTTGGAATCTTCAACAACAGCTTTACATATTCCAATTGTTGAAACTATGTAATGCCAGCTTATTTCCTGTCTCTTAAATTCAATTAGGTCTTTATGTAGATGCGTTATATGAAGTGGCTATCTCCATATTTGTTGTTTGCCTCCTCTAAATCTAGTATCCTCCTTCTGTCCAAATCAGATAACTAAGGTTTCTTTTCGCCTTGTGTGGCTGTTATACCAGCTATGTCATTAAAAACGACATTCTTACTCTGCGTTATTTGGTCTGCTGTGGGTTGTGGTTCAATCATCTTAACATTGGTTTTGTTGGTTCCCCGCACCTCCTGATTTATTTTGAAATGTTTGATGGTGCTGTTTTCACAAATGGCATTCACATTTAAAATTTACTGTGCAAATACCCCAACAAGGAAAATCTTCCTACTATGTAAAAGTTAAAAAAGGAACAATCCATACCTAAATACCGATTTGTTTGTGGAAATAACCAGTAAAAATAATCTACTGGAAGCATCTAGTTTTCACCCTAAGATTACAATATCAAGGCAAACCTCTGGGTGCAGTTTCCCAAACAATGGGAGAAAAGTGTCAGAGAACCCGACCTGCACAACCCAAAAAAAAACCGAGAAACTTGGGATAATCGAAAGGACCGAACTATGAGCATATGTCACAGGTTCAAGCAATGAGGTTACCCATAAAAGTAAGTTAATGAAGCATCTAAACAAGCACTGAGACCACCGAAACCACACTACTCGATAATGCAAACATATCAATCAAAGATGGTAGAATAACCGTTCATATCCACTACAATATACAATCTGGAAAGTAAAAAAGGATTGTAAAAAAATACCTGTAAATGTATTGAGTAATGGAATAAAAGGTGGGGTTTGTTAAAGAAAGGACCCTATTATTGCATACAACAACTAGGCAGCAATCTAGGTAGCCATTAGTAAAAACACTCTGACTATAAAAAAGAAAAAAGGATGGGCTAAACATATCACCAAAAGAATAGACACATTTCCCTGCTTGAACTGTCAAGCATGTGACACGATTATTAAAGGGGACGTGTTAGGCCATCCCACTAAGGTAATCTTGACCAGCATAACCATGTTGCTAGCTGCATTACAATGGGAGTGGTATATATGCTAAAATGCCCATGTGGTTTGGCATATGTGGCAAAAACCACAAGACAAATTGGAACTTGCATTGGGGGTTGAACATAAAAGGGACATCTCACAATGTACCTAGAAAAAAACGAAAGAGGTGACATCAGTCCTCTAACACTTTAAGTCATAATGGACACAATGCAGCTCAGGTTTAGATGGATGGTGCTAAGGTGGTAAACAAATCATATAGGGGTGGAGAGACTTAACACAACAACTCCTCCAAGAGAAATATATTGGATTACCACCTCAACACAATGCTCCAAACGGGTTAAATAGAGAAATGAATTTAGTTGCTTCCTATAGAAAATATCAAAGAAAAATCTGCTAATTTCTGTACAAACTTACCCTGCAATCTATTTGGGTCCACAGGATAAACAGAGGGTGAAGAAAGCCAGAAAAAATAGAAACAAGAATAACTATGAATAACAAAGTACCAAACTAGACCTTACAGAAACAAAATGTAATAATAGGCATTACACAAAATAAGTCCCAAAGGTGGTTTTAACTATTTTAACAAATACCCTTTCCCCTGCACAGATCGTATTTCACCGATCTGGCGTGAATATCAATGAACTGCACAGATCGTGACAGTATACATCTGTGGCTTCCACCCCTGCAAAAAAATTTTTCCCGCCCCTGCTAGGACGATCGGGGGCAGCATTTCACCTGCCCCCCTAGCCCCCTCGATCCCCCCCTCGTGTTTCGTCCAAATCCCGAGGGGGGATCGGAGATATCTGTACCTTTAGCCGTGTCCCCCCGCAGGCTGAAGCCGTCCCACGTGGAGGAAGTAACTTGCAGAGGAAAGGAAGTATCCCGTTGACATCACGGAACTTCCTCCTACAGGGGCTTCCCTAAGATAGGTAGATGCTGCCCCCTGGTGGTCCTAAGTGGAGTGTACTGCAGTCTAGATCTACATTTATAATCCGCTGCAGTACCTGTATAAGCAAAAGCTGTCGCTGCAAGACTATTACTATATATTTTGTGAATGGAAACTCAAAGTTCCATTCACAAATAGGATTTTTTTCTAGTGCTTTGCTACTTAGAGCGAAGACTTAGAAAAACAAATGGGGACAGAGAATCAAAATTTGGTGATCACTTCTGAATCACCAAATTATTGATCTTTGCCAAGAAATTAAAATCACTTCCTGAAAATGATTTCCGGTAGTGATTTTTCCGATTCGGTTTCGAATTGGAAAACGGGCATTTCTGCCCCGTAATTCCAAGTTCGAGTATCATCCCTAATATGAATTTGGTGAATCATGCTTGGAATGATCCCAAAACAAAGGGGAAGATGCACACAAAAAAAATCTTAAGTGATAACACACCTTTGTTTTTTTTTTTTTAATATTTACCCTAAAACTATAAATTAGCAAAAAACTTTTGTCTGCTTCCAAGCTTCCAATGTCCCCCGGTGAATCGTAAAGTAAACGCGATCATTTATTGTTGGATTTCAAGGAAACTAAGCCTATTTAGTAGGAAACTTTTGCAAGGTACCAAAAAATCAACCGTATTGGATTTTTTAGGATCAGTAAAGTGTGCAAAAAACTTGTGTGCTGACTCCGTACTCCTAACTTAGTTGGTCTTTCCCACTAAAAGGTGGGAGTGGGGGATAGGGTGGGGGTGGTGTGGCGTTTTTATTTTTTCTTATAATTTCTTAGTCATTGGCGCCATGGGATAGACCCATTTGAGCTAGTTGGGTGGCCCCTCTCTTGTTTGTTGGCACCCCCCGTATGGCATCCGTTTGATTCATGACATGTGGAGATTGGCCGTTTTAGGTGGTTTTTTTCTCTTGCCGAGTGGGTTTAAGGAGGAAGTAATTCAACCATTGAGTATCCTCTTATTTTTATTTTTTCACAAAATCTCGTAAAAGCACGGAGTGTCTTATGATAAACAGCGCCTGGAATTCTTCATGTATATACTAATGATGATACCATCACTGTAGCTGAATGTGGTAGCTCCAAAAATATATAGTTTGTTGGGGTTAATTCCAATTGATTAGAGGCAGTTCAAATATACAAACTTTTGATTTTTTTCTTGTATTGGAACCTTGTCATGGTTCCCATTATGAGCTAGGTTGGTGGCCCCCCGTCTCTGTTTGCAAAACCCACCCTTATGTGCATAAAACCGTTTGATTCAGTGACATGTGGATATATTGCCGTTTAGTGGTTTTTTAGCTTGGCCAGTGGGTTTTCGGAGGATTTCAACCATTGAGTCCTCTATATTTATTTTTTTTCACTAAAAATCTCCTAAAGAGCAACTGAGTTTCTATGGATAACAGTTGCCTGTGCATCTTCTGTAATACGAAAGCATGATACCATCACGTAGCTGAGTGTGTGTAAGCTTACCAAAAATCTATAAGTTTTTTGTGGGGGGTATTTCCAAGTTTGATTAGGCTGTTTAATCTCAGAAACACTTGGTTTTTTTCTTATAAAATTGGCATTGTGCATGCGTCCAATTTGAGCTAGTGTGTTTGCCACTCCTCGTGTGCACCCACACATATGTAATAACCGTTTGAGACAAGGTATGTGGGAGATTGACATTTAGTGGGTTTTTTGCTTGTCAAAAGGGTTGGTAGGATTTCAACCCTTGAATCACTTTACTTTTATTTTTTCACAAAACCTCGTAAAAACACGGACTTCTTTGATCAGTGGTCTGGGAATTAGTCCTGTATGTAGAAGCATGGCATCGTAACGTAGCTGAAGGTGTGTATTCCAATAATATTAGTTTGTGGGGAGAAAATTTCCATGTGTCGGGACTGTTTCCTCCTTAGAAAAAGTGTAGGCTGTTCAAATTACAGAGCACTTTCATTCTTTCTTGTAATGAGCAATTTGTGCATGCGTCCATTTGAAAGCTAGTTGGTGGCCACGTCTCTGTGTGGCTCCACGCCTATGGCATAATCGTTTGATCAGAACATGTTGGAATTGATATTTAGTGGGGGTTTTTCTTTGTGGGGGGCATTTCCAGTTTTGGGGCTGTTTGAAATTAATAGCACATTGCTTGTGATTTTTTTCTTGTTTAACACTTGTGCATGCGTCCGACTTTGAGCTAGTGGTGGCTCACTCTCTTTACCTCCACACATCTGGCATCCCGTTTTATTCAAACAGAAAAAATATTTGGGAGATTTGATATTTAGTAACCTTTTTTTTACATTCCCATTAGGTTTTTGTGGCATGATTTCTACCTTTTGAAGTTGTTTTTTGTTCATTTTTTCAGAAAAGTGCAAACTTCTACAAAGAACTGCGCCCACACCATTGATGGTATGAATGAACAAACTACAGCGTTACATAGCTGAAGGTGTGTAGATTTCAGGAATATATAGTTTGTGGGGGTTATTTCTAAGTTACGGGGGTGTTTTGTGGAAAAAACTGCAGACTGTCCGAATTCGGAATTGGCTAAATATTTTCGCTGTTTCTGAGCCATCGTGCATTGTCTCACTTTGTGGCTTTTCGCTTCCACGTCCGCGTGTGTAACCACACATATGGCATACCGTTTGATTCAGGACATTTGGGAGATTGATATTTAGTAACTTTTTTTTAGATTCCATCAGGTTTTGGCATGATTTCTACCTTTTGAAGTTGTTTTTTGTTCATTTTTTCAGAAAAGTGCTTGATAATTCCATTTAATATAGGTTCCCCATTGATAATTCCATTTAACATAGGTTCCCCATTGATAATTCCATTTAACATAGGTTCCCCATTGATAATTCCATTTAATATAGGTTCCCCATTGATAATTCCATTTAATATAGGATCCCTATTGATAATTCCATTTAATATATTTAATATAGGTTCCCCATTGATAATTCCATTTAATATAGGATCCCCGTTGATAATTCCATTTAATATAGGTTCCCCATTGATAATTCCATTTAATATAGGATCCCCATTGATAATTCCATTTAAGTCGGGAGACCAATTAGCAGAAGTTACAGTAGTCAAGGAAGGGCGATTAAAGGGTAAGTACAATATTTTAGTGATGGAGCGAGAAGGAAGGGCAGATTTTGGTACTATTGCGAATGAAAAAAAAAACAACGTCTCTGGTGACACTTGTTTACTATGTTCTGACCAGAAGGAAGAGGTCAAAAGATTCAATCAAAAGTTTAACACTTATCACATAAATAGGAAGGTGGTTCCGGTTTCGGGTGGAGGAAAAGAATGAGTTAGTTTTGGATAGTAGTGAGGTTTAAGACAACGTTTTCGCCATCCAGGAGGAAATAGAGAACGATATTTTAGGGATTTGAAATTGGGAACTTGATGGGTTGTGCGAAGGTGGAAACTAGATTGGGTATATCAGTGTATAACGGTGATTCTTAACCAAATTAACTTTGAGGTTCTAAAGATAGTGTAGAGGAGGAACAGAAACATTCCCAAATAGAGCCATAGGAAACACCCACACTTAGCAGAACAGGAGAGGAAGAAGTCTGAAGAGCCAGGAAGACAAGAAAGATCTGTTAACGAAGAGATATGAAGAAGACAACCCATGAAGCAGCTAATTTTGGATATGCAGCGAATGCAGATTCGATGCAGAGAGAGAGA
Organism: Hymenochirus boettgeri; assembly: GCA_019447015.1. Taxonomy (NCBI): domain Eukaryota; kingdom Metazoa; phylum Chordata; class Amphibia; order Anura; family Pipidae; genus Hymenochirus; species Hymenochirus boettgeri. Next base: position 129,345,912 of record CM033469.1, read on the forward strand.
TGGTCCACATATCAAAGGCATGGAGACGATAAACACGGAAAGACATAGAAAACTTTGCAGTTTGTAGGTCATGCTAGACCTCTACAGACGGCCGTTTTCAGTTAAGGTACCCTGGTCAAAATCTGCAATGGTCCAATAATTATTACATTGAGGTGGGTTAGTAATACTATACAAGATAGATGTTTAAGCAGTTAGATAGCAACCGAAAAAGGGAGGACAGGGCGTAAGTAGTTAGAGAGGAGGTGGGTCAAGAAGAGAGGTTTTTATGAAGAACTGAGAACCACATGTTGAAGGCAGCAGAATATCCAGAGTTAGGGAGAATTAAAGATGTGAGATAGAGCAGGGTTTAGATTTACAAGCAGTTTGAGTCAGAGGAGGGATGGAATAAGGGTACATGTTGTAAGGGGTTAGAATAAAAGAGGTCTGATGAATTTATAAGGTGATAAGGGTGTAAGATTCCGGAGTTGCAGGGTGGTGGGGTAGGGAAGAAAGAGGTGTGAGGTGTCCAGGGGTGAAGGGAATTTGCATGATATTTTTCCTATTTTAGAGTGAAAGTAGTCCGCAAAATCCGGAGGATCGTAGATGGATAAGTGTCAGTAGCAAAGGCGTGCACCAAGAGTGTAAATAGTGAAAAAAGACTGGGGGTTAATTTTCAATTTGGTTTCCCAACTGAGCCAAAGGACATTAATTAATAAGTGCAGTGACCTTGCGAGTTTAGGGGGGCAAAGAAGATTATGGTAGTGGATGAAGACAGCGTTAGAAGAGTTTGTTAAGCGAGTCGAGGTTGGAATAGAAGTGAGGGATAGCGAGGGTAGAGCTGCAGAGAAGAGGTAGAGCTGGGAAGGTCAATTGCTTGGGGATTTTTGAACAAGGATACTAAGAAAGTATCAGAGGAGAGAGAGAGAAGAGGTAGTAGAGAAAGTTATTAGATTGTGGATCCCGAGAGTGGGTCAATAAAGTGACCATCCTCCTGGGGTGTAGAGTGGGACCACTGCGGGGGAGAAGGAAGAAGTTACCGATCACATTTAATCATAAACCATTTTTTAAAGAAAGACACATACCATCCAATATAATGGCCATAGTAGTATAAATTATGTGTTTTTAGGAGCTAAAGCCATGAATACATTATCTCTACCAAAGGTGGACTATAGTTGTCTCATGTTTAGTTAATAGACCATGTCGGGATAAAGTTGCCAATTCTACTTCACTTCTTTCTTTGTTCTTCTGTTGATGTATTTCTATAATTAATCTATAATGAACACACAAATAGCCCCTATCACATCAAGGGCACAACTTCAAAAAGAAACGGGTTCTCTATCATTATTGTTAAGCTGTTGTAGTTATTCTTTATAAACAGTGCATTGTGACTTCTTCCCCAATAGGTTATGTCTGCAGCAACCGGGTTAAGGGGATATCAATTGTTTAGTTTAAAACTTTTAATAGGACCGTGTGACTTCGTGTATCTTGGTGTGCCTTTTTCTGGTGGTCCCCGTGGATAATAAGATAAGTAAATATGTAATAATAACATTGACCTTTCACTAGATGGGATGAAATCCCCTAATGTATCACTTGACACACCTTGTTACTTGAACATTATCTATCTAAAGGGTAATAGTGATGAGGTGAGGTAAATGACTATACTGTACCTGATACTGACAACCTTTTTTTAAAAATGAGAATATACTCACATACATAAACACAATCCATGCAAAATGGATCTACATCACTCTTCACAATCAATATTACTATTACACATCATACAATCACAAATAGTACGATTGCCAAAAAAGAGTACGATACTTCATACTACATCACACTATCATCACAAACACTACACTATATCATAAAACTTCTCCATTTCAAACATTATATCCTACATCACAATCCATCTAATCTAGCAGACCCTCGAACATCAAGAAATCACCAGTTTCTATTAGTTTGAAAACGGTACGAATGTTCGATTATTATCACATGTTTGAGCTAATTTTGCAATAGCACTTTATTCAAATACCCTCAAATTTCCAAACCCCCTAGAATACATCTAGACTACTTTTAAGTTTCGATTGTATTTCAGTTTTTATTTGAACTTTTGACGCATTTCGATAATAGCTCTGAGTCCAGAAATCCAAATATACAGAAATCCTGATTGTGGACAGATTCATTCAGATTTTCAGAGCCGGGGTGTTATCGTGTCGGCATCGCTATCTCTACTAATCATATTACAACTTCTTACTATACGAGTCAGTAATGGTGCAGCCGGGCACACCAGTTAAATTCAACCTTTTTATTACGGACGTTTCGGTACCAAACTGGTTCCTCTGCAGACAAACAATTTGAGAACCAAGTGCAAGTTCTATATAAGATACAGGATAACTAAACAATGTAAGATGCCACTAGTGGTCCAAATTTCAAGTGGGTATCCAGTGATCAAAAGTGATACAGTGCTATAATATAGTTAAAAACAGTGAGTGAATTTTTACACTATTTACATATTCTAATAAGAAATAGAGAAATTCACCTGGGTCTATTTTACACTATTTTCATATCACCTATTTAATAGAATATCGCGTCCTTGACAGAAGGTAACTAATAATGAGAAATTCACCTGGGTGAGTTTTACATATTTATCATATCGGTTAATAAAATAGAGAAAATTTCACCGGGTGATTTACACTATTGTATCATATCCTTTAATAAAAGGGAATCTCAACTAGCTGTTTACCATTTATCAATCTCAAAAAAATCGGGGGTTAGATTATCAATCCTATTATAGAGAAATTCATGGAGTTGAATTTTCATCATAAAAAACTTCAATTCCCGTGGCAAATCTCGATTGAAAAAAAAAGTGCCCAGCTGTCAAATCAACCCCAATGGACAGCTAATTTGCGAACATTGCCCCCCCTGAGTATAAACAGAGCAATACGACCAGCGCCATTTGTCACTGTGTTGTTGAGACCTGACAGTTGGGGAGTGGAGAAGATTTTTGTTTTAGCTTTCTGTGTGTAGATTTCAGCGTAGTGGTTTAGCTCTTGTAGTTAACCACCCCTGAGTTTCACACATCTTAGACCCAACTGTCCTTTAAGAAATATAATAATAGTAATATAAATACTGTGTTTAAATCACTATTATTTTTTTACATTAAACGTTGCGCATGACTTGTGCTTGTGAGCTGCGCCTTCCTTGCGAATATCGCGCGCGCGCGTTGGCTGTGATGTGGTGGAGGTGAAGGGGAGATGGAGGCCGCACCGTGGGCCTTGGTGGGGTGTTGCTGGGGTGACCCACCCTACCTACAGACTCACTGCAGAAAAATCCCCATCTGCAAATTTTTATTATAAAAAGTCATTTTAATATAACTAATAATACAAAAAATTATAATAAATAAAAAAATAATGTAAATATTGTGAATATTTTCCGTGTGCACTTACACTTACTAAATTAACACATGTTCATTTACTAGTATAATAACTTAACTAACATTTAAAAAAAAAAATCTACTTTGAGTCGTTAGGCATAAAGGAGCCTTCGAATTTTTGTATTCATATGTAAATATATGTAAATATTTTTTCGTGTGTACCCCTTTGGGGTCCTTTAACTAACATCACTAACATTAACTAAAGTTACATTAAAATTTCCTAACACTAACATATGCAACTGTGATATTAGAGTGGTCAAAAGTGGTGTTTTTATACAACTCACTCACAGTTAAAAATTAATATATAAATGTGAGACTGCCTTTGGACATTCTGCTGTATGGCCTCGTGACTGTAGTTCCCACGCTGCAGCTTGAGGTCATCACCTCTGTTGGAGCGATTGCGAAACTTGTCGCAGTTGTTTCTCAGAGGACGCCTTGAGGCGTTGCGATCCTTACATGTGGGGGCCCAATTGCCATCCCATCGATTGACTGCCTGGTCAGAATCGACCATCCACTGTTGCCACACTTGGGGCCATGTTGTTGCAATCAAGTAGTAGTTGAATAATCCCACCCCACTTTCCAGGCTCATTTTAAATCCTGTTATTGCATATACGAAGTCAATGGAATAGTGGATATAATCTGAATGCCATAAAAATCGAACATTGCGAGTTAAAATGTCATACTATACCAATACAAGAGTAATATCCGACATAACGAATAAGTGGTAGTAAAAGTCCATGTACGTCTATGATTATACTGCGTAAAATGGAAGTCATTTAACTATAAGCGATTCCAATTCCGAGAGCTGATCTTTCGCGAGTAATATTGATTCGTCGCGTACATGTCATATACCTATATGCGAGTAACTATTGAATTACGATATCCACGATCGTCGTTATGATGGATACTGTTCGAATGTTCGGAACGCGAGGAGCTCGAAAAGTAGCAATGCGGGTGAGTAGAAATTCCTATTTTTTCGAAAGTCCTTGGATATTCCAAGTGTTCCCAGACCATTTCCCAGGTCCCACAGGCCCATTTTCGCTGCTATAGTTGCATTACTTGATATTTTAGTTGTATTCATTCGAAACTTTTCAACAAAACAACTATTTGCCTCCCACTTGACTTAATGGGCCGTTTTCGAACTATCGAACTTTCCAAAATAGTATGAACGTTCGAAAAACCAGACCGAACTGTTCGAAAGTTCGGCTCATCTCTATTCTGAGTTTACGTGGGTGTTTTGTGGTTAAAACTAAACTGCACACTGTGTAAAGTTTAAAGTTGTTATATGTTCCTGTTTTTGAGCCATCGTGACATTGTCTTAGCTTTTTGTGGCGTAGTTTCAAGTCTGTGTGTGTAAACCACACATATGGCATAGCCTTGTTCAGGCCATTTGGGGGATTGAGTATTGGTAACTTTTTTACATTACACTAGGGTTTTGCCTATGTCTATAGCTGGGAATTTTAATTCTCTTTTCAGAAAAACTTCTATGAAGTACTGTGTCCACACCATTAGCGATGTAATGAATAACCTATTTACAGTAATTACATTGCTGATGGTGTTAGATTTCAGGAATATAGTTGGTTTTTTACTGTGTTGACATTTACTGTCTGAACATTCCCCCATTTGGGTTAGTTGTAGCCATGTCTACTGTGTACACCCATGAATGTGGCAATACTGGTTTATTTCAGGAGGGTTAGCTTTGATATTTAGATTTTTTTGGGAATCTTCCCTACAGTTTTTAGCTGACACTTCACACTCTATTGTGTCTCTGATTTTATAGTTGTAGGAATAAAAGGAAAATATGAAAAATTAAAACTTAAATAACTGAATAGCGGTAACCCAGGTCTGCTGCTGGGATGAAAACTTAACCTACACTCCTAAACCCGTGGGTATGTAGTTTCTAAAATATCTCATCTTGTGGGATATTTCAGTTATTTGGAAGATTTCATGTAGTCCGAGAAATGGAAACATTTCATTTGGGTGTATATTCTTGGAAGGGCAGTTTTATGATTTGGGGGGGTTTCTGACAAGGAAAATGCGGGGGTAGGCCAAATAGTCTGGTATCATTGTACTTGGGCGTATCAGAGATTTTTAGAAACAGTAGTAAGGTGCGTAACCTTAAGATAACTAAAATAAAATGGGAAATCCATAAAAAATCATTTTTTTACATTATTTTACCCAAAAATCCAGTAACATCTTAGAAAAGTTTCAATTCTGTTACCATGTTAAAGTACCACTTTGTGCTAAACCCATGAGGGCAAAATCTGAAAATTCTGCCTAGCACTGAAAGGGTTAAAGTAGTGTAGAGGAATGTACCGTGTTTGCGATTGATGAAAGTGAGAAATCTTGGATATACCTTTTATTGGCTAACTAATGCAAGCTTCGAAACCCACATGGTGGCCATCCTATACAAAGGGTTATTTACGTGATTGCGATCGTGAGTGCCATGGAAGCAGACCAATAATTTATGAATGATTTTAAAATGTTAATTGTATGTAGATGTCCCATACATATTGTTTGAATTCAATCCATTCATAAATAATGTCGAATGTCGTCCATTGGAGTATACTTACATGTACAATTTAATCCGAACTATGATCATTTAAACTAACGAATAATAGTAATTACGATCCAATATTACGAGCTAATGTCACATAATAAGATTGGGGAAAATGTTAAATTTTTCAGCCAAATGGTAAATGTCAGATTGTACATAATATCGGCCCTAATGTCGGTACCTTTTTAAAGCTAGCTACACACTATTCAATTTTCTAACCTGACGGTAGATACTTCGACTGCTGCGGCCAGTGGAGGAAGGATGTCAGTCGTGGAAAAGTGTCGCGCCCGAAGTTACTGCGACCGATCAGTGTGGTCCATAGAGGTTTCACCATGTTGTCCGATTGGCAGACGGTCGTACGCGACACGGGTGGGGATGAAAATGCATGCGTTAATTTCAGCCTGATACACTGAACCTACGAGATATAGCATGTGTGCTTCTTCCTTTTCAGGCATAATACAATACTGAATTTGTGAAGAACACTATTATACATCTAGAACTATTTAAATGGCAGTTAACCTTCCAAAAAGGTGTGGTTTTTTACAAATTGCATTTCATCCTTGCATCTGGGCCCAGGCACATGATGCCCCCCAAAAAATTTACATCAAAATGGCCAACTCACTACAGGGTGCCGTGCTGCTATGAAGGTTGTTTTCATAATGTGTTTCTCTCTGACACAAACACACACAACTCACAAATAAATACACTGCCCACAAATACACAAACTTACAAGCAACACAACTACACAAATATACAACTATACAAGCACACCACAGCTATACAAACACAAACAACACACAAAATATAAAACACATTACAACTCCACAAACAGTAGGTGCACAACACATATACAAGATTACCTACCTTGGGAAACTCTCTTCCCTCTTAAGCTTCGCCAGTGACATCCATTAAAATTTCCAATCTAGACTGTTATCCTACCTTTCTGAGCACCAGCACAACAAAAGATTGTTAGCCCTTTTTAGAATTTGACTCATCCCCAACTTGTACCTGTATGTTGTCCTCCAATTAGATTTGTAAGTCCTTAGGCGGAATCTATTCCTAATGTGTTGAGGTTGTTGTACTGGTTATAAATTTATACATAATATATTGTGCGTTCTAACCGTATGTTGTATGTTGAAATTGTATTTAATTTAATTGTTATCTACTGTATAAATGGCTTGCACTTATCCCCTTGTTGGTATACGCTGTATTTTATAATGTACGGGACTGCGTACCCAGTGGCGCTTTATAAATAAAATTATACATACCTACATACAAAATAAGTCTAAAATGTTTTACAATGAAAGCACCATAATAATATATATAAAGTAAATGTAGGTTTATGTATTAGAATGAAATATGACCATTTAGTTTTATAACAGGGATGTCCTTCCGTGGGCCTCCAGATATTCCAAACTACAATTCCCAGCATTCTATATTGCCTTCGCTGTTGGCACTGATGAGCGTGAGATAGTTTCAAAACATCTGCAGGCCGCAGAAATGTTCTCCTTAGGGTAATAATTGTATTATTATTTTATGTTATATCTATAATACCCATGTAACGTCCCAGTAAACACCCTCTCTTCGACAAGTCCTGTATATTATTATGGTTCTTGGGGTCAGTAGCCGATATCAGTATTATAAATTATATCATTCTTATGATGATTGTAACGTCCCTATACACCCTCTCTTCTCACTTAACATTATATGTTCTATTGGGGTTAGTAGCTGAGCTCAGGATTATTAAATTATTATCATTATTAATATTGTTATTGTAAACTGTCCCTTATACCATCTTCTTCTCACTGTAACATTATAATGTTCTATTGGGTCAGGTAGATGATCTCAGTATTATAAATTATTATCATTATTATTATTATGTAAAAAAAAACTGTCCAACTTATTACACCAACTCTTCTCACTGTAACAATTATATGTTTCATTGGGGTCAGTAACTGATCTCCAGTATTATAAAAATTATATAATTATTAATATTATTATGTAACTGTTCCTGATACACCCTTTTTTTCTCCTCTAACTGTAACATTATAATGTTTCTATTGGGGTCAGTAATGATCTCAGTATTTCTAACTTATTATGATTATGAATATTTTACTATGTAAACTGTCCCTTATACACCCTCCCTTCTCACTGTAACATTATATGTTCTATTGGGGTCAGTAGCTGATTCTCAGTATTATAAATTATTATTCATTATTATATTTATTGTAACTTGTCCCTTATACACCCTCTCTTCTCAATGTCAAAATATAATGTTCTATTGGGGTCAGTAGCTGATCTCTGTATTAAATTATATCATTATTAACTTATTATTGTAACTGTCCCTTTACCTTATTACACCCTCTATTCTACTGTACATTATAATGTTCTATGCGGTCAGTAGCTTGATTCTCAAGTATTATAAATTATTATCAATTATTAAAATTATTATTGTAACTGTTCCCTTATACACCCTCTCCTCTCATTGTAACTATATAATTTCTATGGGGGTCAGTAACTGATCTCAGTATTATAAATTATTATGTTTTCTTAATATTATTATGTAACTGTCACCTTAGGACACCCTCTCTTCTCACTGTTACATTATAAGGTTCTATTGGGGTCAGTGAGCTGACTTTCGTCTTATAAATTATATTGTTATTAATATATTATTGTAACTGTCCCTTATACACCCTCTCTTTCTCACTGTGTGAACATATAATGTTCTATGGGTCATAACTGATCTCAGTATATTAATATTATCATTATAATATTATTATTGGACTGTCCCTTTATACCCTTTCTCTTATCACTGTCACATTATAATGTTCTAATTGGGGGCAGTAGCTGATCTCAGTATTATAAATTATTATCGTTATTCTATATTATTGTAAAACTGTCACTTTACCCATCTCTGCTCACTGTAAACATTATAATGTTATATTGGGGGCGGTAGCTGATCTCAGATTTAAATTCTTATCGTTATTAATATTATTATTGTAACTTTCACTATATACACCATACTTCTCACTGTAATATTATAATGGTTATGGGTCCAGTAGCCGGATCAGTCAGTATTATAAATTATTATAAGTATTATTATATTGTAACATGTCCCTTATACACCCAATCTTCTCACTGTAATTATAATGTTCATTGGGGTCAGTAATGATCTCAGTATTATTAAATTATTATCATTATTAAGATTATTATTGTAACTGGCCTTATTAATAAACCCTCTCTTTCAAGTAACAGTTAAATGTTCTATGGGCGGGTCAGTAACCTGATCTCAGTATTATAAATTATTATGAGTTTAATATTATTATTGTAACTGTTCCCTTATACACCCGCCCTTCTCACGATAACAATGATAATTCTATTGGGGTCCGTGAGCGTGATCTCAGTATTATAAATTATTCCCATCATATTAACATTATTATTGTAACTGGTCCCTTATTACACCCTCTCTTCTCACTGTAACATTACTAATGTTCTATGGGGTCAGTAGCTGTCCAGTAGTATTATAAATTATATCATTATTAACATATTATGTAACTGTCCCTTATACACCTCTACTCTCCCACTGAACATTATAATGTTCTATGGGGTCAGTAATCTGATCTCAGTATTATAAAATTATTATGTTGATTAATATATTTATTGGTTAACTGTCCCTTTATAAACCATCTCTTCAGCACACTGTAAATTATAATGTCTATGGGGGCAGTAGCTGATCCAGTTATTTAAACATTATTATGTTATTAATATATTATGTAACTGTCATTATTAAAACCCTCTTTCTCACTGATAAATTATAATGTTTTAGATTGGGGTCAGGAAACTGATCTCGTATTATAAATTATATCTTATAATATTATTATGTAACTGTCCTTATACACCTTCTCTCTCAATGTTTAACATTATAATGTTTTAGGGGGTAGTTAGCTGATTCAGTAATTTATTATATAATATATCGTTATTAAATTATTATTGTAAATGTCCCTTATACACCCTCTTCTCAATGTAACATTATAATGTATCTATTGGGGTCAGTAGCTAAACTCAGTATTAAATTATTACGTTATTCATATTATATTGTAACTGTCCCTATTACACCCTCTTTCTCACTGTAATATTATAAGGGTCTATTGGGTCCAGTAGTGATATCAGTATTATAAATTATTATAGTTATTAATATTATATTGTAAACAGGTCCCTATACACCCACTCTTTCACTGGAAACATTATAATGTTCTATTGGGGTCAGTAAACTGACTAAGTATTATAAATTATGATCATATTTTTTTTTTTAAATAAATTTTTTATATTGTAACTGTCCCTTATACACCCTCTCTCTCACTGTTGTAACTTATAATTTCTAATTGGGGGTCCGTAAACTGATCTCAGTAATTATTAAATTATTATGATTATTAATATTATTATTGTAACTTCACTATACACCCTACCTTCTCACTGAACATTATAATGTTTCTATTGGGGGAAGTAGCTGATCTCGTATTATAAAAATTATATATCGTATAAATTATTTATTGTAACTGGTACCTTATAACCCTTCTTCTCACTGTACATTATAATGTTCGATTGGGGCAGTGGAGCTGATCTCAGTATTATAAATTTATTATCGTTATTAATATTATTATTGTAACTGCCCTTCTACACCCTCTCTTCTCATGTAAACTTATAATGCTTCTATTGGGGTCAGTAGCTGATTCAGATTATAAATATTATCATATTAACATTTATTATTGTACCTGTCCTTAACACCCTCCTCTCACTGTAAACATTATAAGTTCTATTGGGGTCAGTAGCTGATCTCCGTATTTTAAATTTTTATCATTATTAAACATATTATTATACACCTTCCTCTCACTGAAAATTATAATGTCTTTGGGGTCAGTAACTGATCCAGTATTATAACTTAATTATGTTATAATATTATTATTGTAAACGTCCCTTATACACCGCTCTTCTCACTGTAAAATTATAATGTTCTATGGGGTCAGTAGCTGATCTCAGTATTTATAAATTATATTGTTTATTAATATATTATTTGTAACGTCCCTTATAAACCCTATCTTCTCACTGTAACATTAGAATGTTATATGGGGTCCAGTAACTGATCTCATATGATAAATTATTATTCGTTATTAATATTAGTATTGTAAACTGGCATTATTACACCTTCTCTTCTCACTGTAACATTATATTGTTCTATTGGGCGTCAGTAGCTGATCTCAGATTATAAATTATTATCGTTTTTAATATTATTATTGTAAAACTGTCCTTATACACCCTATCTGCTCAATGTAATATTATAATGTTCTATTGGGTCAGTAGGATCTCAGTAATTATACATTATTATCGTATTAATATTTATTATTGGAACACGTCCCTATTACCACCCTCTCTTCTCATGTAATATTATAATGTCTATTGGGGTCAGTAGTGATCTCATTATATAAATTTTATCGTTATAATATTATTATTGTAACTGTCCCTATACACCACTCTTCTCACTGTAAATTATAATGTGTCTATGGGGTCAGTACTGATCTCAGTATTATAAATTATGTATCATATTAATATTATTATTGTAACTGTCCCTTATACACCCTATCACCTCACTGTAACATTATAATGTTCTATTGGGGTCTAGTAACTGATATCAGTTTTATAAATTATATGATTATTAATATTATTATTGTAAATGTCCCCTTATACACCTCCCTTCTCACATGTAACATTTAATGTTCTATTGGGTCAGTAGCTGATCTCAGTATTATACATTATTACATATTATTATATTGTAAACTGTCCCTTATACACCCTCTCTTCTCACTGTAACTATAATGTTTCTATTGGGGTCAGTAGCTGTTCAGTATTATAATTACTAGCATTATTAACATATTATGGTAACTGTCCCCTTACACACTCTCTCTCACTGAACATATAATGTTTCTATTGGGGTCAGGAGCTGATCTCAGTATTATAAATATTTTATTATTAAATGTTTATTGTAATGTCCCTTATAAACCTCTAATCTCACTGTAACATTTTAATGTTCTATTGGGGTCAGTATGAAATCTCAGTATTTATAAATTATATGTTATAATATTATTATTTAAAACTTCCCTTATAACCCTCTCGTCTCACTGTAAAATTATATGTCTATGTGGGTGAGTAGCTGAATCCTCAGTATTATAAATTATTATTGTATTAAGATAGTATGTAATGTCATTATACCACCCCTTTCTACTGTAAAACATAAAGGTTCTATGGGGTCCGTAACTGATCTCAGTATTATAAATATATCATTATTAATATTATTATGTAATGTCCTTATACAACTTCTCTTCTCACTGAACATTATAATGTCTATGGGGTTCAGTAGCTATCTCACTATTAATAAATTATTACGTATTAATATTATTATTGTAACTGTCCCTTATGACACCCTCTCTTCTCACTGTCACATTATAATGTGCTATGGGGTCAGTAGATGATATCAGTATTTAAATTATTATGTTATTAATATTATTATTGTAACTGTCCCTTATACACCCTCTTTCTCCACTGTAACATATATAATGTTCTATTGGGGTCAGCTGAATCTAGTATTATAAATTATTATCGTTATTAATATTATTATTGTAAATGTCTGATACACCCTCTTTCTCACTGTAACATTATGTTCTATTGGGGTCAGTCGCTGATCTCAGTATTATAATTATTATCGTTATTAATTTATTATTGTAACTGTCCCTATACACCCCTTCTTATCCACTGTAACATTATAATGTTCTATTGGGGCAGTAGCTGCTCTCAGTATATAATTTATTATCCATTATTAATATGATTATGTAAACTGTCCTTATGCCACCCTCTCTTCTCACTGGTACATTATAATGTGCTATCGGGGTCAGTAGCTGGTGTTTTGATCGCAGTATTATAATTATTATCTTATTAATATTATATTTGTAAACTGGCCCTTTACACCCTCTCTTATCAACGTAACATTATAATGTTATATCGGGGTCAGTAGCTGATCTCAGATTATAAATTATTATCATTATTAATAAAAATATCCAAGGCCCCATTTGTTTATTAATAATCCCCAGTCAAATGTTTCTTGTCCAATGTCTTAATGATTGGTACAGATATACCAAAGGACACGTCCATTGTTAGGGGTGGGAATTTGGGACAATAAAGTAATCATAATCAGCTGTTATTATAAAAATGGTGATCCAAATCAACCAATCTCCAATTGTTTGCCCAGTGCAGTAATCGACAATGTCTCCATTCGTTTTAAATAGTTTCCCTTGCTGCTATGATGCACAATAAGAACTGAAGAAAATAACAAACATGATTGGAAATAAAGGAAAAAATGGAACAGGGACAATAACACAAACAGCGCCACCTACTGAATTAAAGTTAAATAGAATCACTTAATAAATAATTAAGGTTTTTATAAATTATATTTAATATAGGTCCATTGATAATTCCATTTAATATAGGTCCCCATTGTAATTTCCATTAATTTAGAAGGTCCCATGGATAATTCCATTTACATAGGATCCCGATTTGATTCCTAATATCCAGATAACATATATAGATCCATGATTCATTACTATAGGTTCCCCATTTGATAATTCCATTTAACTATAGGATTCCCATTGATCAATTGCCATTATAATGAGGTTCCCCAGTGATATTCCATTAATATAGGATCCCAATGATATATTTTGCCATTTAATACTAGGTTACACCATTGCATAAAGTGGTCCATTTTAATAATAGCGATACCCCATTGATATTCCATTGTAATATAGGTTCCCTTGATACTTCCATTAAATATAGATCCGCATTGAGTAATATCGCATTTAATTATAGGATACCCATTGATATTCCATTTAATATGAAGAATCCCCCTTGATATGCTCTATTTAATATAAGAGCCGCCATTGTATAATTCCATTATGAATAGTTTCCCCTTGATTAATTCCATTTTAATATAGAATCCCATTGATCATTTCATTTTAGAATCCCATGAATCATTTAAAGCCCCATTGATATTTCCATTTAACTATAGGATCCCCATTGAAATCCATTTAATATAAGATCCAATTGATAATTTATTTAATATAAGATCCCCATATAATCATTTATATAGGTTCCCATTGATAATTCAATTTATATAGAAATCCCCATTGATAATTCCAATGGAATATAGAATCCCCATTGATAAGTCCATTATATAGGATCCCCATTGATAATCCATTAATCTAGGATCCCCATTGAGAATTCCATTTTTTTACTGTAAGGGTTTCACCCTTTTATTATTTGTTTAGGTTGTTGTCAGAATGGCTGTTTTCACACTCAAAGATCGTTCGTATCATGATAAAGGGGATTCTGAGTACGGAAGGCAGGTTGGAAACAATGATCATATTGTTGGAAGGGAACAATGCAGTGCGACGTATGGGTTTTAAATACTATTGTGTAGAAATATCTCCCTCATTTAAATAGTACTTTAAAATGAACTTGTCTTAGCCCTGGCCACTAATAAATTGAACATTTCCACATTGTCTCATAAGGTGAAACTGCAGGTCCCTGTGCCCCCCTGCATATTTGGTGGTTGGGCCCCTGATGCCCCCTCCCCTGCTCAGTGGGACCACATTAATCTGTTTTTAAACAGCTGATTGCACATATGTAATAATGGTTGACAGTATCAGCTGTTTCAAAGACCAGTACCAAACCGGCATCAGTTTAAAACAGGTGATCATGATTTCCTTTACTATATACACATGTCCAGCTGTTTAAAAATAGCCAATGGAGGGCCCTCTTTATCCCCAGCCCCCCTCACCTACAACGGGCAAAGTAGTAATGCCAATATGTCCTATGTAATAACAGAAAGTGGCACACATTGGTTAATGAAGGGCATGCAAAACATTTACCAGTTATACACACTGATATCTGTATTAAATGTTTGAATTGAAAACTACAGTTAACATTACTGTTGGAATTTCATCATGACATTTTCAAAATGTTGACTATCAAAAGCAAATATTTTGTGTATTTGACATTGAATTTTCATGGTTTCTTTGCAGAATTTTGGGTTTGTGCTGAAATCTGTTTAATGTGACATAATGACCCCTGGTAGGTTTACTTACATGCTTGTCTTTGATCTCGTTCAAGGAATGTTTCTGTGGAGAAATAGAAATAAATATTTGTGTGAAACAGGGATATTATCTAATTATTATTACTGTAACACAGTTAGGGAGATTTATTATCCTAATAGAGATTCTATATCAGTTTTATCCCCTGTGTGACTATAATGGAAGCTATTAGCTGGAATTAAAAGAGGGTTAAAGTCAAAGTAACCGGTATTCAATCAGTAAGTGGGACTTAACATGTGTTCAAGTGCTGGGTGCTCCGGCATCTGTAGCCAACAGAGACAAGTATGCAACAAAGTAACAAACTCGCTGGGCACTCTAGTCTTAAGTGCAAAACAATTATATTTGTGACGTTTCGAAGCCAGTGTGGCTTCTTCCTCAGACAAGCATCAAATGCTTGTCTGAGGAAGAAGCCACACTGGCTTCGAAACATCACAAATAAAATTGTGTTGCACTTAAGACT
The DNA here is from genome assembly GCA_019447015.1 of Hymenochirus boettgeri. NCBI lineage: Eukaryota > Metazoa > Chordata > Amphibia > Anura > Pipidae > Hymenochirus > Hymenochirus boettgeri. The sequence goes on from CM033469.1 coordinate 129,361,535, forward strand.
GGAGTGCCCAACGAGTTTTTTTAAATACAAAACTCACCACTGCAGTTCTCCATGAATCGCCCCCAGAGAAATACCTAACACTAGCCATACACTATAAAGACTTTGGATAGATTTGACATTCGGTCATCTAATCCACACATGTCAAACACATGTCCCATTGGCTGAATTTGGACATCTGTAAATTTTTGTGGCCTCTGGTGATTGTACAGGATGCAAAACTCACTACATTAATATCCATTTTTTGCAGTCCCAAGCCTTGGTGCCAACTATAGATCTGCCTGCTAGATACTCACCTTTACTAAGATATGCACAATATCTAGCAGGCAGATCTATAGCTACGCCCTGGCTTGGGACTGCATATATGGGACAAGCAGCGTAGTAATGGTTGAATGCAATTACCACTGTAACAGCTGGTCCCATATATAGTCCCGTGCTGGGGAGGGAGGTGTGACAAAGAGCCTTCCATTGGAAAGGGCCATTCCATTACCGTGCCACAAGAGTAAGGTGGGCATTCCACATGTGTGTCAGAGGCAGAGAATCCAGTCCAAAACAATGTGCTACACACCCTATTCCTGCCGAGACCAAACACTAGACTCAATTCTGCACCTGCTAAGTATCTTAAGAAAATATGGCCCACCACTTTTTGATTTTGACCCCTTGTAACATCAGTGCCCAACCTGATCGATGTTAGGGGCCTCACTAGTGGCACCCCATGCTGTGAGCAGGCCCCAGGGATTAGCTCCACTCTGACCTGCCCAGTTACACCCACAATATGCCCCACCACACCCCTTACCATGCCTACCCGTGACTCTATCTGGGCTACAAAGAATGCGGCCGGGCCACTGGTTAAGTATCACTGCCTTATGTGATTGAGTTTGACACCCATGATCTAATCTATCTAATGTCTATAAAGTGTATTTGTGGTACTTTCCTTCCTACATTTTAACGACATTCAGATTGATCTGAGAATGAAGATTTTACCCTTATTTAAACTGTGGATATAATCTGGTTATTAGTTCAATCTAAACTGCTTCCCCTTGTAGAATCTTTCTCCAATCCAAGGGGATTGTATGGAAATGTCTATAACTAACCATACTAATACCAATAATAACTAGGATACTTTACGTAAATCGAGGTGGGACATACTTACCAATGATGAAAACTTACCATTAGGGACTCACGACCGCTGTTTGCATATCAGAGGGGTAAAAATCTTAGAAACCTATTAGTGGGACTGACTTATGTGATCCTACCCCAACAGCACCTCTTGGCTCTCTCCAAACAAGAGGGAGAGCTACAAATGCCAGGGTGCGTAGCGTGCAGGAGTGCCCTGACTGGGCCAGACTTCCCGCACCCCCATTGCGGTAAAGGATAAGGATTACTGACAGGCTCGGTTGTCTCAGTCAGTATGTCATTTACATCATTACTTGCCCTTGTGGCAAGTATTATGTGGACAAGACCACTACCCACCCTGAGGGAACGTCTAGCTAATCACAGATTAGCCATTAGGGCGGCTACGCAAAGCATTGGCTCTAAAGACAATAGATGCTCCAAAATGAAAAATTTGGCGAAACAATCTGTGGCAGGCACTTCAGACTAATGGCGCACTATTACCACCCTACGGTGGATGGCCATTGATGTTGAGGCCAAAAGGGAAGGAGTTAACCGCAACAAGGCACTCCTACAGAGGGAGGTGAAATGGATTAAAAGACTTGGCACACAGGCCCCATTGGGGTGAATGAACAAGTAGCACTGAACTGCTTCCTTCGAGGCAATTTCCTATATAGCAATGAAGAGCCCTGCAGCTATGACCCTACATGTATCCCTTATGTAGGTGGACTCAGGCTTGTGGCCCTAAGGTTTTACATTAATGTGGCGGCTCTAAGGTGGTGGGACTCTTTTGGGAGTTCCCTGCTCCCTACATGTGGCCCATCTTGTTGCTATTCCCCCCAGTGCACTGGGGGATCCTTGTGTGTTAATCTTGTGTGAAATTGTGATTTATGACCATTTGACGTTTTATTACTTTGATTCTACTGATAATATGTGATTTTAACTTTTGTATCTATTTATTGTAGGTTATGTAGGCACTGGCACTTTATTTGGCCTATATCCTTTTGTGGCACCGGCACTTTTTTTGAATTTTACATATGGAGTTGGAGGGCACGTCCCTGGCACTTTAGCACTTAGGCACTTTAGCACTTTAGCCCGGGGGGCTCGGGGGGCCGAGGGGTATGGGGTGTCTGTTTACGTTTCCGCGGCCCAGGTTTTTCGCGGCAGAAATATTTTATGGGGCACATTTGTAACTATCACTGGACGGAGTTTATATTATACAAGTGACAGGCTACAGGGTAATATAATCCAGCCACAGTAGGCCTCGGTGCAAGTGTATATAGAATATATATTTATGAACAGAAGATTAGAGAGACACGCACACGATATTAGATGTAAAAAAGTTGTATATACATACCCTTTATTTAAAGGCAATATCCGGGGTATAGACAGTGAACAGATCATTAAAAACAATTAAAAACAATAATATACAAGCAAATCCATGATAAGAAGTACAGTACTGTTGTAAATACAACCAATCCAAATATCCCCCTGATAACAGTCGTAAGTGCAGTCACAAACTTATCTGTCCAGTCGGCAGGTAACAAAGAGGTCACACCATGGGGGTAACAGTGTATGTAGGTTAGGAGTTCCACATGGAAGAATAGCAGCCATCCAAACGCTATACGCGTTATGCCTCCACTCGAGGCTTTCTCAATAGCATACAAAAAAATCGGCAAGCCGGTCTCTAAATGGGTATCCAATCTCGCGATACAAGGGATTACGTGATGACGTCATCATAACCAGGAGTGGGGACTAAGTCCGATCCTGGTAAGTTACTTGAAAGGGGCTGGGCATGGGGCGTGAGTTTGTTTACAAATCATAGAATCCTCCTCTCACACCGAGTGACTACAACTCCATAGTCCCCTGTGCAGCCACAGTAGTTGTATACAAGATAAATCGTCAGTTACGTAGGTGCAATCATATCAATGAGTACGGCAATGCCTACTAGGTGAAGCTAATATATACAATTACATAATATACAATTAAAATTAAGTGTTTGGAAAGATGCATATATAACATGGTCAAGATGCAAAAGGAACATATTAAATAGTGATACATAATAAAGTGTCAAGTTAGAGGCAATATATCAGAGACACAGTTAGTTATAATAATTCTGAAACATGGGGGGCCCCCCGTAAAAGGCACAAGTAATGTGCGATTCAGGGTGATAGCAGCAAACAACAAATGGGGCATGTCAGGGAATCCAAAATGTCATCAAGCTACTGGGTTTTCAACAGCCACAATTCCAAATTGACTGATGGTATGTTTGTGTGTCCATCCATATCCAGAGAAAGGTATAATATGGTCCAATGGAAGTTCAATTTCAAAGTGACAAAAACCACCCGCTACAGGTCCTCCAATTTCATTGATAGTGGTACAGGGGTCCTAGGGCCCGTTCTTCATCACCGGCTTCCTATACACATGTGCCGCCAAACCATCTTCTGTTTTATATGGGCCAAGTGTCCAATGTTCCCAGCTTACATCTGAGTCCCAAAAAATCATCTGGACGGAGCTCACATGGGGTATACCTGAAGGGGTGGGACTTTCACACGGAGGCGGGCTGACTGAGTTCTGACAGCCGCCTCACTCATGGTTGAGAGGATCACGTGGGGGGCGGGTAGGGGTGTGTGGCCACAGGTGTATCAGTGGCTATTTAAAGTAATTGGTTCGTACTGTCTGTAACCCTGAGGACGGCCCTGATATGGGCTGAAACGCGTAGGCTTTCAGACCACTTCCTTTATAAAATTGTTATTCAGACCTTGGAGTGCTCCGTATCTTTTGGAATTATATAATATATATATATATATATATATATATAAATGTAAAAGATCGGCACTCCATTCCGGTACCATAATCACGCCCGGTTGTCCTCCAATAGGTATGCAGAGACTCGAATCACGGAGTCACTCTCGGGTCTACATAAAACATTAAATTTTATTAGGGCAGTTTAAAAAGAACGCTCCAAAACATCAACGTGTTTGGCTCAACAGTAAACCGTCCTCGGATGTGACGTACAATGTGTGGACACCATTTTATACCCTGTACCCCAAACAGCTGTGGAGGAAAAATATACATAATAGAAACAGTTAAAAACACAAATTTAAAAACATGATCCCTGCACGGGTCATATGTAAGCAAACTAGAATGTAGCAATATGATCCCAGATCAGAGGAGAAAAACAATATGAGTTCCAATCTAAAAGTCAAATATATCTAAGTAGCAAAACAGTTAAATCTATACTCAGAGCTAAAAAGCTATTAGTACAAAAAGACAAGAAAAACAAGAGTCCTACTGGCACAAGCAACAAGTAAGATGGATAATTCAATATCAACACTGTCATAAGAAACAATGTAGTACAAGATGCTCATTCAGTCCCTTCGGTGCTAAAGTATCTAATGATGTATCCATCGTGCTTTTCTGTAGAAGCAATTGTCATGATTGATCATAGACTAGACCTCATATGCAGTCGACCGACAAAAATCATACTTTCAAGGATGACAATGCATGCCCTTATTCTAAAATGTCGGGCAACGACAGATCGCCCAAACTTGGAGGTAATGGTTCATTAGTGTTGAGGGCTAGTCTGACAGAGGACCGATGATTGGCCATCCTCTCTTTGAACGATGTTCTCGTCTTCCAATGTATATAGCCAAAGGGCCAGGACTATAAAATAGATTATATACCTGCTCTCACATGGAAAATCTCTGTCTAATGGGAATTCTGTGACCATTGTGAGGATGTGCAAATCTCTGCCTGTTAGCATAGAGCGGCAGGTGATACAATTAGAATCTGTAGCAGCCAGTTTTATACAACATTCTTAGTGAATATTTGGTCATAGCACTCTCACCTATGCGTGTAGGTATTTCATTAACATGTACCAGATAGCTAGCCAATTTCGTCCCCTTCATAAGTATGTCTCAATCTCGGTATACTGGAGGGGAGATGTCTGTCCTAGTGACCAGATTCCAATATTGTGGTAACCCCCTCACTTCATACTATGAGGTGTATAGGTAGTACAGAAATCTATAGTGGGTTCTTGTTACCGTCTGAACAGCCACGCAATTTACATACAAGTGGTTGGAATGCACCCGGGCATAAAACCACTTGAAGTGAGTGCCGCATTTAGCAGCTGTTTTTTATATATATATATATCAATTAGGATGAATTGATATAAGGGCAGCATCCCTTTCACAGTGAGAGATCCCTGCCCCAAAGAGCTTACAATATGAGTGGGTAGGAAAACATACAGATACAAAGTTGCTGTATGTTGCTAATCTATTAATAGTTCTGGTGTTCAGAAAAGGTAGGATAACAGTCTAGATTTGAAAGTATTAATGGATGTCACCAGGTGAACAAGAGAGGGAAGAGTTCAAAGGTAGAGGAGCAAAGAGAGAAGGTTTAAGGCAGGAGCTGCAGTGTTAGTTGGGGGTCTGTGGAGAAAGATTTCCTTGCGAGGAACGAGAGCACCGGCCTGGGACATAAGGGACCAGAGAGAAGATATATAGGAGTTTGCACCAGATTGTAGAGATTTAAGGTCAAAAGAGGGTATTGAATACTATCTTTGCTTGATGGGAGGCACCCATACACTGCAGTATTGGGGTTGCAGGTTCTTGCTTCAAGGAGAGTGAATGATGTCTGAACTGCTGAGTTTAAGATATTACTGGAAGTGGACAAATGACAGGCTGGGAGACCAATTAGCAGAATGTTACAGTAGTCAGACGGGAGATTATAAAGGGTAAGTACAAATATTTTAGTAGTGGAGCGAGAGAGGAAAGGGGATTTTGGTATATTGCGAAGAGTAAAACAACATGTTCTGGTGCCATGTTTTAATGTTCTGCCAGAAGGAAGAGTGTTCAAAGATTCAACAAAGGTTCATAACACATTATCAATAGAAATAGGGAGGGTGGTCCGGTTTAGGGGTGGGGAAATAATGAGTCAGTTTGGATAGATGAGGTTAGACAACGTTTCGCCATCCAGGAGGAATAAGGACAGATATTTAGGGATTTGAAATTGAACTTGATGGGTTAGTGGCGAAGGTGGAACATAGATTGGGTATATCGGTATAGGTGATTCTTAAATCCAAATTAACTGAGGTTTAAGTGTAGAGGAAGGAACAGAAACATCCCAAATAGAGCCATAGGAAACCCCACACTTAGCAGCAGAACAGGAGAGGAAGTTTATTATTAGCACAGAGACAGAGAAAGATCTGTTAAGAAGAGATAGAAGACAACCCATGAAGCAGCTAGATTTTGGATATGCAGCGAATGCAGACTTGACATGAGAAGAATATGGTCCACAGTATCAAGGCAGACGATAAACCAGGAGAATGACAATAGAGAACTTTTGCAGTTTGTAGGTCATTAACCCTACAGAGGGCCGTTTCAGTTGAGGACCCTGGTCAAAATCTGCAATGGTCCAATAATTATTAGCATGGAGGTGGTTAGTAATACATCTAAGATGAGATGTTCTAAGAGTTAGAAGCACAACAGAAAAGGGAGACAGGGCAGTAGTTAGAGAGACAGGTAGGGTCAAGAGAGGGTTTTTATGAAGGAACTTGAACACAGTTTGAAGGCAGCAGGAATATCCAGAGGTTAGGAGGAATTAAAGATGTGAGATAGAGCAGGGGTTAGGATTTTAAAGCAGTGTTTGGTAAGAAGGAGGGCATGGGATAAAGGGTACATGTTGTAAGGGGTTAGAATAAAAGAAGGTCTGTGAATTTAGAATGGGTGATAAGGGTGAAGATTCCAGAGTTGCAGGTGGTGGGGTAGGAAGAAAGAGGTGTGAGGTGTCCAGGGGTGAAGGAATTTGCATGATATTTTCTATTTTAAGTGCAAAGTGTCCGCAAAATCCTGAGGATCGTAGATGGATAAGTGTCAGTAGCAAGGACTGCAAAGAGTGTTAAATAGTGAAAAAAAGACATGGGTTATTTTCACTTTGGTTTCCCAACTGAGCCAAGGACATTAATTAATAATGCAGTGACCCTTGCGAGTTTGTAGGGGGCAAAGAATTAATGGTAGTGGATAAGACAGCGTTAGAAGAGTTTGTTAGCGAGTCAGGTTGAATTAGAAGTGAGGGTAGCGAGGGTAGAGCTGAGAGAAGAGGATAGAGCTGGAAGTCAATTGCTTGGTGTGTGAACAAGGATACTAATAAAGTATAAGAGGAGAGAGGAGAGAAGGTAGTAGAGAAAGTTATTAGATTGGATCCAGAGGGGGGTCAATAAAGTGACCATCCTCCTGGGTGCTAGTTGGTCCATGTGGAGGGAGAAGGAAGAAGTTACTATACATTTAATCAATAACCATTTTTTTAAAGAAATGACACATTACCATCCAATATAAATGGCCACTAGGTATCTAAATTATGTTTTTTAGCTAAAGCCATGAATACATTATCTCTACCAAGGTGGACTATAGTGTCTCATGTTAGTTTAGCCCATGTCTGGATAAGGTCCATTCTACTCACTCTTCTTTGTTCTTTCTGTTTGAGTTTCTATAATTATCTATAAGGAACCACAAATAGCACCAATAGTCACAACTCAAGGGCAAACCTGTCAAAAAGAAAGGTTCTCTATACATTATTGTTAAAGTGTGTAGTTATCTTTATAAACAGTGCATTGTGACTTTCCCAATAGGTTATTCTGGCCAGAGGGTTAAGGGGATATTACATGTTTAGTTAAAACCTTTTAATAGTGCACAGTGTGACTTTGCTTTGTATCTTGGTGTGCCTTTCTGTGGTCCCCTGTGGATAATAAGGAGAAGTAAATATGTATAATAACATGACCCTTTACATAGATGGGATAAATCCCTTACATGGTAATCACTTTACACCACCTTGTTCTTGAACATTATCTATCTAAAGGTAATAGTGATAGAGGTGTGGTAACATGACTATACTGTAACCATGATACTGACAACCTGTAAAGAGAAATATACTCACATTACATACACAATCCAGTCAATATATCTACTACATCACAAAATGAATTATATTATTTCACAATAATACACAGTACATTGTACTACTTCATACTACATCCACCATATACAATACAATACACTATATACATAAAACTTCTTACCATTTCAAACATTTACTACATCACATCCATCATAATACTAGAGATGACCGAAACTCACCGTTCATTTAGTTTTCGAAAACGGACCGAATTTTCGATTATTATTTCAATGTTTGAGCTAATTTGCATAATCCTTGAACATAGCCTCAAACATTCCATAACCCAGAATACGATCTGAGACTACTTTTAAGTTCCGATTGTTTTTCAGTTTTATTTGAACTTTGACGCTATTTTTCGATAATAGGCTCCGAAGTCCAGAAATCCAAATATACAGAAATCCTGATTTGGACAGATCATTCAGATTTCAGAGCCGGGGGTTCTGTTTCGTCCTATATCTACTAATACATTGTACCAACTTCTACTATACAGTCAGTATATGTAGCCGGGCACACCAGTCTAATTCAAACCTTCTTTATGAACGTGACGTTTCGACCGAACTGGTTCCTCTTCAGACAAACTTTCTGAGAAACCAAGTGCAAGTTGCTATATAAGATACAGAAAATACTCAAACAATGTAGATGGCCATCTAGTGGTCAAAATTTTTCAAGTGGTATCCAGTGATCAAAGTGATACAGTGCTAATAATATACGTGTAAAAAACAGTGAGTGAATTTTACACTATTTATCATATTATAATAATTAAAATAGAGAAAATTCACGGGTGAGTTTTACATATTTTTATCCTATTAATAAATAGTGATATTATCTGAGTGAATTTGACAATATTGATCATATTCGATTAATAAAATAGAGAAAATTCACCTGGGTGAGTTTTACACTATTTATCATATTCTATTAATAAAATAGAGAAGATTCACCCGGGTGAGTTTTACACTATTATCATATCCTATTAATAAAATAGAAGAAAATTCACCTAGGTGAGTTTTACACCTATTTATCATATCCTATTAATAAAATAGAGAAATTCACCTGGGTGAGTTTTTACAATATTTAATCATATCCTATTAATAAATAGAGAAAATTCACCTGGGTTGAGTTTTACACTATTTATCATATCCTATTAAAAAAATATCTTCAAACTGTTACAAACGGTTGTAGATTCATAATCATCGAATTTAAAAAAAAAGTGGCCCACATGTCTAAAATCACCCAATGGCAGACTAATTTGAGCATTGCCAGCCCCCTGGTATAAAAGGCAATACGACCAGCGCCATTTTGTAGTGTGTTGTGAGACCTGACAGTGTTGGAGTTGGAGAGATTTTTGTGCTTTCTGTGTGTAGATTTCAGCGTAGTGGTTTAGCTCTTGTAGTTAACACCCCTGTATTCACACATCTTGAGACCCAACAGTCCTTTTTAAGGAAGTATAATAATAATAGTAATAATAATAATAACAAATGGTTCTAAATGCCCTATTAATTTTTTTGAACAATAAAACTTTGCGTTAATCGCTTGATGTCTTTGTGCTGGAGATCATGCGCCTCATCCTCTGCGCCAATTCATCCCGCCGGCGCTGGCGTGCTGGTCCTTCCGGCACTGTCGTGCTGGCAGTGGTGGTGGGGGTGAGGGGAGACTGGAGGCCGCACTGGGGCCTTGGTGGGGTGTTGCTGGGGGTGACCACCCTCCTCAGCGCTCACTGGCAGAAACAGATCCACATCTGCAAATTTTTTATATTCTATAAAGTACATTTTAATAATAATAATAATAAAAAATATTAATAATAAATAAAAAATAATGTAAATATTGTGAATATTTTTCGTGTGCACTTTAATAACATTTACTAAGATTAACTACAGTTACATTTACTAATACTAACATTAACTAAACATTTAAAAAAATATACTTTGAGTCGTTTGAAAAAGGAGCTTTTCGAATTTTTGCTTCATATGTAAATATATGTAAATATTTTCGTTACCCTTTTGGGGGTCCCCGTTAAAAACCTAACTACTACATTAACTAAAACAGTTACTTAAAATTTACCTACCACTTTAAACATATGCACTGTGATTAGAGGGGTGCAAAAAGGTGGTGTTTTATAATAACTCATATCACAGTTAAAAGATTTTAATATATAAATGTGGAGACTTGCCTTGGACTTCTGCTGAGGCCTCTGACGTAGTTCCCCCACCGCTGCCGCTTGAGGTCTGTACCACCTCTGTTGGAGGCAAATGCGAAAGTTGTCGGCAGTGTCCTCTCAGGTGCGCACTTATGCGCGTTTGCGCTCCTTAAAATGTGGGGTCCCAATTGCATCCCATTGATATGGACTGACCTGGTCAATGCCACCAATACATCCCCGTTGCCAATCATTGGGGGCCATGTTGTCTGCAGACAAGACTAGTAGTAGTTGAATAATCCACACCCACTTTCCAGGCTCAATTTTACAATCCTGTTATTGCACTATACGAAGTTCAATGGAATAGTGGATATAATCGAATGCGAAAAAATCGAAAACATTGCGAGTAAATGTTCTTACTCTACCATACACAAGTAATCCGAAAAAGAAATAAGTAGTTTTTTTTTTTTTTTTTTAAAATTTAATTTATATTAGTAATAATAAAAATGTCAATGTACCATGGAAATATCGGAATATGCGAGTAAAATGGTCCCATATATAACTATAACGCGAGTATTCCGAATTCCGCGAGTAGAAGGTCTATTATACTATACGCAAGTAAATATTGAATTCGCTCCGCGATAAAATGTCTATTATACCTAATATGCGAGTAAATTGATTTCGAATCCACGAGTATCGTTCATGCGGATACTGTTCGAATGTTCGACGAACGCGAAGCTCGAAAGTAGCATGCGGGTGAGTAAAACCTATTTTTTCGAAGTCCTGGATATTCCAATGTGTTCCCCAGACCATTTCCCAGGTCCCACAGCCATTTTCCAAGTTGCCATTGATATTTAGTTGTATTTCATTCGAACTTTTCAAACTATTTGCCTCCCATTGACTTTAATGGGCCGTTTCGAACTATCGAACATTTCCAAATAGTTGAACGTTCGAAAAACAGACCGAACTTCGAAAGTTCGGCCATCTCTATTTCTGAGTTTAGTGGTGGTTTTGTGGTAAAAACTGCACACTGTTTAAAGTTACTTAATATTTTTCCTGTTTTTGAGCCATCGTACATGTTCTCTGTTGTGGCCAGTAGTTTCCAAGTCTGTGTGTGTAACCCACACTATGGCATAGCATTTGATTCAGGACATTTGGGGGATTGATATTTGGTAACTTTTTTACATTACTAGGGTTTTGCAGATTTCTATCTTTGAATGTTTTAATTCTCTTTTCAGAAAACTTCTATGAAGTACTGTGTCCACACCATTTAGTGTAATGAATGTGAACTAACTACAGTATTACATTGCTGAAGGTGTTTAGATTTCAGGAATATAGTTTGTGTTTTTTACTGTTTCTGAATTTTATGTCTAACATTCCCCCCATTGGGTTAGTTGTAGCCACTGTCTCTGGGTACACCCATGAATGTGGCATACTGTTTGATTTCAGGAGGGGTTAGGCTTTTATATTTTAGATTTTTTTGAAATTTCCACTACGTTTTTAGCTGAAATTCCACTCTTGATTTTGTTCTCTGATTTTATAGTGAGGATAAAAGGAAAATATGAAAAATTAACTTAAATTAGCTGAATAGGGGTACCCAGTATCTGCATGTGATGAAAACTTACCTCACTCATAAAAACCTGTGGGTATGTAGTTTTCTAAATTCTCACTTGTGGGATATTTTAGTTTATTTGGAAGATATTCATGTTACCGTCAGAAATGGTAAACATTTCAATTTGGTGTATATTCTTGAAGGTGCAGTTTAGATTGGGGGGGGTTTCTGTACAGGAAAAGTGGGTGGACCTACATATATCTGGTATCATTGTACTTGGGAGTATCAGAGTTTAGAAACAGTGGATTAAGGTGCGTAACCTTAAGATAACATAAAATAAAAATGTGGGAAATTCCATAAAAATCATTGTTTTACTTACTTTTACCCAAAAATCCAGTAAAATCCAGAAAGTTTCAAATTCTGTTACCATGTTAAAGTACATTTGTGCCTAAACTTTGAGGGCAAATCCTGAAAATTCTGCTAGCACGGAAAGGGTTTAAAGTATAGTAGAGAATTGTACGTGGTTTTGCGTTGAATGAAAGTGAGAAATCTTGGTAGTAATTACCTTTATTGGCTAACTATGCAAGCTTTCGAAACACTTATGGTGCCATTCTACTACAAAAGGTTATTCGTTATTGCGATCGGGATTGCCTGTAGCAGATCCCAATAATTTTATAGGGACTTATTTAAAATGTTATTGTATGTAGGATGTCCCATGTACACATATGTTGTTGACATCATCCATCCATTTCATAAATAATGTCGAAATGTCGCTCCATTGTGAGTATATTTACATTTACATTTAATTCCAACTTTGATCATTAAACTAATCGAATAATAGTTAATTACGATCAATATTACGATTCTTAATGTCACCATAATAAGATTGGGAAAATGTAAAATTTTTTATCCAATGGAAATGTCCGAATTGTACATAATATCGGCCCTAAATGTACGTCCACCTTAAAGCTAGTACACACTATTCAATTTTTCGTTCCTGACTGTTTCGATTCTTTACGACTGATCGGCCGGAGGGAAGGGAACTTCAGTCGTGGCAAATAGTAGTCACAAGCCGAAGTTACTACTGCGACCGATCGTGTGGTCCATAGAGGTTTTACACCATGTTGTCCGATTTGGACGAACGGGTCCGGTCAGAACCACGGGTGAAAATGAATGCGTTGAATTTCAGGCCTGATACACTGAACTATCGATATATATATGCATCGTGTGCTTCTTCCTCACGCATAATACAATACTGAATCTTGTGAAGCACACATTTATACCTACCTAGAAATATTTAACAATGCAGTAACCTTCCAACAAATGTGTGGTTATTTTTACAAATGGCAGTTTATCATCCCTTGCATCTGCGGGCCCCAGGGCACCATGATGCCCCCAAAAAAATTTAGCATTCAAAATGGCCACCTCACTACAGGGTTGCCCGTGCGCTCTTAATGGTTTCATAATGTGTTTCTGCTCTGACACCAACACACACAACTACACAAATAATCCAATGCACAAATAACACACTATACAAGCACACACAACTAACAAATATACAACGTCTAAGCAACACCACAGCTATACAAACAAAAACACTACACAAATAGATAAACACATTACAACTCCCCAAACAACACACCAATTACAAAGATTACCTACCTTGGGAACTCTCTCCCTCTCTCGCTTCTGCAGGTGGCATCCATTAAGTACTTTCCATCTAGGACGTTATCCTACCCTTTCTGAGCCCAGCCACAACAACAGATTGGTTAGCACCTTTTGATAAACTTTGTACTCATCCCCACTTGTACCGCTGTTGTCCCTCCCACTTAATTGTAAAGCTCGTCAGGGCATGGAAATCTCATTACTAATGTGTTGAGGTTGCTATGTTATTAATACATAATTTATATGTGCTTTCTAAACCGTATGTATGTATGTATGAAATTGTATTTAATTAATTTTTATCTATCTGTATAATGGCTTGCACTTATCCCCTTGTTTGTTATACGTCTATTTTATAATGTACAGGCTGTGTCCCCAAGTGGCGCTTTATAAAAAAAATTATACATACATTACAAATAAAAGTCCTAAATGTTTACAATGAAAGCACAATAATAAATATATAAAGTACTAATGTATGGTTTATGTATTTTAGAAATGAAAATATACATTTAGTTTTATAACAGGGAATTCTCTGTGGGCCTCCAGATATTTCCAAACTACAACTCCCAGCATTCTATATTGGCCTTTCGCTGTTGGTTCAATGCTGAGAGTTGTTAGTTTCCAAACATCTGCAGGGCCGCAGAAATGTCTCCCTTAGGTTAATAATTTATTATTATTTTATTGTTATTATCTATACATAACCCATGAACTGTCCCTTAAACCCCTCTCTTCTCACTGTAATATTATAATGGTCTATTGGGGTCAGTACTGATCCAGTTATAAATTATTATCATTTTATTATTATTTGTAACTGTCCTTATACACCCTACCTCTATCACTGTAACATTTAATGTTCTATTGGGTAGTAGCTGATCTCAGTATTATAAATTATTACTTATTAATTATTATTGTAACTGTTCTTATACACCCTCTCTTCTCACTGTACTTATAATGTTCTATGGGGTCAGTTAGCTGATCCAGTATTATAAATTTATTATCATATTAAATTATTATTGTAACTGTCCCTTAACACCCTCTCTTCTCACTGTAACCATAATAAGTGCTATTGGGGTCAGTAGCTGATTCAGTATTATAAATTAATTTTATTATTAATATTTATTATTGAACTGTCCTTATACACCTCCTTCTCACTGTAACATTATAATGTTCTATTGGGGTCAGTAGACTGATCTCAGTATTATAATTATTATCATTATTAATATTATTATTGACTGTCCCTTATACACCCTCTCTTTACTGTAACATTATAATGTTCTATTGGGGTCAGTAGCTGATTACTCAGTATATAACATTATAGCATTATTTATTATTATTGTGTAACTGTCCTTATACAACCCTCTCTTCTCACTTAAAAATTTATGTTCTATGGGGTCGAGCTGAATCTCAGTATTGTAAATTATTATCATTATCTAACAGTATTATTTGTAACTTGTCCCTTATACACCCTCTCTCTCACTGTAACATTATAATGTTCTATTGGGGTCCAGTAACTGATCTCATATTATAATATTATGTTATTAATATTTATTATTGGAACTGTCCTTACACCCTCTTCTCACTGTAACATATATGTTCTATTGGGTCAGTAGATGATCTCAGTATTATAAATTATTATCGTTATTAATATTATTATTGTAACTGTCCCTTAACACCTCTACTTCTCATGTAACATTATAATGTTCTATTGGGGTCAGTAGCTGATCTCATATTAAAATTATTATCGTTATTATTATTATTATTGTAAACTGTCCCTAACACCCCTCTTCTCACGTAACATTATAATGTCTATTGGGGTCAGTAGCTGATCTCATATTATAAATTATTATCGTTTATTAATATTATTATTGTAACTGTCCCTATTACCCACTCTCCTTCTCACTGGATAACATATAATGTTCATTGGGGTCAGTAGTGATCTCAGTATTATAATTATTTATAGTTATTAATATTATTATTGTAACTGTCCCTATATACACCCTCTCTTCTCACTGTAACATTATAATGTTCTATTGGGTCAGTAGACTGATCTCAGTATTATAAATTATTATCGTTATTAATATTATTATTGTAACTGTCCCTTATACACCCCTCTTCTCACTGTAAAATTATAATGTTCTATTGGGTCAGTAGCTGATCTCAGTATTATAAATTATATCTTATTAATATATTGTAACGGTCCCTTATACACCCTCTTTCTCACTGTAACATTATAAGTTTCTATTGGGGTCAGTAGCTGATCTCAGTATTATAAATTAATATGCATTATTAACATTATTATTGTAAATGTCCCTTATAACCCTTCCTCTCACTGTAACATTATAATGGTTATTGGGGTCAGTAACTGATCTCAGTATTATAAATTATATGTATTATTAATATATTATTGTAAACGTCCCTTATACACCCTTCTTCTACTGTAACATTATAATGTTCTATTGGGGTCAGTAGCAATCTCAGTATTATAAATTATAGTTTATTAATATTATTATTTAAACTGTCCCTTATACACCCTCTTCTCCACTGGTAACAGTATAATTTGGGTTTTCTATTGGGGTCCAGTAGCTGTATCTCAGTATTATAAATTATTATCTTATTAATATTATTATTGTAACTGTCCTTATACACCCCTCTCTTCTCACTGTACATTATAATGTTCGATTGGGGTCAGTAGCTGATCTCAGTATTATAAATTATATCGTATTTAATATTATTATTGAACTGTCCCTTATTACACCCTCTCTTCTCACTGGACACATTATAATGTTTCTATTGGGGTCAGTAGCGATATCAGTATTATAAATTATTATGTTATTAATATTATATTGTAACTGTCCCTTATACACCCTCTCTCTCACTGTAACATTATAATGTTTCTATTGGGGTCAGTAGATGATCTCAGTATTATAATTATTATCGTTTAATAATATATATTGTAACTGTCCTTATACACCCTCTCTTCTCACTGTAACATTATATTTCTATTGGGGTCAGTAGCTGATCTTCAGTTATTAATTAAATTACTATCGTTATTTAAATATTATTATTTGTAAAAACTGTCCCTTATACACCCCTCCTCTTCTCACTGTAACATATAATGTTTATTGGGGTCATAGCTGTATCAGTATTTAAATTTATTATCATTATTAAAATATTATTATTTAACTGTCCCTATACACCTCTCTTTACTCTGTAACATTATAATGTTCTATCGGGGTCAGGTAGTGATCTCAGTATTATAATTATTATCATTATTAATATTATTATTGTAACTGGTCCCTTATACACCCTCTCTTCTCACTGTACACTTATAATGTTATATTGGGGTCAGTAGCTGATCTCAGTATTATAAATTGATTATCATTATTAATACAAAATATCCAAGCCCCATGTTTATTAATAATCACCCAGTTCAAATGTTTCTTTCAATGTCTTAATGATTGGACAGATATACAAAGGACACGTCATGTTAGGGGTGGGAATTTGGGACAATCAAGTCATTCATAATCAGCTGTTATTATACAAATGGTGATCCAAATCACCATCTCCAATTTGTTTGCCAGTGCAGTAATCGACACATGTCTCCATTCGTCTAATAGTTTCCCTTGCTGCTGTGCTCAATAAGACACTGTAAGAAAATAACACAACATGATTGGAAATAAAGGAAAAACTGGAACAGGGACACATAACACAAACAGCGCACCACATTAGTAAAGATACTAAAATAGGTTTATTAATTAAATAGTCAGATAACATTAATATAGTCCCATGTATCTCACTAGATAATTAAGTGCCCCATTACATTATAAGGTCCATATAATCATAATGGATCTTATAACATACTATAGGTTCCCCATTGATCATTCCATTTTATAGGTTCCTTGATAATTCCTTAAATAGGTTCCCATGATAATTCCATTAAACTAGGATCCCATGATTAATTCCATTAAATAGGTTACATTGATAATTCCATTTAATATGGATCCCCATTGATAATTCATTGAATGATAGGTCCCCATTGATAATTCCATTAAATATAGGATCCCCATTGATAATGCCATTTAAATAGGTTCCCCATTGATAATTCCATTTAATATAGGATCCCCATTGAAATTCATTAATATAGAGTCCCCATTGATAATTCCATTTGATAGTAGGACCCCATTGATAATTGCCATTTAATATAGAAGTCCCATTGATCATTTCATTTTAAATAGGAATCCATTGATATATCCATTAATATAGGATCCCCCATTGAAAATCCATTTAATATAAGATCCCAATTGATAATTCATTTAAATATAAGATCCCCATATAATTCATTTATTATAGGTTCCCCTTGATAATTCCATTTAATATAGAAATCCCATTGATCCAATATCCATGTAATATAGAATCCCCATTGATTAAGTCCATTATATAGGATCCCCATGACTAATCCATTTTAATCTAGGATCCCCATTGAGAATTCCATTTTTACTGTAAGGCGTTTCACCCTTTATTATTTGTGGTTGTGTCAGAATGGCTGTTTTCACCATCAAAGCTCTGTTCTGTATCCTGGAAAGGGGATTCTGTGTACCGGAAGGCAGGTTGGAACAATAAAAAAACTCCTATGTTGGACAGGGACACATGGAAAAAGTGATGAAGTATGGGTTATAACTTAGTTAGGGTGTAGAAAAAGATCCCTCCATTTAAATAGTACTTTAAATGAACTGTATTCAATCCATATACAGTAAGCTTTACAGCAAATTCTCTCTCCAAACAAGAGGGGAGAGCTACAAATGCCAGGGGTGCGTAGCGTGCAGGAGTGCCCTGACTGGGCCAGACTTCCCGCACCCCCATGCGGTAAAGGATAAGGATTACTGACAGGCTCGGTTGTCTCAGTCAGTATGTCATTTACATCATTACTTGCCCTTGTGGCAAGTATTATGTGGACAAGACCACTACCCACCCTGAGGGAACGTCTAGCTAATCACAGATTAGCCATTAGGGCGGCTACGCAAAGCATTGGCTCTAAAGACAATAGATGCTCCAAAATGAAAAATTTGGCGAAACAATCTGTGGCTAGGCACTTCAGACTAATGGCGCACTATTACCACCCTAGGTGGATGGCCATTGATGTTGAGGCCAAAAGGGAAGGAGTTAACCGCAACAAGGCACTCCTACAGAGGGAGGTGAAATGGATTAAAAGACTTGGCACACAGGCCCCATTGGGCTGAATGAACAAGTAGCACTGAACTGCTTCCTTCGAGGAATTTCCTATATAGCAATGAAGAGCCCTGCAGCTATGACCCTACATGTATCCCTTATGTAGGTGGACTCAGGCTTGTGGCCCTAAGGTTTTACATTAATGTGGCGGCTCAAGGTGGTGGGACTCTTTTGGGAGTTCCCTGCTCCCTACATGTGGCCCATCTTGTTGCTATTCCCCCCAGTGCACTGGGGGATCCTTGTGTGTTAATCTTGTGTGAAATTGTGATTTATGACCATTTGACGTTTTATTACTTTGATTCTACTGATAATATGTGATTTTAACTTTTGTATCTATTTATTGTAGGTTATGTAGGCACTGGCACTTTATTTGGCCTATATCCTTTTGTGGCACCGGCACTTTTTTTGAATTTTACATATGGAGTTGGAGGGCACGTCCCTGGCACTTTAGCACTTAGGCACTTTAGCACTTTAGCCCGGGGGGCTCGGGGGGCCGAGGGGTATGGGGTGTCTGTTTACGTTTCCGCGGCCCAGGTTTTTCGCGGCAGAAATATTTTATGGGGCACATTTGTAACTATCACTGGACGGAGTTTATATTATACAAGTGACAGGCTACAGGGTAATATAATCCAGCCACAGTAGGCCTCGGTGCAAGTGTATATAGAATATATATTTATGAACAGAAGATTAGAGAGACACGCACACGATATTAGATGTAAAAAAGTTGTATATACATACCCTTTATTTAAAGGCAATATCCGGGGTATAGACAGTGAACAGATCATTAAAAACAATTAAAAACAATAATATACAAGCAAATCCATGATAAGAAGTACAGTACTGTTGTAAATACAACCAATCCAAATATCCCCCTGATAACAGTCGAAGTGCAGTCACAAACTTATCTGTCCAGTCGGCAGGTACACAAAGAGGTCACACCATGGGGGTAACAGTGTATGTAGGTTAGGGAGTTCCACATGGAAGAATAGCAGCCATCCAAACGCTATACGCGTTATGCCTCCACTCGAGGCTTTCTCAATAGCATACAAAAAATCGGCAAGCCGGTCTCTAAATGGGTATCCAATCTCGCGATAAAAGGGATTACGTGATGACGTCATCATAACCAGGAGTGGGGACTAAGTCCGATCCTGTAAGTTACTTGAAAGGGGCTGGGCATGGGGCGTGAGTTTGTTTACAAATCATAGATCCTCCTCTCACACCGAGTGACTACAACTCCATAGTCCCCTGTGCAGGCCACAGTAGTTGTATACAAGATAAATCGTCAGTTACGTAGTGCAATCATATTCAATGAGTACCGGCAATGCCTACTAGGTGAAGCTAATATATACAATTACATAATATACAATTAAAATTAAGTGTTTGGAAAGATGCATATATAACATGGTCAAGATGCAAAAGGTAACATATTAAATAGTGATACATAATAAAGTGTCAAGTTAGAGGCAATATATCAGAGACACAGTTAGTTATAATAATTCTGAAACATGGGGGGCCCCCCGTAAAAGGCACAAGTAATGTGCGATTCAGGTGATAGCAGCAAACAACAAATGGGGCATGTCAGGGAATCCAAAATGTCATCAAGCTACTGGGTTTTCAACAGCCACAATTCCAAATTGACTGATGGTATGTTTGTGTGTCCATCCATATCCAGAGAAAGGTATAATATGGTCCAATGGAAGTTCAATTTCAAAGTGACAAAAACCACCCGCTACAGGTCCTCCAATTTCATTGATAGTGGTACAGGGGTCCTAGGGCCCGTTCTTCATCACGGCTTCCTATACACATGTGCCGCCAAACCATCTTCTGTTTTATATGGGCCAAGTTCCAATGTTCCCAGCTTACATCTGAGTCCCAAAAATTCATCTGGACGGAGCTCACATGGGGTATACCTGAAGGGGTGGGACTTTCACACGGAGGCGGGCTGACTGAGTTCTGACAGCCGCCTCACTCCACTGGTTGAGAGGATCACGTGGGGGGCGGGTAGGGGTGTGTGGCCACAGGTGTTCAGTGGCTATTTAAAGTAATTGGTTCGTACTGTCTGTAACCCTGAGGACGGCCCTGATATGGGCTGAAACGCGTAGGCTTTCAGACCTACTTCCTTTATAAAATTGTTATTCAGACCTTGGAGTGCTCCGTATCTTTGGAATTATATAATATATATATATTATATATAATATATAAATGTAAAAGATCGCACTCCATTCCGGTACCATAATCACGCCCGGTTGTCCTCCAATAGGTATGCAGAGACTCGAATCACGGAGTCACTCTCGGGTCTACATAAAACATTAAATTTTATTAGGCAGTTTTAAAAAGAACGCTCAAAACATCAACGGTTTGGCTCAACAGTAAACCGTCCTCGGATGTGACGTACAATGTGTGGACACCATTTTATACCCTGTACCCCAAACAGCTGTGGAGGAAAAATATACATAATAGAAACAGTTAAAAACACAAATTTAAAAACATGATCCCTGCACGGGTCATATGTAAGCAAACTAGAATGTAGAATATGATCCCAGATCAGAGGAGAAAAACAATATGAGTTCCAATCTAAAAGTCAAATATATCTAAGTAGCAAAACAGTTAAATCTATACTCAGAGCTAAAAAGCTATTAGTACAAAAAGACAAGAAAAACAAGAGTCCTACTGGCACAAGCAACAAGTAAGATGGATAATTCAATATCAACACTGTCATAAGAAACAATGTAGTACAAGATGCTCATTCAGTCCCTTCGGTGCTAAAGTATCTAATTGATGTATGCCATCGTGCTTTTCTGTAGAAGCAATTGTCATGATTGATCATAGACTAGACCTCATATGCAGTCGACCGACAAAAATCATACTTTCAAGGATGACAATGCATGCCCCTTATTCTAAAATGTCGGGCAACGGACAGACGCCCAAACTTGGAGGTAATGGGTTCATTAGTGTTGAGGGCTAGTCTGACAGAGGACCGATGATTGGCCATCCTCTCTTTGAACGATGTTCTCGTTTCCAATGTATATAGCCCAAAGGGCCAGACTATAACAATAGATTATATACCTGCTCTCACATGGAAAATCTCTGTCTAATGGGAATTCTGTGACCATTGTGAGGATGTGCAAATCTCTGCCTGTTAGCATAGAGCGGCAGGTGATACAATTAGGAATCTGTAGCAGCCAGTTTTTAAACATTCTTAGTGAATATTTGGTCATAGCACTCTCACCTATGCGTGTAGGTATTTCATTAACATGTACCAGATAGCTAGCCAAGTTTCGTCCCCTTCATAAGTATGTCTCATCTCGTATACTGGAGGGGAGATGTCTGTCCTAGTGACCAGATCCAATATTTGGTAACCCCCCTCACTTCATTACTATGAGGTGTATAGGTAGTACAGAAATCTATAGTGGGTTCTTGTTACCGTCTGAACAGCCACGCAATTTACATACAAGTGGTTGGAATGCACCCGGGCATAAAACCACTTGAAGTGAGTGCCGCATTTAGCAGCTGTTTTTTATATATATATATATCAATTAGGATGAATTGATATAAGGGCAGCATCCCTTTCACAGTGATAGATCCCTGCCCCAAAGAGCTTACAATATGAGTGGGTAGGAAAACATACAGATACAAAGTTGCTGTATGTTGCTAATCTATTAATAGTTCTGGTGTTCAGAAAAGGTAGGATAACAGTCTAGATTTGAAAGTATTAATGGATGTCACCAGGTGAACAAGAGAGGGAAGAGTTCAAAGGTAGAGGAGCAAAGAGAGAAGGTTTAAGGCAGGAGCAGCAGTGTTAGTTGGGGGTCTGTGGAGAAAGATTTCCTTGCGAGGAACGAGAGCACCGGCCTGGGACATAAGGGACCAGAGAGAAGATATATAGGAGTTTGCACCAGATTGTAGAGATTTAAGGTCAAAAGAGGGTATTGAATACTATCTTTGCTTGATGGGAGGCACCCATACACTGCAGTATTGGGGTTGCAGGTTCTTGCTTCAAGGAGAGTGAATGATCTCTGAACTGCTGAGTTTAAGATATTACTGGAGAGTGGACAAATGACAGGCTGGGAGACCAATTAGCAGAATGTTACAGTAGTCAGACGGGAGATTATAAAGGGTAAGTACAAATATTTTAGTAGTGGAGCGAGAGAGGAAAGGGGATTTTGGTATATTGCGAAGAGAAAACAACATGTTCTGGTGCCATGTTTTAATGTTCTGCCAGAAGGAAGAGTGTTCAAAGATTCAACAAAGGTTCATAACACATTATCAATAGAAATAGGGAGGGTGGTCCGGTTTAGGGGTGGGGAAATAATGAGTCAGTTTGGATAGATGAGGTTAGACAACGTTTCGCCATCCAGGAGGAATAAGGACAGATATTTAGGGATTTGAAATTGAACTTGATGGGTTAGTGGCGAAGGTGGAACATAGATTGGGTATATCGGTATAGGTGATTCTTAAATCCAAATTAACTGAGGTTTAAGTGTAGAGGAAGGAACAGAAACATCCCAAATAGAGCCATAGGAAACCCCACACTTAGCAGCAGAACAGGAGAGGAAGTTTATTATTAGCACAGAGACAGAGAAAGATCTGTTAAGAAGAGATAGAAGACAACCCATGAAGCAGCTAGATTTTGGATATGCAGCGAATGCAGACTTGACATGAGAAGAATATGGTCCACAGTATCAAGGCAGACGATAAACCAGGAGAATGACAATAGAGAACTTTTGCAGTTTGTAGGTCATTAACCCTACAGAGGGCCGTTTCAGTTGAGGACCCTGGTCAAAATCTGCAATGGTCCAATAATTATTAGCATGGAGGTGGTTAGTAATACATCTAAGATGAGATGTTCTAAGAGTTAGAAGCACAACAGAAAAGGGAGACAGGGCAGTAGTTAGAGAGACAGGTAGGGTCAAGAGAGGGTTTTTATGAAGGAACTTGAACACAGTTTGAAGGCAGCAGGAATATCCAGAGGTTAGGAGGAATTAAAGATGTGAGATAGAGCAGGGGTTAGGATTTTAAAGCAGTGTTTGGTAAGAAGGAGGGCATGGGATAAAGGGTACATGTTGTAAGGGGTTAGAATAAAAGAAGGTCTGTGAATTTAGAATGGGTGATAAGGGTGAAGATTCCAGAGTTGCAGGTGGTGGGGTAGGAAGAAAGAGGTGTGAGGTGTCCAGGGGTGAAGGAAGTTGCATGATATTTTCTATTTTAAGTGCAAAGTGTCCGCAAAATCCTGAGGATCGTAGATGGATAAGTGTCAGTAGCAAGGACTGCAAAGAGTGTTAAATAGTGAAAAAAAGACATGGGTTATTTTCATTTGGTTTCCCAACTGAGCCAAGGACATTAATTAATAATGCAGTGACCCTTGCGAGTTTGTAGGGGGCAAAGAATTAATGGTAGTGGATAAGACAGCGTTAGAAGAGTTTGTTAGCGAGTCAGGTTGAATTAGAAGTGAGGGTAGCGAGGGTAGAGCTGAGAGAAGAGGATAGAGCTGGAAGTCAATTGCTTGGTGTGTGAACAAGGATACTAATAAAGTATAAGAGGAGAGAGGAGAGAAGGTAGTAGAGAAAGTTATTAGATTGGATCCAGAGGGGGGTCAATAAAGTGACCATCCTCCTGGGTGCTAGTTGGTCCATGTGGAGGGAGAACGAAGAAGTTACTATACATTTAATCAATAACCATTTTTTTAAAGAAATGACACATTACCATCCAATATAAATGGCCACTAGGTATCTAAATTATGTTTTTTAGCTAAAGCCATGAATACATTATCTCTACCAAGGTGGACTATAGTGTCTCATGTTAGTTTAGCCCATGTCTGGATAAGGTCCATTCTACTCACTCTTCTTTGTTCTTTCTGTTTGAGTTTCTATAATTATCTATAAGGAACCACAAATAGCACCAATAGTCACAACTCAAGGGCACAACCTGTCAAAAAGAAAGGTTCTCTATACATTATGTTAAAGTGTGTAGTTATCTTTATAAACAGTGCATTGTGACTTTCCCAATAGGTTATTCTGGCCAGAGGGTTAAGGGGATATTCAATGTTTAGTTAAAACCTTTTAATAGTGCACAGTGTGACTTTGCTTTGTATCTTGGTGTGCCTTTCTGTGGTCCCCTGTGGATAATAAGGAGAAGTAAATATGTATAATAACATGACCCTTTACATAGATGGGATAAATCCCTTACATGGTAATCACTTTACACCACCTTGTTCTTGAACATTATCTATCTAAAGGTAATAGTGATAGAGGTGTGGTAACATGACTATACTGTAACCAGTGATACTGACAACCTGTAAAGAGAAATATACTCACATTACATACACAATCCAGTCAATATATCTACTACATCACAAAATGAATTATATTATTTCACAATAATACACAGTACATTGTACTACTTCATACTACATCCACCATATACAATACAATACACTATATACATAAAACTTCTTACCATTTCAAACATTTACTACATCACATCCATCATAATACTAGAGATGACCGAAACTCACCGTTCATTTAGTTTTCGAAAACGGACCGAATTTTCGATTATTATTTCAATGTTTGAGCTAATTTGCATAATCCTTGAACATAGCCTCAAACATTCCATAACCCAGAATACGATCTGAGACTACTTTTAAGTTCCGATTGTTTTTTCAGTTTTATTTGAACTTTGACGCTATTTTTCGATAATAGGCTCCGAAGTCCAGAAATCCAAATATACAGAAATCCTGATTTGGACAGATCATTCAGATTTCAGAGCCGGGGGTTCTGTTTCGTCCTATATCTACTAATACATTGTACCAACTTCTACTATACAGTCAGTATATGTAGCCGGGCACACCAGTCTAATTCAAACCTTCTTTATGAACGTGACGTTTCGACCGAACTGGTTCCTCTTCAGACAAACTTTCTGAGAAACCAAGTGCAAGTTGCTATATAAGATACAGAAAATACTCAAACAATGTAGATGGCCATCTAGTGGTCAAAATTTTTCAAGTGGTATCCAGTGATCAAAGTGATACAGTGCTAATAATATACGTGTAAAAAACAGTGAGTGAATTTTACACTATTTATCATATTATAATAATTAAAATAGAGAAAATTCACGGGTGAGTTTTACATATTTTTATCCTATTAATAAATAGTGATATTATCTGAGTGAATTTGACAATATTGATCATATTCGATTAATAAAATAGAGAAAATTCACCTGGGTGAGTTTTACACTATTTATCATATTCTATTAATAAAATAGAGAAGATTCACCCGGGTGAGTTTTACACTATTATCATATCCTATTAATAAAATAGAAGAAAATTCACCTAGGTGAGTTTTACACCTATTTATCATATCCTATTAATAAAATAGAGAAATTCACCTGGGTGAGTTTTTACAATATTTAATCATATCCTATTAATAAATAGAGAAAATTCACCTGGGTTGAGTTTTACACTATTTATCATATCCTATTAAAAAAATATCTTCAAACTGTTGCAAACGGTTGTAGATTCATAATCATCGAATTTAAAAAAAAAGTGGCCCACATGTCTAAAATCACCCAATGGCAGACTAATTTGAGCATTGCCAGCCCCCTGGTATAAAAGGCAATACGACCAGCGCCATTTTGTAGTGTGTTGTGAGACCTGACAGTGTTGGAGTTGGAGAGATTTTTGTGCTTTCTGTGTGTAGATTTCAGCGTAGTGGTTTAGCTCTTGTAGTTAACACCCCTGTATTCACACATCTTGAGACCCAACAGTCCTTTTTAAGGAAGTATAATAATAATAGTAATAATAATAATAACAAATGGTTCTAAATGCCCTATTAATTTTTTTAAACAATAAAACTTTGCGTTAATCGCTTGATGTCTTTGTGCTGGAGATCATGCGCCTCATCCTCTGCGCCAATTCATCCCGCCGGCGCTGGCGTGCTGGTCCTTCCGGCACTGTCGTGCTGGCAGTGGTGGTGGGGGTGAGGGGAGACTGGAGGCCGCACTGGGGCCTTGGTGGGGTGTTGCTGGGGGTGACCACCCTCCTCAGCGCTCACTGGCAGAAACAGATCCACATCTGCAAATTTTTTATATTCTATAAAGTACATTTTAATAATAATAATAATAAAAAATATTAATAATAAATAAAAAATAATGTAAATATTGTGAATATTTTTCGTGTGCACTTTAATAACATTACTAAGATTAACTACAGTTACATTTACTATACTAACATTAACTAAACATTTAAAAAAATATACTTTGAGTCGTTTGAAAAAGGAGCTTTCGAATTTTTGTATCATATGTAAATATATGTAAATATTTTTCGTGGTACTTTGGTCCCCGTTTAACTCTGACTACATTAACTAACAGTTACTTAAAATTTCCTAACCACTTTAACATATGCAACTGTGAATTAGAGGGGTGCAAAGGTGGTGTTTTATAAAACTCATCATCACAGTTAAAAGTTAATATATAAAATGTGAGACTTGCCTTTGGACATTCTGCTGTAGCCTCGTGACGTAGTTCCCCACCGCTGCCGCTTGAGGTCTTACCACCTCTTGGAGGCAATGCGAAAATCTTGTCGGCAGATGTCTCTTCAGGTGCGCATTATGCGCCGTTTGCGCTCCTTAACATGTGGGGTACCAATTGGCATCCCATGATATGGACTGCCTGGTCGATATTCGCCACCAAACTGTTGCCAATCATGGTGGGCCATGTTGTCTGCAGACAAGCTATAGTAGTTGAATAATCCACAACCCACTTTCCAGGCTCAATTTTACGATCCTGTGTATTGCACTATAGAAGTCAAGGGAATAGTGGATATAATCGAATGCGAAAAAATCGAACAATGCGAGTAAAATGTTCTTACTCTACCAATACACAAGTAAATACCGAAAAGAAATAAGTAGAATAAGTATAAAATGTCCATGTAACATGGAAATATCGAATATGCGATAAAATGGTCCATATATAACTATAACGCGAGTATTCGAATCCGCGAGTAAAGGTCTATTATACCTATACGCAAGTAAATATTGAATTCGACAATCCGCGATAAATGTCTATATACCATATGCGATAAATTGATTTCGAATCCACGATCGTTCATGGGATACTTTCGAATGTTCGACGACGCGAGAGCTCGAAAGTAGCATGCGGGTGAGTAAAACCTATTTTTCGAAGTCCTGGATATTCCAATGTGTTCCCCAGACCATTTCCCAGGTCCCACGGCCATTTTCCAAGTTGCCATTGATATTTAGTTGTATTTCATTCGAACTTTTCAAACTATTTGCCTCCCATTGACTTTAATGGGCCGTTTCGAACTATCGAACATTTCCAAATAGTTGAACGTTCGAAAAACAGACCGAACTTCGAAAGTTCGGCCATCTCTATTTCTGAGTTTAGTGGTGGTTTTGTGGTAAAAACTGCACACTGTTTAAAGTTACTTAATATTTTTCCTGTTTTTGAGCCATCGTACATGTTCTCTGTTGTGGCCAGTAGTTTCCAAGTCTGTGTGTGTAACCCACACTATGGCATAGCATTTGATTCAGGACATTTGGGGGATTGATATTTGGTAACTTTTTTACATTACTAGGGTTTTGCAGATTTCTATCTTTGAATGTTTTAATTCTCTTTTCAGAAAACTTCTATGAAGTACTGTGTCCACACCATTTAGTGTAATGAATGTGAACTAACTACAGTATTACATTGCTGAAGGTGTTTAGATTTCAGGAATATAGTTTGTGTTTTTTACTGTTTCTGAATTTTATGTCTAACATTCCCCCCATTGGGTTAGTTGTAGCCACTGTCTCTGGGTACACCCATGAATGTGGCATACTGTTTAATTTCAGGAGGGGTTAGGCTTTTATATTTTAGATTTTTTTGAAATTTCCACTACGTTTTTAGCTGAAATTCCACTCTTGATTTTGTTCTCTGATTTTATAGTGAGGATAAAAGGAAAATATGAAAAATTAACTTAAATTAGCTGAATAGGGGTACCCAGTATCTGCATGTGATGAAAACTTACCTCACTCATAAAAACCTGTGGGTATGTAGTTTTCTAAATTCTCACTTGTGGGATATTTTAGTTTATTTGGAAGATATTCATGTTACCGTCAGAAATGGTAAACATTTCAATTTGGTGTATATTCTTGAAGGTGCAGTTTAGATTGGGGGGGGTTTCTGTACAGGAAAAGTGGGTGGACCTACATATATCTGGTATCATTGTACTTGGGAGTATCAGAGTTTAGAAACAGTGGATTAAGGTGCGTAACCTTAAGATAACATAAAATAAAAATGTGGGAAATTCCATAAAAATCATTGTTTTACTATTTTACCCAAAAATCCAGTAAAATCCAGAAAGTTTCAAATTCTGTTACCATGTTAAGCTACATTTGTGCTAAACTTTGAGGGCAAAATCCTGAAAATTCTGCTAGCACGGAAAGGGTTAAAGTAGTAGTAGAGAATTGTACCGTGTGTTTTCGTTGAATGAAAGTGAGAAATCTTGGATATTAGTAATTACCTTTATTGCTAACTAATGCAAAGCTTTCGAACACTTATGGTGCCATCTACTACAAAAGGTATTCGTTATTGCGATCGGGATTGCCATGTAGCAGATCCCCAATATATTTAATAGGACTGTATTTAAAATGTATTGTCTGTAGGATGTCCCATTTTACATCTATGTTTTGACATATATCCATTTCATAAATAATGTCGAATGTCGCTTCCATTGTGAGTAAATTTACATTTACATTAATCCGAACTTCTGATCATTAAACAATCGAATAATAGTAATTACGATCAATATTACGATTCTAATGTCACCATAATAAGATTGGGAAAATGTAAAATTTTTTATCCAAGGAAATGTCCGATTGTACATAATACTCGGCCCTAAATGTACGTCCACCTTAAAGCTAGCATACACACTATTCAATTTTTCTCCTGATGTTCGATCTTTACGACTGATCGGCCCGGAGGGAAGGACTGTCGTCGTGGCAAATAGTAGTCACGGCCCGAAGTTTCTATCCGGACCGATCGTGTGGTCCCATAGGGTTTTACAAACCATGTTGTCCGATGTGGACGAACGGGTCGGTCGAACCACGGGTGAAAATGAATGCTTAATTTCAGCCTGATACACTGAACTATCGAATATTATGCATCGGTGACTTCTTCCTCGGCATAATACAATACTGAATCTTGTGAAGCACACTATTTATACTACCTAGAATACTTTTAACATGCAGTAACCTTCCAACAAATGTGTGGTTTTTACAAATGGCAGTTTTATCATCCCTTGCTCTCGGGCCCCAGGGTCACTGATGCCCCCAAAAAATTAGCATCAAATGGCCACCTCACTAACAGGGTGCCCGTGCGCTCTGTAATGGTTTCATAATGTGTTTCTGCCTCTGAACAACACACACAACTACACAAATAATACCAACTGCACAAATAACACACTTACAAGCACACACAACTCACAAATATACAAGTCTATACAACACCACAGCTATCAACACAAAACAACTACAACAAATAGATAAACACAATCACTCCACCAAACAACACACTAATTACAAGATTACCTACCTGGGAACTCTCTCCCTCTCTCGCTTCTCACGGTGGCATCCATTAAACTTTCCAATCTAGGACTGTTATCCTACCCTTTCTGAGCCCGCACAACAACAACAGATTGGTTAGCACTTTTGAATAAACTTTGTACGCATCCTCCCAACTTGTACCTGATGTTGTCCCTCCCACTTAATTGTAAAGCTCGTTCGGGCATGAAATCTCATTCCTAATGTGTTTGAGGGTTGTGATGTTATTAATACATAATTTATATGTGCTTTCTAAACCGTATGTATGTATGTATGAAATTGTATTTAATTAATTTTTATCTATCTGTATAATGGCTTGCACTTATCCCCTTGTTTGTTATACGTCTATTTTATAATGTACAGGCTGTGTCCCCAAGTGGCGCTTTATAAAAAAAATTATACATACATTACAAATAAAAGTCCTAAATGTTTACAATGAAAGCACAATAATAAATATATAAAGTACTAATGTATGGTTTATGTATTTTAGAAATGAAAATATACATTTAGTTTTATAACAGGGAATTCTCTGTGGGCCTCCAGATATTTCCAAACTACAACTCCCAGCATTCTATATTGGCCTTTCGCTGTTGGTTCAATGCTGAGAGTTGTTAGTTTCCAAACATCTGCAGGGCCGCAGAAATGTCTCCCTTAGGTTAATAATTTATTATTATTTTATTGTTATTATCTATACATAACCCATGAACTGTCCCTTAAACCCCTCTTTCTCACTGTAATATTATAATGGTCTATTGGGGTCAGTACCTGATCTCAGTATTAAATTATTATCATTTTATTATGTATTTGTAACTGTCCTTATACACCCTACCCTCTATCACTGTAACATTATAATGTTCTATTGGGTAGTAGCTGATCTCAGTATTATAAATTATTACGTTATTAATTATTATTGTAACTGTCTTATACACCCTCTCTTTCACTGTACTTATAATGTTCTATGGGGTCAGTAGCTGATCCAGTATTATAAATTATTATCATATTAAATTATTATTGTAACTGTCCCTTAAACCCTCTCTTCACTGAACCATAATAAGTGCTATTGGGGTCAGTAGCTGATCTCAGTATTATAAATTATTTTGATTATTAATATTTATTATTGTGAACTGTCCCTTATACACCTCCTTCTCACTGTAACATTATAATGTTCTATTGGGGTCAGTAGACTGATCTCAGTATTATAATTATTATCATTATTAATATTATTATTGACTGTCCTATAACCCTCTCTTTACTGTAACATTATAATGTTCTATTGGGGTCAGTACTGATTATCAGTATATAAATTATAGCATTATTTATTATTATTTGTAACTGTCCCTTATACAACCACTCTCTTCTCACGTTAAAATTCATGTTCTATGGGGTCGTAGCTGAATCTCAGTATTTAAATTATTATCATTATCTAACAGTATTATTTGTAACTTGTCCCTTATACACCCTCTCTCTCACTGTACATTATAATGTTACTATTGGGGTCAGTAACTGATCTCATATTATAATTATTATGTTATTAATATTTTATTATTGAACTGTCCCTATACAACCTCTCTTCTCACTGTAACATATATGTTCTATTGGGTCAGTAGATGATCTCAGTATTATAAATTATTATGTTATTAATATTATTATTGTAACTGTCCCTTAACACCTCTACTTCTCATGTAACATTATAATGTTCTATTGGGGTCAGTAGCTGATCTCATATTAAAATTATTATCGTTATTATTATTATTATTGTAAACGTCCCTAACACCCCTCTTCTCACTGTAACATTATAATGTTCTATTGGGGTCAGTAGCTGATCTCAGTATTATAAATTATTTATCGTTATTAATTATTATTATTGTAACTGTCCCTATTACACCACTCTCCTTCTCACTGGATAACTTATAATGTTCTATTGGGGTCAGTAGTGATCTCAGTATTATAAATTATTTATATTATTAATATTATTATTGTAACTGTCCCTTAAACCCTCTCTTCTCACTGTAACATTATAATGTTCTATTGGGTTCAGTAGACTGATCTCAGTATTATAAATTATTATCGTTATTAATATTATTATTGTAACTGTCCCTTATACACCCTCTCTTCTACACTGTAAAATTATAATGTTCTATTGGGTCAGTAGCTGATCTCAGTATTATAAATTATATCTTATTAATATATTGTAACGGTCCCTTATACACCCTCTTTCTCACTGTAACATTATAAGTTTCTATTGGGGTCAGTAGCTGATCTCAGTATTATAAATTAATATGCATTATTAACATTATTATTGTAAATGTCCCTTATAACCCTTCCTCTCACTGTAACATTATAATGGTTATTGGGGTCAGTAACTGATCTCAGTATTATAAATTATATGTATTATTAATGATATTATTGTAAACGTCCCTTATACACCCTTCTTCTACTGTAACATTATAATGTTCTATTGGGGTCAGTAGCAATCTCAGTATTATAAATTATAGTTTATTAATATTATTATTTAAACTGTCCCTTATACACCCTCTTCTCCACTGGTAACAGTATAATTTGGGTTTTCTATTGGGGTCCAGTAGCTGTATCTCAGTATTATAAATTATTATCTTATTAATATTATTATTGTAACTGTCCTTATACACCCCTCTCTTCTCACTGTACATTATAATGTTCGATTGGGGTCAGTAGCTGATCTCAGTATTATAAATTATATCGTATTTAATATTATTATTGAAACTGTCCCTTATTACACCCTCTCTTCTCACTGGACACATTATAATGTTTCTATTGGGGTCAGTAGCGATATCAGTATTATAAATTATTATGTTATTAATATTATATTGTAACTGTCCCTTATACACCCTCTCTCTCACTGTAACATTATAATGTTTCTATTGGGGTCAGTAGATGATCTCAGTATTATAATTATTATCGTTTAATAATATATATTGTAACTGTCCTTATACACCCTCTCTTCTCACTGTAACATTATATTTCATTGGGGTCAGTAGCTGATCTTCAGTTATTAATTAAATTATTATCGTTATTTAAATATTATTATTTGTAAAAACTGTCCCTTATACACCCCTCCTCTTCTCACTGTAACATATAATGTTTATTGGGGTCATAGCTGTATCAGTATTTAAATTTATTATCATTATTAAAATATTATTATTTAACTGTCCCTATACACCTCTCTTTACTCTGTAACATTATAATGTTCTATCGGGGTCAGGTAGTTGATCTCAGTATTATAATTATTATCATTATTAATATTATTATTGTAACTGGTCCCTTATACACCCTCTCTTGCTCACTGTACACTTATAATGTTATATTGGGGTCAGTAGCTGATCTCAGTATTATAAATTGATTATCATTATTAATAAAAATATCCAAGCCCCATTTGTTTATTAATAATCACCCAGTTCAAAATGTTCTTTCCAATGTCTTAATGATTGGTGACAGATATACCAAAGGACACGTCATGTTAGGGTGGGAATTTGGGAAATAAAGTACATCATAATCAGCTGATTATTTACAAATGGTGATCCCAAATCCCAATCTCCAATTTGTTTGCACCAGTGCAGTAATCGACAATTGTCTCCATTCGTCTAAATAGTTTCCTTGCTGCGATGCATGCAATAAGACACTGTAAGAAAATAAACAACATGATTGGAAATAAAGGAAAAATGGAACAGGACAATAACACAAAACAGCGCCACGATTAAATAAATAGAATACTAATAGGTTAATAATTAAATAGGCCATTGTATCCATAAATAGTCCAAGAATTCCATCAGTCCCCATAGGATAATCATAATAGTTCATTATCATAAAAGGTCATGATATCCATTATTAGATCCTTTAATCATACTTAGGTTCCCCATTGATACATTCCATTTATACTAGGTTTCCACTTGATAATTCCTTAAATAGGTTCCACCATGATAATTCCATTTAAATAGGTCCCATGGATAATTCCATTAATATAGGTTCACATTGATAATGTCCATTTAATATAGGATCCCTATTGATAATTCCATTTAATATAGGTTCCCCATTGATAATTCATTAAATATGGATCCCATTTGATAATAGCCATTTAAGATGAGGATTCCCCATTGGATATTCCATTTAATATAAGGATCCCCATTGTAATTCTCATTTAATATAAGAGTCCCCATTGATAATTCCATGTTAAGTTGCCCCATTGATAATGCCATTTAATATAGAAAGTTCCCCATTGATAATTCATTTAATATAGGAATCCCATTGATATCCATTAATATTTAGGATCCCCCATTGAAAATCCATTTAATGATTAAGATCCCAATTGATAATTTCATTTAATATAAGATCCCCATATAATTCATTTATACTAGGTTCCCATTGATAATTCACATTATATAGAATCCCATTGATCAAATATCCATGTAATATAGAATCCCCATTGTAAGTTCCATTAATATAGGATCCCCATTGCTAATCCATTTAATCATAGGATCCCCATTGAGAATTCCATTTTTTACTGTAAGGGTTTCACCCTTTATTATATTGTGGTTGTTGTCAGAATGGCTGTTTTCACCTCAAAGCTCTGTTCTGTATCATGAGAAAGGGGATTCTGGTACGGAAGGCAGGTTGGAACAATGAAATCTATTGTTGGACAGGGAACAATGGAAAGTGAGACGTATGGGTTTATAACTTAGTTGTGTAGAAATATGATCCCTCATTTAAATAGTACTTTAAATGAACTGTAGACTGGTTATATTCATGTGACATCTCTAGTCCAAACTTATCTGATAGGTCTGCTAATCTGGGGCTGATCTGATTGATTTTATTCTACGTTACTGCTGAATTATCCATGGGGACAATGAGTATGGTCATTTACATCATACTTGCCCTTGTGGCAAGTATTATGTGGACAAGACCACTACCACCCTGAGGGAACGTCTAGCTAATCACAGATTAGCCATTAGGGCGGCTACGCAAAGCATTGGCTCTAAAGACAATAGATGCTCCAAAATGAAAAATTTGGCGAAACAATCTGTGGCAGGCACTTCAGACTAATGGCGCACTATTACCACCCTAGGTGGATGGCCATTGATGTTGAGGCCAAAAGGGAAGGAGTTAACCGCAACAAGGCACTCCTACAGAGGGAGGTGAAATGGATTAAAAGACTTGGCACACAGGCCCCATTGGGGTTGAATGAACAAGTAGCACTGAACTGCTTCCTCGAGGAATTTCCTATATAGCAATGAAGAGCCCTGCAGCTATGACCCTACATGTATCCCTTATGTAGGTGGACTCAGGCTTGTGGCCCTAAGGTTTTACATTAATGTGGCGGCTCAAGGTGGTGGGACTCTTTTGGGAGTTCCCTGCTCCCTACATGTGGCCCATCTTGTTGCTATTCCCCCCAGTGCACTGGGGGATCCTTGTGTGTTAATCTTGTGTGAAATTGTGATTTATGACCATTTGACGTTTTATTACTTTGATTCTACTGATAATATGTGATTTTAACTTTTGTATCTATTTATTGTAGGTTATGTAGGCACTGGCACTTTATTTGGCCTATATCCTTTTGTGGCACCGGCACTTTTTTTGAATTTTACATATGGAGTTGGAGGGCACGTCCCTGGCACTTTAGCACTTAGGCACTTTAGCCTTTAGCCCGGGGGGCTCGGGGGGCCGAGGGGTATGGGGTGTCTGTTTACGTTTCCGCGGCCCAGGTTTTTCGCGGCAGAAATATTTTATGGGGCACATTTGTAACTATCACTGGACGGAGTTTATATTATACAAGTGACAGGCTACAGGGTAATATAATCCAGCCACAGTAGGCCTCGGTGCAAGTGTATATAGAATATATATTTATGAACAGAAGATTAGAGAGACACGCACACGATATTAGATGTAAAAAAGTTGTATATACATACCCTTTATTTAAAGGCAATATCCGGGGTATAGACAGTGAACAGATCATTAAAAACAATTAAAAACAATAATATACAAGCAAATCCATGATAAGAAGTACAGTACTGTTGTAAATACAACCCAATCCAAATATCCCCCTGATAACAGTCGAAGTGCAGTCACAAACTTATCTGTCCAGTCGGCAGGTACACAAAGAGGTCACACCATGGGGGTAACAGTGTATGTAGGTTAGGAGTTCCACATGGAAGAATAGCAGCCATCCAAACGCTATACGCGTTATGCCTCCACTCGAGGCTTTCTCAATAGCATACAAAAAAATCGGCAAGCCGGTCTCTAAATGGGTATCCAATCTCGCGATAAAAGGGATTACGTGATGACGTCATCATAACCAGGAGTGGGACTAAGTCCGCATCCTGGTAAGTTACTTGAAAGGGGCTGGGCATGGGGCGTGAGTTTGTTTACAAATCATAGAATCCTCCTCTCACACCGAGTGACTACAACTCCATAGTCCCCTGTGCAGCCACAGTAGTTGTATACAAGATAAATCGTCAGTTACGTAGGTCAATCATATTCAATGAGTACGGCAATGCCTACTAGGTGAAGCTAATATATACAATTACATAATATACAATTAAAATTAAGTGTTTGGAAAGATGCATATATAACATGGTCAAGATGCAAAAGGTAACATATTAAATAGTGATACATAATAAAGTGTCAAGTTAGAGGCAATATATCAGAGACACAGTTAGTTATAATAATTCTGAAACATGGGGGGCCCCCCGTAAAAGGCACAAGTAATGTGCGATTCAGGGTGATAGCAGCAAACAACAAATGGGGCATGTCAGGGAATCCAAAATGTCATCATAGCTACTGGGTTTTCAACAGCCACAATTCCAAATTGACTGATGGTATGTTTGTGTGTCCATCCATATCCAGAGAAAGGTATAATATGGTCCAATGGAAGTTCAATTTCAAAGTGACAAAACCACCCGCTACAGGTCCTCCAATTTCATTGATAGTGGTACAGGGGTCCTAGGGCCCGTTCTTTCATCACCGGCTTCCTATACACATGTGCCGCCAAACCATCTTCTGTTTTATATGGGCCAAGTTCCAATGTTCCCAGCTTACATCTGAGTCCCAAAAATCATCTGGACGGAGCTCACATGGGGTATACCTGAAGGGGTGGGACTTTCACACGGAGGCGGGCTGACTGAGTTCTGACAGCCGCCTCACTCATGGTTGAGAGGATCACGTGGGGGGCGGGTAGGGTGTGTGGCCACAGGTGTTCAGTGGCTATTTAAAGTAATTGGTTCGTACTGTCTGTAACCCTGAGGACGGCCCTGATATGGGCTGAAACGCGTAGGCTTTCAGACCTACTTCCTTTATAAAATTGTTATTCAGACCTTGGAGTGCTCCGTATCTTTGGAATTATATAATATATATATATTATATATAATATATAAATGTAAAAGATCGCACTCCATTCCGGTACCATAATCACGCCCGGTTGTCCTCCAATAGGTATGCAGAGACTCGAATCACGGAGTCACTCTCGGGTCTACATAAAACATTAAATTTTATTAGGGCAGTTTAAAAAGAACGCTCAAAACATCAACGGTTTGGCTCAACAGTAAACCGTCCTCGGATGTGACGTACAATGTGTGGGACACCATTTTATACCCTGTACCCCAAACAGCTGTGGAGGAAAAATATACATAATAGAAACAGTTAAAAACACAAATTTAAAAACATGATCCCTGCACGGGTCATATGTAAGCAAACTAGAATGTAGCAATATGATCCCAGATCAGAGGAGAAAAACAATATGAGTTCCAATCTAAAAGTCAAATATATCTAAGTAGCAAAACAGTTAAATCTATACTCAGAGCTAAAAAG
This sequence comes from Hymenochirus boettgeri, assembly GCA_019447015.1. Taxonomy (NCBI): domain Eukaryota; kingdom Metazoa; phylum Chordata; class Amphibia; order Anura; family Pipidae; genus Hymenochirus; species Hymenochirus boettgeri. The sequence goes on from CM033469.1 coordinate 129,399,600, forward strand.
CTATTAGTACAAAAAGACAAGAAAAACAAGAGTCCTACTGGCACAAGCAACAAGTAAGATGGATAATTCAATATCAACACTGTCATAAGAAACAATGTAGTACAAGATGCTCATTCAGTCCCTTCGGTGCTAAAGTATCTAATTGATGTATGCCATCGTGCTTTTCTGTAGAAGCAATTGTCATGATTGATCATAGACTAGACCTCATATGCAGTCAGACCGACAAAAATCATACATTTCAAGGATGACAATGCATGCCCTTATTCTAAAATGTCGGGCAACGGACAGACGCCCAAACTTGGAGGTAATGGTCATTAGTGTTGAGGGCTAGTCTGACAGAGGACCGATGATTGGCCATCCTCTCTTTGAAGATGTTCTCGTCTTCCAATGTATTAGCCACAAGGGCCAGGACTATAAAATAGATTATATACCTGCTCTCACATGGAAAATCTCTGTCTAATGGGAATTCTGTGACCATTGTGAGGATGTGCAAAATCTCTGCCTGTTAGCATAGAGCGGCAGTGATACAATTAGGAATCTGTAGCAGCCAGTTTTATACAACATTCTTAGTGATATATTTGGTCATAGCACTCTCACCTATGCGTGAGGTATTTCATTAACATGTACCAGATAGCTAGCCAATTTCGTCCCTTCATAAGTATGTCTCAATCTCGGTATACTGGAGGGGAGATGTCTGTCCCTTAGTGACCAGATCCAATATTTGGTAACCCCCCTCACTTCATACTATGAGGTGTATAGGTAGTACAGAAATCTATAGTGGGTTCTTGTTACCGTCTGAACAGCCACGCAATTTACATACAAGTGGTTGGAATGCACCCGGGCATAAAACCACTTGAAGTGAGTGCCGCATTTAGCAGCTGTTTTTTATATATATATATATCAATTAGGATGAATTGATATAAGGGCAGCATCCCTTTCACAGTGATAGATCCCTGCCCCAAAGAGCTTACAATATAGTGGGTAGGAAAACATACAGATACAAAGTTGCTGTATGTTGCTAATCTATTAATAGTTCTGGTGTTCAGAAAAGGTAGGATAACAGTCTAGATTTGAAAGTATTAATGGATGTCACCAGGTGAACAAGAGAGGGAAGAGTTCAAAGGTAGAGGAGCAAAGAGAGAAGGTTTAAGGCAGGAGCAGCAGTGTTAGTTGGGGGTCTGTGGAGAAAGATTTCCTTGCGAGGAACGAGAGCACCGGCCTGGGACATAAGGGACCAGAGAGAAGATATATAGGAGTTTGCACCAGATTGTAGAGATTTAAGGTCAAAAGAGGGTATTGAATACTATCTTTGCTTGATGGGAGGCACCCATACACTGCAGTATTGGGGTTGCAGGTTCTTGCTTCAAGGAGAGTGAATGATTCTGAACTGCTGAGTTTAAGATATTACTGGATAGTGGACAAATGACAGGCTGGGAGACCAATTAGCAGAATGTTACAGTAGTCAGACGGGAGATTATAAAGGGTAAGTACAAATATTTTAGTAGTGGAGCGAGAGAGGAAAGGGGATTTTGGTATATTGCGAAGAGTAAAACAACATGTTCTGGTGCCATGTTTTAATGTTCTGCCAGAAGGAAGAGTGTTCAAAGATTCAACAAAGGTTCATAACACATTATCAATAGAAATAGGGAGGGTGGTCCGGTTTAGGGGTGGGGAAATAATGAGTCAGTTTGGATAGATGAGGTTAGACAACGTTTCGCCATCCAGGAGGAATAAGGACAGATATTTAGGGATTTGAAATTGAACTTGATGGGTTAGTGGCGAAGGTGGAACATAGATTGGGTATATCGGTATAGGTGATTCTTAAATCCAAATTAACTGAGGTTTAAGTGTAGAGGAAGGAACAGAAACATCCCAAATAGAGCCATAGGAAACCCCACACTTAGCAGCAGAACAGGAGAGGAAGTTTATTATTAGCACAGAGACAGAGAAAGATCTGTTAAGAAGAGATAGAAGACAACCCATGAAGCAGCTAGATTTTGGATATGCAGCGAATGCAGACTTGACATGAGAAGAATATGGTCCACAGTATCAAGGCAGACGATAAACCAGGAGAATGACAATAGAGAACTTTTGCAGTTTGTAGGTCATTAACCCTACAGAGGGCCGTTTCAGTTGAGGACCCTGGTCAAAATCTGCAATGGTCCAATAATTATTAGCATGGAGGTGGTTAGTAATACATCTAAGATGAGATGTTCTAAGAGTTAGAAGCACAACAGAAAAGGGAGACAGGGCAGTAGTTAGAGAGACAGGTAGGGTCAAGAGAGGGTTTTTATGAAGGAACTTGAACACAGTTTGAAGGCAGCAGGAATATCCAGAGGTTAGGAGGAATTAAAGATGTGAGATAGAGCAGGGGTTAGGATTTTAAAGCAGTGTTTGGTAAGAAGGAGGGCATGGGATAAAGGGTACATGTTGTAAGGGGTTAGAATAAAAGAAGGTCTGTGAATTTAGAATGGGTGATAAGGGTGAAGATTCCAGAGTTGCAGGTGGTGGGGTAGGAAGAAAGAGGTGTGAGGTGTCCAGGGGTGAAGGAAGTTGCATGATATTTTCTATTTTAAGTGCGAAGTGTCCGCAAAATCCTGAGGATCGTAGATGGATAAGTGTCAGTAGCAAGGACTGCAAAGAGTGTTAAATAGTGAAAAAAAGACATGGGTTATTTTCAATTTGGTTTCCCAACTGAGCCAAGGACATTAATTAATAATGCAGTGACCCTTGCGAGTTTGTAGGGGGCAAAGAATTAATGGTAGTGGATAAGACAGCGTTAGAAGAGTTTGTTAGCGAGTCAGGTTGAATTAGAAGTGAGGGTAGCGAGGGTAGAGCTGAGAGAAGAGGATAGAGCTGGAAGTCAATTGCTTGGTGTGTGAACAAGGATACTAATAAAGTATAAGAGGAGAGAGGAGAGAAGGTAGTAGAGAAAGTTATTAGATTGGATCCAGAGGGGGGTCAATAAAGTGACCATCCTCCTGGGTGCTAGTTGGTCCATGTGGAGGGAGAACGAAGAAGTTACTATACATTTAATCAATAACCATTTTTTTAAAGAAATGACACATTACCATCCAATATAAATGGCCACTAGGTATCTAAATTATGTTTTTTAAGCTAAAGCCATGAATACATTATCTCTACCAAGGTGGACTATAGTGTCTCATGTTAGTTTAGCCCATGTCTGGATAAGGTCCATTCTACTCACTCTTCTTTGTTCTTTCTGTTTGAGTTTCTATAATTATCTATAAGGAACCACAAATAGCACCAATAGTCACAACTCAAGGGCAGAACCTGTCAAAAAGAAAGGTTCTCTATACATTAGTGTTAAAGTGTGTAGTTATCTTTATAAACAGTGCATTGTGACTTTCCCAATAGGTTATTCTGGCCAGAGGGTTAAGGGGATATTAATGTTTAGTTAAAACCTTTTAATAGTGCACAGTGTGACTTTCTTTGTATCTTGGTGTGCCTTTCTGTGGTCCCCTGTGGATAATAAGGAGAAGTAAATATGTATAATAACATGACCCTTTACATAGATGGGATAAATCCCTTACATGGTAATCACTTTACACCACCTTGTTCTTGAACATTATCTATCTAAAGGTAATAGTGATAGAGGTGTGGTAACATGACTATACTGTAACCACTGATACTGACAACCTGTAAAGAGAAATATACTCACATTACATACACAATCCAGTCAATATATCTACTACATCACAAAATGAATTATATTATTTCACAATAATACACAGTACATTGTACTACTTCATACTACATCCACCATATACAATACAATACACTATATACATAAAACTTCTTACCATTTCAAACATTTACTACATCACATCCATCATAATACTAGAGATGACCGAAACTCACCGTTCATTTAGTTTTCGAAAACGGACCGAATTTTCGATTATTATTTCAATGTTTGAGCTAATTTGCATAATCCTTGAACATAGCCTCAAACATTCCATAACCCAGAATACGATCTGAGACTACTTTTAAGTTCCGATTGTTTTTTCAGTTTTATTTGAACTTTGACGCTATTTTTCGATAATAGGCTCCGAAGTCCAGAAATCCAAATATACAGAAATCCTGATTTGGACAGATCATTCAGATTTCAGAGCCGGGGGTTCTGTTTCGTCCTATATCTACTAATACATTGTACCAACTTCTACTATACAGTCAGTATATGTAGCCGGGCACACCAGTCTAATTCAAACCTTCTTTATGAACGTGACGTTTCGGACCGAACTGGTTCCTCTTCAGACAAACTTTCTGAGAAACCAAGTGCAAGTTGCTATATAAGATACAGAAAATACTCAAACAATGTAGATGGCCATCTAGTGGTCAAAATTTTTCAAGTGGTATCCAGTGATCAAAGTGATACAGTGCTAATAATATACGTGTAAAAAACAGTGAGTGAATTTTACACTATTTATCATATTATAATAATTAAAATAGAGAAAATTCACGGGTGAGTTTTACATATTTTTATCCTATTAATAAATAGTGATATTATCTGAGTGAATTTGACAATATTGATCATATTCGATTAATAAAATAGAGAAAATTCACCTGGGTGAGTTTTACACTATTTATCATATTCTATTAATAAAATAGAGAAGATTCACCCGGGTGAGTTTTACACTATTATCATATCCTATTAATAAAATAGAAGAAAATTCACCTAGGTGAGTTTTACACCTATTTATCATATCCTATTAATAAAATAGAGAAATTCACCTGGGTGAGTTTTTACAATATTTAATCATATCCTATTAATAAATAGAGAAAATTCACCTGGGTTGAGTTTTACACTATTTATCATATCCTATTAAAAAAATATCTTCAAACTGTTCAAACGGTTGTAGATTCATAATCATCGAATTTAAAAAAAAAGTGGCCCACATGTCTAAAATCACCCAATGGCAGACTAATTTGAGCATTGCCAGCCCCCTGGTATAAAAGGCAATACGACCAGCGCCATTTTGTAGTGTGTTGTGAGACCTGACAGTGTTGGAGTTGGAGAGATTTTTGTGCTTTCTGTGTGTAGATTTCAGCGTAGTGGTTTAGCTCTTGTAGTTAACACCCCTGTATTCACACATCTTGAGACCCAACAGTCCTTTTTAAGGAAGTATAATAATAATAGTAATAATAATAATAACAAATGGTTCTAAATGCCCTATTAATTTTTTTAACAATAAAACTTTGCGTTAATCGCTTGATGTCTTTGTGCTGGAGATCATGCGCCTCATCCTCTGCGCCAATTCATCCCGCCGGCGCTGGCGTGCTGGTCCTTCCGGCACTGTCGTGCTGGCAGTGGTGGTGGGGGTGAGGGGAGACTGGAGGCCGCACTGGGGCCTTGGTGGGGTGTTGCTGGGGGTGACCACCCTCCTCAGCGCTCACTGGCAGAAACAGATCCACATCTGCAAATTTTTTATATTCTATAAAGTACATTTTAATAATAATAATAATAAAAAATATTAATAATAAATAAAAAATAATGTAAATATTGTGAATATTTTTCGTGTGCACTTTAATAACATTTACTAAGATTAACTACAGTTACATTTACTATACTAACATTAACTAAACATTTAAAAAAATATACTTTGAGTCGTTTGAAAAAGGAGCTTTTCGAATTTTGCTATCATATGTAAATATTGTAAATATTTTCGTGTGACCTTGGGGGTCTCCCTTAAAACTAACTCGACTACATAACTAACAGTTACTTAAAATTTCTAACCACTTAACATATGCAACTGTGATTAGAGGGGTGCAAAGGTGGTGTTTTATAATAACCACATCACAGTTAAAAGTTTAATATATAAAATGTGGAGACTTGCCTTTGGACCTTCTGCTGTAGCCTCGACGTAGTTCCCCACCGCTGCCGCTTGAGGTCTATCACCTCGTTGGAGGCAAATGCGAAATGTTGTCGGCAGTGTCTTCTGCAGGTGGCGCATTATGCGCCGTTTGCGCTCCTTAACATGTGGGGTACCAATTGGCATCCCATGATATGGACTGCCTGGTCGATATTCGCCACCAAACTGTTGCCAATCATGGTGGGCCATGTTGTCTGCAGACAAGCTATAGTAGTTGAATAATCCACAACCCACTTTCCAGGCTCAATTTTACATCCTGTGTATTGCACTATAGAAGTCAAGGGAATAGTGGATATAATCGAATGCGAAAAAATCGAACAATGCGAGTAAAATGTTCTTACTCTACCAATACACAAGTAAATACCGAAAAGAAATAAGTAGAATAAGTATAAAATGTCCATGTAACATGGAAATATCGAATATGCGATAAAATGGTCCCATATAAACTATAACGCGAGTATTCGAATCCGCGAGTAAAGGTCTATTATACCTATATGCAAGTAAATATTGAATTCGACAATCCGCGATAAATGTCTATATACCATATGCGATAAATTGATTTCGAATCCACGATCGTTCATGGGATACTTTCGAATGTTCGACGACGCGAGAGCTCGAAAGTAGCATGCGGGTGAGTAAAACCTATTTTTCGAAGTCCTGGATATTCCAATGTGTTCCCCAGACCATTTCCCAGGTCCCACGGCCATTTTCCAAGTTGCCATTGATATTTAGTTGTATTTCATTCGAACTTTTCAAACTATTTGCCTCCCATTGACTTTAATGGGCCGTTTCGAACTATCGAACATTTCCAAATAGTTGAACGTTCGAAAAACAGACCGAACTTCGAAAGTTCGGCCATCTCTATTTCTGAGTTTAGTGGTGGTTTTGTGGTAAAAACTGCACACTGTTTAAAGTTACTTAATATTTTTCCTGTTTTTGAGCCATCGTACATGTTCTCTGTTGTGGCCAGTAGTTTCCAAGTCTGTGTGTGTAACCCACACTATGGCATAGCATTTGATTCAGGACATTTGGGGGATTGATATTTGGTAACTTTTTTACATTACTAGGGTTTTGCAGATTTCTATCTTTGAATGTTTTAATTCTCTTTTCAGAAAACTTCTATGAAGTACTGTGTCCACACCATTTAGTGTAATGAATGTGAACTAACTACAGTATTACATTGCTGAAGGTGTTTAGATTTCAGGAATATAGTTTGTGTTTTTTACTGTTTCTGAATTTTATGTCTAACATTCCCCCATTGGGTTAGTTGTAGCCACTGTCTCTGGGTACACCCATGAATGTGGCATACTGTTTGATTTCAGGAGGGGTTAGGCTTTTATATTTTAGATTTTTTTGAAATTTCCACTACGTTTTTAGCTGAAATTCCACTCTTGATTTTGTTCTCTGATTTTATAGTGAGGATAAAAGGAAAATATGAAAAATTAACTTAAATTAGCTGAATAGGGGTACCCAGTATCTGCATGTGATGAAAACTTACCTCACTCATAAAAACCTGTGGGTATGTAGTTTTCTAAATTCTCACTTGTGGGATATTTTAGTTTATTTGGAAGATATTCATGTTACCGTCAGAAATGGTAAACATTTCAATTTGGTGTATATTCTTGAAGGTGCAGTTTAGATTGGGGGGGGTTTCTGTACAGGAAAAGTGGGTGGACCTACATATATCTGGTATCATTGTACTTGGGAGTATCAGAGTTTAGAAACAGTGGATTAAGGTGCGTAACCTTAAGATAACATAAAATAAAAATGTGGGAAATTCCATAAAAATCATTGTTTTACTTACTTTTACCCAAAAATCCAGTAAAATCCAGAAAGTTTCAAATTCTGTTACCATGTTAGCTCACTTTGTGCTAAACTGATTGAGGGCAAATCCTGAAAATTCTGCTAGCAGGAAAGGGTTAAAGTATTAGTAGAGAATTGTACGGTGTGTTTCGTTGAATGAAAGTGAGAAATCTTGAGAATTACCTTTATTGGCTAACTAATGCAAAGCTTTCGAACACTTATGGTGGCCATTCTACTACAAAGGTGTATTCCGTTATTTGCGATCGGTGATTGCCTTGTAAGCAGACCCCAATAATTTTATAGGACTTATTATTAAAATGTATATTGTATGTAGATGTCCCATTTTACATCATTGTTTTGACATATCATCCATTTCATAAATAATGTTCGAAATGTCGTCCATTGTGAGTAATTTACATTTCATTAATTCCAACTTTGATCATTAAACTAATCGAATAATTAGTAATTACGATCAATATTACGATTCTAATGTCACCATAATAAGATTGGGAAAATGTAAATTTTTTCAATGGAAATGTCCAGATTGTACATAATCTCGGCCCCTAAATGTACGTCACCTTAAGCTAGCATACACACTATTCAATTTTTCTCCTGACTGTTTCGATTCTTTAGACTGACTCGGCCAGGAGGGAAGGGGAACTTCCGTCGTGGTCAAAAGTAGTCCGAGCCGACAGTTCTACCGCGACCGATCGTGTGGTCCATAGCGGTTTTACACCATGTTGTCCGATGTTGGACGACGGGTCCGGTCAGAACACGGGTGAAAATGAAGCTTAATTTCAGGCCTGATACACTGAACTATCGAATATATATGCATCGTGTGTTTTCCCACGCATAATACAATACTGAATCTTGTGAAGCACACTATTTAATACCTACTAGAATACTATTTAAATATGCAGTACCTTCCACAAATGTGTGGTTTTTTTACAATGGCAGTTTTCTCATCCCTTGCTCTGGGCCCAGGTCACATGATGCCCCCAAAAAATTTAGCATCAAAATGGCCACCCTCACTACAGGGTTGCCGTGCCTGCTCTTAATGTGTTTCATAATGTGTTTCTGCCTCTGAACAAACCACACACAACTACACAAATAATACAACTGCACCAATACACACTTACAAGCACACACAACTCACAAATATACAATCTAAGCAACCACACACAGCTATCAACACACAAACAACTACACAAATAGATAAACACAATCAACTCCCCAAACAAACACACCAATTACAAGATTAACCTACCTTGGGAATCTCTCCCTCTCTTCGCTTCTCGGTGGACCATCCATTAAGTACTTTCCAATCTAGGACTGTTATCCTACCCTTTCTGAGCCCAGCAGCAACAACAACAGATGTTAGCACTTTTATAGAACTTTGTACTTCATCCTCCACTTGTACCGTGTTGTCCCTCCCACTTAATTGTAAGCTCTTCAGGGCAGGAATCTCATTCCTAATGTGTTTGAGGTTGCTGATGTTATTAATACATAATTTATATGTGCTTTCTAAACCGTATGTATGTATGTATGAAATTGTATTTAATTAATTTTTATCTATCTGTATAATGGCTTGCACTTATCCCCTTGTTTGTTATACGTTATTTTATAATGTACAGGCTGTGTCCCCAAGTGGCGCTTTATAAAAAAAATTATACATACATTACAAATAAAAGTCCTAAATGTTTACAATGAAAGCACAATAATAAATATATAAAGTACTAATGTATGGTTTATGTATTTTAGAAATGAAAATATGACATTTAGTTTTATAACAGGGAATTCTCTGTGGGCCTCCAGATATTTCCAAACTACAACTCCCAGCATTCTATATTGGCCTTTCGCTGTTGGTTCAATGCTGAGAGTTGTTAGTTTCCAAACATCTGCAGGGCCGCAGAAATGTCTCCCTTAGGTTAATAATTTATTATTATTTTATTGTTATTATCTATACATAACCCATGAACTGTCCCTTAAACCCCTCTTTCTCACTGTAATTTATAATGGTCTATTGGGGTCAGTACGATCCAGTTATAAATATATTATCATTTTATTATTATTTGTAACTGTCCTTATACACCCTACTCTATCACTGTAACATTATAATGTTCTATTGGGTAGTAGCTGATCTCAGTATTATAAATTATTACGTTATTAATTATTATTGTAACTGTTCTTATACACCCTCTCTTCTCACTGTCACTTATAATGTTTCTATGGGGTCAGTAGCTGATCCAGTATTATAAATTTATTATCTATTAAATTATTATTGTAACTGTCCCTTAATACACCCTCTCTTCACTGAACCATAATAAGTGCTATTGGGGTCAGTAGCTGATTCAGTATTATAAATTATTTTGATTATTAATATTTATTATTGAACTGTCCCTTATACACCCTCCTTCTCACTGTAACATTATAATGTTCTATTGGGGTCAGTAGACTGATCTCAGTATTATAATTATTATCATTATTAATATTATTATTGACTGTCCTATACACCCTCTCTTTACTGTAACATTATAATGTTCTATTGGGGTCAGTAGCTGATTCTCAGTATATAAATTATAGCATTATTTATTATTATTGTGAACGTCCCTTATACAACCTCTCTTCTCACTTAAAATTTCATGTTCTATGGGGTCGTAGCTGATCTCAGTATTTAAATTATTATCATTATTAACATATTATTTGTAACTTGTCCCTTATACACCCTCTCCTCTCACTGTACATTATAATGTTACTATTGGGGTCCAGTAACTGATCTCAGTATTATAATATTATGTTATTAATATTTATATTGGAACTGTCCCTTTACACCTCTCTTCTCACTGTAACATATATGTTTATTGGGTCAGTAGTGATCTCAGTATTTAAATTATTATCGTTATTAATATTATTATTGTAACTGTCCCTTAACAACCTCTACTTCTCATGTAACATTATAATGTTCTATTGGGGTCAGTAGCTGATCTCATTATTAAAATTATTATCGTTATTATTATTATTATTGTAAACGTCCCTAACACCCCTCTTCTCACTGTAACATTATAATGTTCTATTGGGGTCAGTAGCTGATCTCAGTATTATAAATTATTTATCGTTATTAATATTATTATTGTAACTGTCCCTATTACCCCTCTCCTTCTCACTGGATAACTTATAATGTTCTATTGGGGTCAGTAGTGATCTCAGTATTATAAATTATTTATATTATTAATATTATTATTGTAACTGTCCCTATAACACCCTCTCTTCTCACTGTAACATTATAATGTTCTATTGGGTTCAGTAACTGATCTCAGTATTATAAATTATTATCGTTATTAATATTATTATTGTAACTGTCCCTTATACACCCTCTCTTCTCACTGTAAAATTATAATGTTCTATTGGGGTCAGTAGCTGATCTCAGTATTATAAATTATATCTTATTAATATATTGTAACGGTCCCTTATACACCCTCTTTCTCACTGTAACATTATAAGTTTCTATTGGGGTCAGTAGCTGATCTCAGTATTATAAATTAATATGCATTATTAACATTATTATTGTAAATGTCCCTTATAACCCTTCCTCTCACTGTAACATTATAATGGTTATTGGGGTCAGTAACTGATCTCAGTATTATAAATTATATGTATTATTAATATATTATTGTAAACGTCCCTTATACACCCTTCTTCTACTGTAACATTATAATGTTCTATTGGGGTCAGTAGCAATCTCAGTATTATAAATTATAGTTTATTAATATTATTATTTAAACTGTCCCTTATACACCCTCTTCTCCACTGGTAACAGTATAATTTGGGTTTTCTATTGGGGTCCAGTAGCTGTATCTCAGTATTATAAATTATTATCTTATTAATATTATTATTGTAACTGTCCTTATACACCCCTCTCTTCTCACTGTACATTATAATGTTCGATTGGGGTCAGTAGCTGATCTCAGTATTATAAATTATATCGTATTTAATATTATTATTGTAACTGTCCCTTATTACACCCTCTCTTCTCACTGGACACATTATAATGTTTCTATTGGGGTCAGTAGCGATATCAGTATTATAAATTATTATGTTATTAATATTATATTGTAACTGTCCCTTATACACCCTCTCTCTCACTGTAACATTATAATGTTTCTATTGGGGTCAGTAGATGATCTCAGTATTATAATTATTATCGTTTAATAATATATATTGTAACTGTCCTTATACACCCTCTCTTCTCACTGTAACATTATATTTCAATTGGGGTCAGTAGCTGATCTTCAGTTATTAATTAAATTATATCGTTATTTAAATATTATTATTTGTAAAAACTGTCCCTTATACACCCCTCCTCTTCTCACTGTAACATATAATGTTTATTGGGGTCATAGCTGTATCAGTATTTAAATTTATTATCATTATTAAAATATTATTATTTAACTGTCCCTATACACCTCTCTTTACTGCTGTAACATTATAATGTTCTATCGGGGTCAGGTAGTGATCTCAGTATTATAATTATTATCATTATTAATATTATTATTGTCAACTGGTCCCTTATACACCCTCTCTTCTCACTGTACACTTATAATGTTATATTGGGGTCAGTAGCTGATCTCAGTATTATAAATTGATTATCATTATTAATACAAAATATCCAAGGCCCCATTGTTATAATAATCACCCAGTCAAATGTTTCTTGTCCAATGTCTTAATGATTGGTACAGATATACCAAAGGACACGTCTCATTGTTAGGGGTGGGAATTGTGGGAAATACAAGTATCATAATCAGCTGATTATTTACAACATGGTGATCCCAAATCAACCATCTCCAATTTGTTTGCCCAGTGCAGTAATCGGACAATGTCCTCCATTCGTAAATAGTTTCCTTGCTGCTAGATGCATTCAATAAGACACTGAAGAAAATAACACAACATGATTGGAAATAAAGGAAAATGGAACAGGCAATAACACAAACAGCGCCCCTACTGAATGAAATAATCACTAAAATAATTGTTTAATTTTAAATAGGTCCATGATATCATAATAATCCAGTTCATACTAGTCCCCATGGATAATCCATTACAAGGCCCATTGAATCATAAAAGGTTCAGATTCATATAAGGATCCTTTGATTCATTACTATAGGTTCCCCATTGATAATTCCATTAATATAGGTTTCCATTGATAATTCCAATTACATAGGTTCACCATGATAATTCCATTAATACTAGGATCCCATGATAATTCCATTAATATAGGTTACCATTGATAATTCCATTTTAATATAGGATCCCCATTGATAATTCATTAATATAGGTCCCATTGATAATTCCATTAATATGGATCCCCATTTGATAATAGCCATTTAATATGAGGTCCCATTGGATATTCCATTTAATATAAGGATCCCCATTGAAATTCATTTAATATAATGAGTCCCCATTGATAATTCCATTTGATAGTTGACCCCATTGATAATCCATTTATATAGAATTCCACCATTGACAATTCATTTAAATAGGGATCCCCATTGATATTATCCATTAATATAGGATCCCCCATTGATAAATCCATTTAAATTAAGATCCAATTGATAATATTCCATTTAATATAAGATCCCCATGATAATCAATTTATACTAGGTTCCCATTGATAATTCCATTATATAGAATCCCATTGATCAAATCTCCAATAATATAGAATCCCCATTGATAAGTTCCATTAATATAGGATCCCCATTGATAATCCATTTAATTAGGATCCCCATTGAGAATTCCATTTTTTACTGCTAAGGGTTTCACCCTTTATTATATTGTTTAGGTATGTGTCAGAATGGCTGTTTTCACCATCAAAGCTCTGTTCTGTATCCTGGAAAGGGGATTCTGTGTACCGGAAGGCAGGTTGGAACAATAAAAAAACTCCTATGTTGGACAGGGACACATGGAAAAAGTGATGAAGTATGGGTTATAACTTAGTTAGGGTGTAGAAAAAGATCCCTCCATTTAAATAGTACTTTAAATGAACTGTTTAGCCATGGCCACTAAGAAATTGAACATTCCACATTGTCTCATAGAGGTGAAACTGCAGGTCCCTGTGCCCCCCTGCATTATTTGGTGGTGGGACCCTGTTGACCCCTCCCCTGCTCAGTGGGACCACATTAATCTGTTTTTTAAACAGGCTGGATTGCACATATGTAATTAATGGTGACAAGTATCGCTGAATTATCCATGGGGACAATGTTATTAATAGTCATCCTGTGATATGTAACTGATCTACCAATCCTAGTTAGACATTAACACAATCCCAGCCCAGGAGAGAACATTCCATCTAGATGATTGACACTTACCTTCATCAGCCTTGGATAATGATAAAGATAAACAGAGAGTGATCAGTAGAAGGTAGAGGATCTTCATGGCTACACACGATTATTCACCAGGACACTGCTGTGGGTTCTCAGTAAGGATCTGATAATGTGTGAGGGACACTGACCTTGATATATATAGATATAGAGAGTAGGATCATGGGATATGGATCCAGGGCTATTTACTCAGTCACATGCATTGTGATTGTCTATTTAAAGAGTAAATATTCAAGTAGTTACTACTTACTAAATAATATTTAATAAGCAAATGTGTCACCATTCGGCACTATTGTGCCCTAAGTGTATCTGTAGGTAAATAATGAGGTAAATACCCCATAGTATCTACCACCTCTAAACAGATCTACTAATGAGTCTAGATGTTTAAACATAAAGGTAGTGATGTGATGGTTTTATATTGTATTGTATAATATACATTGTATTGTACATTATACATTATATTGTATATTATACATTCAGGGAGATTCAATAAAAGTTCTTATCATTAAAAAAAGGTGCTAATTTTCCACCAACTAATCACATCTTATTTAACATTTGAAAGTTAACATCTGATTTGTTGGGGCAAAATTAGCACCATTTTTAACGATAAGAACTTTTATTGAATAACCCTGATTGTATTATACATTATATACTGTATTGTACATTAGACATTGTATTATACATTATATATTGTTTTGTATATTATACATTGTATTATATATTATACATTGTATTGTACATAAGACATTATATTATACATTATATATTGTATTGTACATTATACATTGTATTATACATTATATATTGTATTATACATTATACATTGTATTGTACATTCTATACTGTATTGCACATTATATATTGTATTGTACAGTATATTATACTTTACATTTTTATTATACATTGTATTGTATATTATATACTGTATTGTACATCATACATTGTATTGTACATTATATATTGTATTATACATTATACATTGTATTGTATATTATATACTGTATTGCACATTATACATTGTATTGCACATTATACATTGTATTATACATTTTAAATTGTATTGTACATTATACATTGTATTTTACATTATATATTGTATTATACATTATACATTGTATTGTACATTATACATTGTATTGTACAATATAAATTGTATTGTACATTATATTTTGTATGCTATATTATATCTTGTATTGTACATTATACATTGTATTGTACATTATACATTGTATTGTACATTATATTTTGTATGGTATATTATATATTGTATTGTACATTATATTTTGTATGGTATATTATATATTGTATTTTACATTATATATTGTATTGTACATTATACTCCCCCTATGGAGTTTCTCATGGACCTTCTTCTGTTTTCTTTGGAATCCAACTATTTCCGATTTGAAAACTCCTTCTTCCTACAAACGGCCGGGGCGGCTATGGGTTCTAATATTGGACCTTCATTTGCCAATATTTATATGGAAGATTATGAAAAGAGATGCATTATTCCATTAGGAGGCGATAAGATCCTTCTATACAAAAGGTACATAGACAACCTCTTTTTCTTATGGCAAGGGTCTATGGAGGAGTGTTGTGGATTTGTGGACACCCTCAACAATCTTGAATCCCCCGTCCGGCTAACCATGGAGGCGAGTATGGAGTCCATAAACTTCCTTGATCTTAAAATATTCAAGGAAGGTAACAGATTGGGAACCACGTTATTTACCAAGCCTACAGATCGAAACACCATGATGCACGCTCAGAGTTGTTACCCTGAATCCCATAAAAAGGGAATAATATACTCCCAGGGCTTGAGAATACTGTGGAATAACTCTGACCACAACAGGGCTCTGACACAGTTGGAGGAATTGAAACATAAATTTATGGATCGAGGGTATAAAGAGGCAGTTATTTGCCAACAGATCCAACGAGCCAGGGACTCTTGGCTTAGCCAGCCGGGTGGTCCACAGAACAGTAAAGGTGATAGCACTGCTATACCATACATTAGCACGTATTCCCCACTTAGCAGGGCCTATAGGTCAAGCATAAAATCTAGGTGGGACATACTTACCAATGATGACAACTTACCATTTAGGGACTCACGACCGCTGTTTGCATATCAGAGGGGTAAAAATCTTAGAAACCTATTAGTGAGCACTGACTTATGTGATCCTACCCCCAACAGCACCTCTTGGCTCTCTCCAAACAAGAGGGGATGCTACAAATGCCAGGGGTGCGTAGCGTGCAGGAGTGCCCTGACTGGGCCAGACTTCCCGCACCCCCATAGCGGTAAAAGGATAAGGATTACTGACAGGCTCGGTTGTCTCAGTCAGTATGTCATTTACATCATTACTTGCCCTTGTGGCAAGTATTATGTGGACAAGACCACTACCACCCTGAGGGAACGTCTAGCTAATCACAGATTAGCCATTAGGGCGGCTACGCAAAGCATTGGCTCTAAAGACAATAGACTGCTCCAAACTGAAAAATTTGGCGAACAATCTGTGGCTAGGCACTTCAGACTAATGGCGCACTATTACCACCCTACGGTGGATGGCCATTGATGTTGAGCCCAAAAGGGAAGGAGTTAACCTCAACAAGGCACTCCTACAGAGGGAGGTGAAATGGATTAAAAGACTTGGCACACAGGCCCCATTGGGTCTGAATGAACAAGTAGCACTGAACTGCTTCCTCTAGAGTAATTTTCCTATATAGCAATGAAGAGCCCTGCAGCTATGACCCTTACATGTATCCCTTATGTAGGTGGCACTCAGGCTTGTGGCCCCTAAGGTTTTACATTAATGTGGCGGCTCCAAGGTGGTGGGACTCTTTTGGGAGTTCCCTGCTCCCCTACATCCCCTACATGTGGCCCGTCTTGTTGCTATTCCCCCCAGTGCACTGGGTGGATCCTTGATGTGTTAATCTTGTGTGAAATTGTGATTTATGACCATTTGACGTTTTATTACTTTGATTCTACTGTATAATATGTGATTTTAACTTTTGTATCTATTTATTGTAGGTTATGTAGGCACTGGCACTTTATTTGGCCTATATCCTTTTGTGAGCACCGGCACTTTTTTTGAATTTTACATATGGAGTTGGAGGGCACGTCCCTGGCACTTTAGCACTTTAGCCCGGGGGGGCTCGGGGGGCCGAGGGGTATGGGGGCGTCTGTTTACGTTTCCCGCGGCCCAGGTTTTTCGCGGCAGAAATATTTTTATGGGGCACATTTGTAACTATCACTGGACGGAGTTTATATTATACAAGTGACAGGCTACAGGGTAATATAATCAAGCCACAGTAGGCCTCGGTGCAAGTGTATATAGAATATATATTTATGAACAGAAGATTAGAGAGACACTGCACACGATATTGATGTAAAAAATTGTATATACATACCCTTTATTAAAGGCAATATCCGGGGTATAGACAGTGAACAGATCATTAAAAACAATTAAAAACAATATATACAAGCAAATCCATGATAAGAAGTACAGATACTGTTGTAAATACAACCCATCCTAACTATCCACCCCCTGATAACAGTCGTAAGTGCAGTCACAACTTATCTGTCCAGTCGGCAGGTACACAAGAGGTCACACCATGTGGTAACAGTGTTATGTAGGTAGGGAGTTCCACATGGAAGAATAGCAGCCATCCAAACGCTCTATACGCTTTACGCCTCCACTCGAGGCTTTCTCAATAGCATACAAAAAAATCCGGCAAGCCGGTCTCTAAATGGTATCCAAATCTCGCGATACAAACGGGATTACTTGATGAGTCATCATAACCAGGAAGTGCGGACTAAGTCCGCAACTCCTGTTAAGTTACTTGAAAGGGGCTGGGCATGGGGCGTGAGTTTGTTTACAAATCATAGACTCCTCCTCTCACACCGAGTGACTACAACTCCCATAGTCCCCTGTGCAGTCCACAGTAGTTGTATACAAGATAAATCGTCAGTTAATCGTAGGTCACATCTTCAATGAGTACCCGGCAATGCCTACTAGGCTGAAGCTAATATATACAATTACATAATATATACAATTAAAATTAAGTGTTTGGAAAGATGCATATATACACATGGTCAAGATGCAATAAGTATACATTATTAAATAGTGATACATAATAAAGTGTCAAGTTAGAGGCAATATATCAGAGACACAGGTTAGTTATAATAATTATCTGAAACATGGGGGCCCCCCGTAAAAGACACAGTAATGTGCGATTCAGGTGATAGCAGCAAACAACAAATGGGGCATGTCAGGGAATCCAAAATGTTTCCATAACTACTGGGTTTTCAACACCCCAATTTCCAAATTGACTGATGGATGTTTGTGTGTCCATCCATATCCAATAGAAAGGTATTAATATGGTCCAATGGAAGTTCAAATTTCAAAGTGACAAATCCACCCGCTACAGGTCCTCCATTTCATGTATAGTGGTCAGGGGTCCTAGGGCCCGTTCTTCATCACAGGCTTCCTATACACATGTGCCGCCGCCAAACCATCTTCTGTTTTATATTGGGCCAAGTTCCAATGTTCTCCAGCTTACATCTGAGTCCCAAAATTCATCTGGACGGAGCTCACATGGGGTATACCTGAAGGGGTGGGACTTTCACACGGAGGCGGGCTGACTGAGTTCTGACAGCCGCCTCACTCACCTGGTTCTGAGAGGATCACGTGGGGGGCGGGTAGGGGTGTGTGGCCACAGGTGTGTCAGTGGCTATTTAAAGTAATTGGTTCGTACTGTCTGTAACCCTGAGGACGGCCCTGCATATGGGCTGAAACGCGTAGGCTTTCAGACCTACTTCCTTTAATAAATATTGTTATTCCAGACCTTGGAGTGCTCCGTATCTTTTGGAATATATATATATATATATATATATATATATATAAATGTAAAAGATCGGCACTCCATTCCGGTACCATAATCACGCCCGGTTGTCCTCCAATAGGTATGCAGAGACTCGAATCACGGAGTCACTCTCGGGTCTACATAAAACATTAAATTTTATTAAGGCAGTTTAAAAAGAACGCTCAAAACATCAACGCGTTTCGGCTCAACAGTAAACCGTCCTCAGGATGTGACGTACAATGTGTGGGACACCATTTTATACCCTGTACCCCAAACAGCTGTGGGCAAGTCATCATTACTTGCCTCTTGTGGCAAGTATTATGTGGACAAGACCACTACCACCCTGGAGGAACGTCTAGCTAATCACAGATTAGCCATTAGGGGCGGCTACGCAAACATTGGCTCTAAAGACAATAGACTGCTCCAAACTGAAAAATTCGGGCGAACAATCTGTGGCTAGGCACTTCAGACTAATGGCGCACTATTACCACCCTACGGTGGATGGCCATTGATGTTGAGCCCAAAGGGAAGGAGTTAACCTCAACAAGGCACTCCTACAGAGGGAGGTGAAATGATTAAAAGACTTGGCACACAGGCCCCATTGGGTCTGAATGAACAAGTAGCACTGAACTGCTTCCTCTAGAGTAATTTTCCTATATAGCAATGAAGAGCCCTGCAGCTATGACCCTTACATGTATCCCTTATGTAGGTGGCACTCAGGCTTGTGGCCCCTAGGTTTTACATTAATGTGGCGGCTCCAAGGTGGTGGGACTCTTTTGGGGTTCCCTGCTCCCCTACATTGTCCCATCTTGTTGCTATTCCCCCCAGTGCACTGGGTGGATCCTTGATGTGTTAATCTTGTGTGAAATTGTGATTTATGACCATTTGACGTTTTATTACTTTGATTCTACTGTATAATATGTGATTTTAACTTTTGTATCTATTTATTGTAGGTTATGTAGGCACTGGCACTTTATTTGGCCTAATCCTTGTGAGCACCGGCACTTTTTTGAATTTTACATATGGAGTTGGAGGGCACGTCCCTGGCACTTTAGCACTTTAGCCCGGGGGGCTCGGGGGGCCGAGGGGTATGGGGCTCTGTTTACGTTTCCCGCGGCCCAGGTTTTTCGCGGCAGAAATATTTTTATGGGGCACATTTGTAACTATCACTGGACGGAGTTTATATTATACAAGTGACAGGCTACAGGGTAATATAATCAAGCCACAGTAGGCCTCGGTGCAAGTGTATATAGAAATATATTTATGAACAGAAGATTAGAGAGACACTGCACACGATATTAGATGTAAAAAAGTTTTATATACATACCCTTTATTTAAAGGCAATCCGGGGTATAGACAGTGAACAGATCATTAAAAACAATTAAAAACAATATATACAAGCAAATCCTGATAAGAAGTACAGATACTGTTGTAAATACAACCCATCCTAAACCTATCCCCCTGATAACAGTCGTAAGTGCAGTCACAAACTTACTGTCCAGTCGGCAGGTACACAAGAGGTCACCCATGGGGGTAACAGTGTAGTAGGTTAGGGAGTTCCACATGGAAGATAGCAGCCATCCAAACGCTATACGCTTACGCCTCCACTCGAGGCTTTCTCAATAGCATACAAAAAAATCCGGCAAGCCGGTCTCTAAATGGGTATCCAAATCTCGCGATACAACGGGATTACTGATGACGTCATCATAACCAGGAAGTGCGACTAAGTCCGCAACTCCTGTTAAGTTACTTGAAAGGGGCTGGGCATGGGGCGTGAGTTTGTTTACAAATCATAGACTCCTCCTCTCACACCGAGTGACTACAACTCCCATAGTCCCCTGTGCAGTCCACAGTAGTTGTATACAAGATAAATCGTCAGTTAATCGTAGGTCAATCATATTCAATGAGTACCCGGCAATGCCTACTAGGCTGAAGCTAATATATACAATTACATAATTATACAATTAAAATTAAGTGTTTGGAAAGATGCATATATACACATGGTCAAGATGCAATAAGTATACATTATTAAATAGTGATACATAATAAAGTGTCAAGTTAGAGGCATATATCAGAGACAACGGTTAGTTATAATAATTATCTGAAACATGGGGGGCCCCCCGTAAAAGAGCACAAGTATGTGCGATTCAGGTGATAGCAGCAAACAACAAATGGGGCATGTCAGGGAATCCAAAATGTATCCATAACTACTGGTTTTCACCAGCCACAATTCCAAATTGACTGATGGTATGTTTGTGTGTCCATCCATATCCAGATAGAAAGGTATATATAGTCCAATGGAAGTTCAAATTTCAAAGTGACAATCACACCCGCTACAGGTCCTCCATTTCATGTATAGTGGTACAGGGGTCCTAGGGCCCGTTCTTCATCACAGGCTTCCTATACACATGTGCCGCCAAACCATCTTCTGTTTTATATTGGGCCAAGTTCCAATGTTCTCCAGCTTACATCTGAGTCCCAAAATTCATCTGGACGGAGCTCACATGGGGTATACCTGAAGGGGTGGGACTTTCACACGAGGCGGGCTACTGAGTTCTGACAGCCGCCTCACTCACCTGGTTCTGAGAGGATCACGTGGGGGGCGGGTAGGGGTGTGTGGCCACAGGTGTGTCAGTGGCTATTTAAAGTAATTGGTTCGTACTGTCTGTAACCCTGAGGACGGCCCTGCATATGGGCTGAAACGCGTAGGCTTTCAGACCTACTTCCTTTAATAAATATTGTTATTCCAGACCTTGGAGTGCTCCGTATTTTTGGATATATATAATATTATATATATATATTATATAAAATGTAAAAGATCGGCACTCCATTCCGGTACCATAATCACGCCCGGTTGTCCTCCAATAGGTATGCAGAGACTCGAATCACGGAGTCACTCTCGGGTCTACATAAAACATTAAATTTTATTAGGGCAGTTTAAAAAGAACGCTCAAAACATCAACGTGTTTCGGCTCAACAGTAAACCGTCCTCAGGATGTGACGTACAATGTGTGGGACACCATTTTATACCCTGTACCCCAAACAGCTGTGGAGGGAAAAATATACATAATAGAAACAGTTAAAAACACAAATTTAAAAACATGATCCCTGCACGGGTCATATGTAAGCAAACTAGAATGTAGCATATGAATCCCAGATCAGAGGGAGAAAAACAATATGAGTTCCAAATCTTAAAAGTCAAATATATCTAAGTAGCAAAACAGTTAAATACTATACTCAGAGCTAAAAAGCTATTAGTACAAAAAGACAAGAAACAAACCTAGTTGTCCTACTGGCACACAGCAACAATGTATAGATGGATAATTCAATATCAACACTGTCATAAGAAACAATGTAGTACAAGCTGCTCATTCAGTCCCTTCGGTGCTAAAGTATCTAATTGATGTATCCATCGTGCTTCTTTCTGTAGAAGCAATTTGTCATGATTGATCATAGACTGGACCTCATATCAGTCAGACCGTCAAAAATCATACATTTCAAGGATGACAATGCATGCCCCTTATTTCTAAAATGTCGGGCAATGGACAGATCGCCAAACTTGGAGGTAATGGGTTCATTAGTGTTGAGGGCTAGTCTGACAGAGGACCGATGATTGGCCATCCTCTCTTTTGAACGATGTTCTCGTCTTACCAATGTAATATAGCCCACAAGGGCAGACTATAAAATAGATTATATACCTGCTCTCACATGAAAATCTCTGTCTAATGGGAATTCTGTGACCATTGTGAGGATGTGCAAAATCTCTGCCTGTTAGCATAGAGCGGCAGGTGATACAATTAGGCATCTGTAGCAGCCAGTTTTTACAACATTCTTAGTGATATATTTGGTCATAGCACTCTCACCTATTGCTGTAGGTATTTCATTAACATGTACCAGATAGCTAGCCAAGTTTCGTCCCCTTCTATAAGTATGTCTCAATCTCGTATACTGGAAGGGGAGATATCTGTCCTTAGTGACCAGATTCCAATATTTGTTGGTAACCCCCCTCACTTCATTACTATGAGGTGTATAGGTAGTACAGAAATCTATAGTGGGTTCTTTGTTACATGTCTGAACAGCCACGCAATTTACATACAAGTGGTCTTGGAATGCACCCGGGCATAAAACCAGCTTGAAGTGAGTGCCGGCATTTAGCAGCTGTTTTTTATATATATATATATCAATTATGGATGAATTGATATAAGGGCAGCATCCCTTGTCACAGGATGAGATCCCTGCCCCAAAGAGCTTACAATCTAAGTGGGTAGGAAAACATACAGATACAAAGTGCTTGTAATGGTTAAATCTTATTAATAGTTCTGGTGTTCAGAAAGGTAGGATAACAGTCTAGATTTGAAAGTATTAATGGATGTCACCTGGTGAAGCAAGAGAGGGAGAGAGTTCCAAAGGTAGGGAGCAGCAAGAGAGAATGGTTTAAGGCAGGAGGCAGCAGTGTTAGTTGGGGGTCTGTGGAGAAGATTTCCTTGCGAGGAACGGAGAGCACGGCCAGGGACATAAGGGACCAAGATCGAAGATATATAGGAGGTTGCACCAGATTGTAGAGATTTAAAGGTCAAAAGAAGGGTATTGAATACTATTCTTTGCTTGATGGGAGGCACCCCCATACACTGCAGTATTGGGGTTGCAGGTTCTTGCTTCAAGGAGAGTGAAATGATCTGAACTGCTGAGTTTAAGATTTACTGGAGAGTGGACAAATGACAGGCTGGGAGACCAATTAGCAGAATGTTACAGTAGTCAAGACGGGAGATTATAAGGGTAAGTACAAATATTTTAGTAGTGGAGCGAGAGAGGAAAGGGCAGATTTTGGTAATATTGCGAAGGAGAAAACAACATGTTCTGGTGACATTGTTAATGTTCTGACAGAAGGAAAGAGTGTCAAAGATTCAACAAGGTTCATAACCACATTATCAATAGAAATAGGGAAGGGTGGTCCAGGTTTAGGGGTGGGGAAATAATGAGTTCAGTTTTGGATAGATTGAGGTTAAGACAACGTTTCGCCATCCAGGAGGAAATAGAGACCAGATATTTAGGGATTTGAAATTGAACTTGATGGGTTAGTGCGAAGGTGGAAACATAGATTTGGGTATTATCAGTGTATAGGTGATTCTTAAAGCCAAATTAACTGATTATTTCTCCCAGAGAGATAGTGTAGAGGAGGAACAGAAACAGTCCCAAATAGAGCCATAGGAAACCCCACACTTAGCAGAACAGGAGAGGAAGTCTTATTAGCACAGGAGACAGAGAAAGATCAGTTAAGAAGAGATAAGAAGACAACCATGAAGCAGCTAGATTTTGGATATGCAGCGAATGCAGAATTAGCATGAGAAGAGAATGGTCCACAGTATCAAAGGCAGACGATAAACCAAGGAGAATGACAATAGAGAACTTTTGCAGTTTGTAGGTCATTAGTAACCTTACAGAGGGCCGTTTCAGTTAGAGGACCTGGTCAAAATCTGCAATGGTCCAATAAATTATTAGCATGGAGGTGGTTAGTAATACATCTAAAGATGAGATGTTCTAAGAGTTAAGAAGCAAACAGAAAAAGGGAGACAGGGCAGTAGTTAGAGAGACAGGTAGGGTCAAGAGAGGGTTTTTATGAAGGAACTTGAAACACATGTTTGAAGGCAGCAGGAAATATCCCAGAGGTTAGGGAGGAATTAAAGATGTGAGATAGAGCAGGGGTTAGGATTTTAAAGCAGTGTTTGAGTAAGAAGGAGGGCATGGGATAAAGGGTACATGTTGTAAGGGGTTAGAATAAAAGAAGGTCTGAGAATTTAGAATGGGTGATAAGGGGTGAAAGATTCCAGAGTTGCAGGTGGTGGGGTAGGAAGAAAGAGGTGTGAGGTGTCCAGGGGTGAAGGGATTTGCATGATATTTTCTATTTTAGTGCTAAAGTAGTCCGCAAAATCCTGAGGATCGTAGATGGATAAGTGTCAGTAGGCAAGGACTGCAAAAGAGTGTTAAATAGTGAAAAAAGACATGGGTTATTTTCAATTTGGTTTCCAAACTGAGCCAAGGACATTAATTAATAATGCAGTGACCCTTGCGAGTTTGTAGGGGGGCAAAGAAGTCAATGGTAGTGGATAAGACAGCGTTAGAAGAGTTTGTTAGCGAGTCAGGGTTAGAATCAGAAGTGAGGGTAGCGAGGGTAGAGCTGAGAGAAGAGGATAGAGCTGGAAGGTCAATTGCTTGGGTGTTGTGAACAAGGATACTAAATAAAGTATCAGAGGAGAGAGGAGAGAAGGTAGTAGAGAAAGTTATTAGATTGTGATCCGAGAGTGGGTCAAGAAAGTGACCATCCTCCTGGGTGCTAGAGTTGGTCCACTGCTGGAGGGAGAAGGAAGAAGTTACTATAACATTTAATCAATAACTATTTTTTTAAAGAAATGACACATTACCATCCAATATAAATGGCCAACTAGGTATCTAAATTATGTGTTTTAGCTAAAGCCATGAATACATTATCTCTACCAAGGTGGACTATAGTGTCTCATTGTTAGTTTAGCCCATGTCTGGATAAGGTCACAATTCTACTCACTTCTTCTTTGTTCTTTCTGTTTGATGTTTCTATAATTATCTATAAGGAACCACAAATAGCACCAATAGTCACACTCAAGGGCACAACCTGTCAAAAAGAAAATGTTCTCTATACATTATTGTTAAAGTGTGTAGTTATCTTTATAAACAGTGCATTGTGGACTTTCCTATTAGCCCCAATAGGTTATTCTGGTAGCAGGGTTAAGGGGATATCACATGTTTAGTTAAAACCTTTTAATAATGACACAGTGTGACTTTCTTTGTATCTTGGTGTGGCCTTTCTGTGGTCCCTGTGGATAATAAGGATAAGTAAATATGTAATAATAACATTGACCCTTTCCATAGATGGGATAAATCCCTTACATGGTAATCACTTTACACCACCTTGTTATTGAACATTATCTTTCTAAAGGGTAATAGTGATAGAGGTGATGGTAACATGACTATACTGTAACACTGATACTGACAACCTGTAAATGAGAAATATACTCACATTACATTACACAATCCATGACAATATATCATACTACATCACAAAATGAATTATATTATTTCACAATAAATCACAGTACATTGTACTACTTCATACTACATCACACTATATCACAATACACTACACTATATCATAAAACTTCTTACCATTTCAAACATTATACTACATCACAATCCATCATAATACTAGAGATGACCGAAACTCACCAGTTTCATTTAGTTTTCGAAAACGGACCGAATTTTCGATTATTATCAAATGTTTGAGGCTAATTTGCATAATCCTTGAAAATAGCCTCAAACATTCCATAACCCCCTAGAATACGATCTGAGACTACTTTTAAGTTTCCGATTGTATTTTCAGTTTTATTTGAACTTTTGACGCTATTTTCGATAATAGGCTCCGAAGTCCAGAAATCCAAATATACAGAAATCCGGATTTGGACAGATCATTCAGATTTCAGAGCCGGGGGGTTCTGTGATCCTATCTCTACATAATACATTGTACAACTTCTTTACTATACAGTCAGTATATGTAGCCGGGCACACCAGTCTTAATTCAAACCCTCTTTATTAACGTGACGTTTCGGAACCGAACTGGTTCCTTCTTCAGACAAACATTTCTGAGAAACCAAAGTGCAAGGTGCTATATAAAGATACAGAAAATACTCAAACAATGTAAGATGGCCATCTAGTGGTCAAAATTTTCAAGTGGTATCCAGTGATCAAAGTGATACAGTGCTAATAATATACGTGTAAAAACAGTGAGTGAATTTTACACTATTTATCATATTCTAATAATAAAATAGAGAAAATTCACCTGGGTGAGTTTTACACTATTTATCATATCCTATTAATAAAATAGTGATAATTATCCTGAGTGAATTTGACACTATTTATCATATTCTATTAATAAAATAGAGAAAATTCACCTGGGTGAGTTTTACACTATTTATCATATTCTATTAATAAAATAGAGAAGATTCACCCGGGTGAGTTTTACACTATTTATCATATCCTATTAATAAAATAGAGAAAATTCACCTAGGTGAGTTTTACACTATTTATCATATCCTATTAATAAAATAGAGAAAATTCACCTGGGTGAGTTTTACACTATTTATCATATCCTATTAATAAATATCTTCAACTGTTCAAACGGTTGTAGATTCGTAAATCATCGAATTTAAAAAAAAAAGTGCCCACATGTCAAATCACCCAATGGCAGCTAATTTGAGCATTGCCAGCCCCCTGGTATAAAAGGCAATACGACCAGCGCCATTTTGTCATGTGTTTGTAGAGACCTGACAGTGTTGGAGTTGGAGAGATTTTTGTGCTGTTTCTGTGTGTAGATTTCAGCGTAGTGGTTTAGCTCTTGTAGTTAACCACCCCTGTATTCACACATCTTGAGACCCAACAGTCCTTTTAAGGAATATAATAATAATAACAAATGTGGTTCTAAATGCACGTATTTATTTTTTTAACAATAAAACTTCGCGCTTAAAGCGCTTGATGTCTTTGTGCATGGAGATCATGCTCCTCATCCTCTGCGCCAATTCATCCATCCGGTGCTGGCGTGCTGGCAGTGGTGGTGGAGGTGAAGGGGAGACTGGAGGCCGCACCTGGGGCCTTGGTGGGGGTGTTGCTGGGGGTGACCCACCCTCCTCAGCCTCACTGGCAGAAACAGATCCCACATCTGCAAATTTTTTATATAAAAAAGTACATTTTAATAATAAATAATAATAAAAAATATTAATAATAAATAAAAAATAATAATGTAAATATTGTTAATATTTTTCGTGTGTACTTTAACTAACATTCACTAAGATTAACTAACAGTTACATTTACTAATACTAACACTTACTAACATTAACTAACATTTAAAAAAATATACTTTGAGTCGTTTAGGAAAAGGGAGCTTTCGAATTTTGTATCATATGTAAATATTGTAAATATTTTTCGTGTGTACTTGTCCTTTAACTAACATCTACTAACATTAACTAACAGTTACATTAAAATTTACTAACACTAACATATGCACTGTGATTAGAGGGGTGCAAAAGGTGGTGTTTTATACAACTAAATCACAGTTAAAATTTAATATATAAATTTGCCTTGGACATTCTGCTGTATGCCTCGGACGTAGTTCCGCCGCTGCCGCTTGAGGTCTGACCACCTCTTTTGGAGCGATGCGAAACTGCGTCTGCAGTTTCTTCTGCAGGTGGCGCATTATGCGCCGTTTGCGCAACTTAACATGTGGGGTACAAATTGGCATCCCATCATATGACTGCCTGGTCAGATATTCGACCACCAACTGTTGCCAATCATTGGTGGCCATGTTGTCTGCAGACAAGCTAGTAGTTGAATAATCCACACCCACTTTCCAGGCTCGATTTTAGATCCTGTATTGCATATAGAAGTCAATGGGAATAGTGGATATAATCGAATGTAGAAAAATCGAACATGCGAGTAAAATGTCTATATATACCAATACACGAGTAAATACCGAATAAACGGTAGTTTATATATAGTAAATATCAAATATGCGAGTAAAATGTCCATTATACCTATACGCGAGTATCGAATCCGCGAATAAAAGGTCTATTATACCTATACGCAAGTAAATATTGAAATATCGAATCCACGAGTAAAATGTCTATTATACCTATACGCGAGTAAATATTGAATTATCAAATCCGCGAATCGTTCATGGGATACTTTCGAATGTTCGAACGCGAGAGCTCGAAAGTAGCACGCGTGAGAGTAAAATCTATTTTTCGAAAGTCATGGATATTCCAATGTGTACCCCAGACCATTTCCCAGGTCCCACAGCCATTTTCCTTAAGTTACCATTGATATTTTAGTTTTATTTCATTCAAACTTTTCGAACTACTTGCCTCCCATTGACTTTAATGGGTACGTTTTTTCTGAACTATCGAACTTTCCAAATAGTTTGAACGTTCGAAAACTGACCGAACTTTCAAAAGTTCGGCCAACTCTAGCTATCATGACTTTTTGGGGCCATTTGATGTAAATAGATTGTAAGCTCTATGGGGCAGGGACCTCCTTACCTTTTTTGGCAAAGCTCTAGCACTTCTATTTATATAATTTATATATTTATGTACTGAACTATTTATGTATTTGTTCCCTTTGTATGACTTCATTGTATTTTAATACTGTACAGCGCTGCGTCCCCAAGTGACGCTTTATAAATTAACTACACATACATACATAATATTTGTTCCTGTGGGTGTGGCAATCGTTCATTTCAAAATGAGTTTTTTGGATACACGCAATTTCTTTTAATTTGCGTCCCTACATAACAAAGATCTTTTTTATTGGCTGTTAACTCCCTTTACGTTATGCGTTATAATTCTAATCCCCATTTATAAACAACTTGAAAGCATCTAAAACTATGACATTTTTTGCTTGTGAAGGTTCTCATTCATCCAGGTCATGGTATATCTGTTGTATTCAATTAGATCAACTGGACTTGAAATGTAGTTCTTGAAGACGTTTCGCTAGTCATCCGACTGGCTTTCTCAATTCAGAATGACTTGTACAAGAATCTGTGGCAATTATGTACCCTGGAGAATCCCAATTAGCATATCACTACCTCGGTTTATACTCGGGTCGGTTTATACTCGAGTATATACGGTACCTTTGAAGATTCTAATGTTAACATACTGGCGAAGGAACGTGACTGGTTCAAGAGAGGTGTTAAGGAGGCCATTTATGTGAAAATAAAGAAACCAAGCCTAAATAGAGGTGGGGGGGTTCGACACCAACTGTCTGCCATGTACAATGCTGTTTTAACACCTTACTCTGGGCGTTCCTATAACACCTCTTAGCCACTATCTAATCACACCCTTAACACCTGGCTGTGATATGCTAATTGGGATTCTCCAGGGTACATAATTGCCACAGATTCTTGTACAAGTCATTCTGAATTGAGAAAGCCAGTCGGATGACTAGCGAAACGTCTTCAAGAACTACATTTCAAGTCCAGTTGATCTAATTGAATACAACAGATATGACATTTTTTATAGGCAATAAACAATCTAACCTGGTTATTGTTTTTTAAATTGTATTTAATGTTTTTATTAATGGTTATTATTCTTTGTTTTGGGTACCCATAACCCAACACTGCTAGACTTCTGTTATTTAACAGTGAGTATCTTTTCTTATTATATTTAGGCAAGTCCTTGTGCCTTTGAGTAAAATGTTTACGGTATAAATTAACAGTAAAACAGAACATAACATATATAACACATACAAGCATATTCAACTGGTGGAAGTGGCATTTTGAATCCTCAGAATAAATTGGGATTTCATGCTTCCTTGGGGGTAAAGTTCTGCGTCAGTAGGCCTTTTTGTTTTTGTAATGTTTATATTAGAGGGTTCTTTATTGTTTCCATTCCCTTGTGAGTTTTGGAGGCAATGTTTTTTTTACTGTTTGTGGTGAGTTGGTGGGGCTTCTCAGGTCCCATTTTCGGGGTATTTTTATTCCTTTTTCTGGTGATGAGACTGAAGGTATCTTTCCTTTGCGTAGTATTGTTATTTTTGTGGAGAAACCCCATATGCACATAATCTTGTGTTTCCTTAATAGGAATAATCTTGTAATAGGAAGAAGTTATTTTCTTTGAATCATAGTCATTGGTGACATTATTATATAATTGTAATCTATTGTACTCCAAGGGTAGTTGCGTATCCATTGTATTCCAAAGGTAGTTGCGGGTTTTTCCTCATTACTGACATTACTCTTTTATTTTACCATCACTTAATTTAATTAAAATGTCTCTTGGTGCCTGTTTGGGTGCTCTTTGGGATTTCGGAAGTTAATACGAGTTGATGATATTTGAATTTGTTGTATAGTAACGTGAACAGTTTGGTAAAATGGGATTGGACTCATTCTGGTTTGACTTTAATTTCTCTTATTTTTACAGTATATCCTTTCTCCTTGTGCTGTTTTCTAGGTCCACCAATTTATCAAACATAATTTAAATCATGAGCACCTGCTAGAACTGTTGCGGGCAGAGATCCAGGGCCGCAATCAGGGAGGGAAAGGGGGTACTCCAGTATGGGTCCCGGGCTAAGAAGGGGCCCAGAGAGTGAGGAAAGGGCAAAAAAAAATGTTTTTATTCTTACCTGCATTTCAACCACTAGATGGCAACACAGGAGTTCCGTTCCCAGAAAAGGAGAAAGGGGACATGTTCTTGTTTCCTGGGAGTTCATTATGTCTGGTGCCGGCATGTCTGGTGGTATATACCAGTGATTTAAGGTTCGTACACATGTGTGATCGTGGGTCCCGACCCGCAATGCACGATGTGTACGAATGTTCGTTTCGGACGATAATCTGCCCGTGTGTAGGGCCTTTAGCAGCCGGTCGTTCGGGGATCCGCCAAGTCGGTTCAGGGAAATGTTCGTACACATCGTGTGTTGTGGGTTGGGACCCGCGATCGCAGTGTGTACGAACCTTTAGTCAGTAAGAGGCTTTACTGCCTTTGTTGGGCAGTTATATATATACTGGGCAATGTGTGTATTGGACATGGGGGGCATTTGAATATATCCTGGGCAATGTGTGAACTGGACATTGGGACATTTATAATATAATCTGGGCAATGTGTGTACTAGACGTGGGGGCACTTTTATATAATATACTGGGGCAATTTGTGTACTGGACATTGAGGCATTTTATATAATATACTGGGGCAATTTGTGTAATGAGACATTGGGGCATTTTATGTAATATACTGGGCAATATGTGCACTGGACATTGGGATATTTATATAATATACTGCCCGCGATTTCATCCCCCTGTATGTGTATTGGACATTGAGCATTTTAAATAATATACTGGGCAATGTTGTAAACTGGACATAGGGACATTTTTTATAATATTATGGCAATGTGTGTACTGGACATTGGGTGCATTTTATATAATACTGGGCAATGTGTGTACTTGACATTGGGGCATTTTATTTAATATACTGGGCAATGTTTGTACTGGACATTGGGGCCTTTTAATAATATTTGGGCAATGTGGGTGTACTGGACTTGGGGGCATTTTATAAATATACTGGACAATGTCTGTACTGGACATTGGGTAATTTTATAATATACTGGGCAACATGTTCCCTCTAAGTTAAAACCGTCAGAGTGCACAGAAATAATTTTGTCTGTGTGCATAAAAACAACAGGATTTCCTGTTCCGAAAAAAGAGAAAGGGGACATGTTCTTGTTTCCTGGGAGTTCCTTATGTCTGGTGCCTGCATATCTGGTGTTATACAGCATGAATTAGTCAGTAAGTGGCTTTACTGTCTATTGGGGCAGTTTATACTGTATATCCTGGGCAATGTGTGTATTGGACATTGGGGGAATTTAATATATCGGCAATGTTGTGTAACTGGACATTGGAGCCATTTAAATAATATACTGGGCAATGTATAAAGTGGACATAGGGGTATTTTATATATACTGGGCAATGTGTGTACTGGACATTGGGGGTCATTTTTATAATATACTGGGCAGTGTGTTCTGGACATTGGGGGCATTATATAATGTACTGGACTTGGGGCATTTTAAAAATTTACTGTGCAACAATGTTCCCCCTAAGTTAAATCGGCAGAGTGCGCAGAAATAAATTGTCTGTGCGCATACAAAATTAAATTGTGTGCGCTACATACTGCAGCATTTATATTCCAGAGATTTTTGTGGGCGCACCACTTTAACCTGCGTGCACAGGTCTGCGAATTGTGTGCACACGCACGAGTGCACAGCTTAGCGGGGAGCACTGCTTGGCAATGTGTGTACTGGACATTAGGGCATTTTATATAATATACAGGTCAATGTGTATTTTTTTTATATACAGGACAGTGTGTTCTGCACACATGGTATTTTATATATACAGGACAGAGCAATATAAGTGTTTTGTGTATGTGTGTGTGCAAAATGTGTCTTTTAATGTGTCCTAGTCTTTGTGTAACATGACTAGGTTAGTGAGTGTTTAGGGCCCCCCCAGAAATGTATCCAGTATGGGCCAGAGAAAAGCCTGATGGCGGCCCTGCATAGATATCACTTGCTAATTTTTGATTCATTGTATGACACTCTGCTTGTTAAATTTTCCATAGATTCTTTAATATCAGTGACAGCTTGATGTAAATCCTTGCTTATAGGTTTTTGGAATGATCAAATAGTTGTGTTTTATAAGGATAGTGATTGGTGGGATCTTGGTGAGAATTTGTAATTCTTCACCTAGGGGCATATTTATAAAGCTTCGTTAAGTTTTGGCGCTGTTTTTCACGCATAAATCGCGTTTAACGTGATTTATAAATGTCCGAAAAAGGCCGCGAAAAGTTACGAAGCGTAACCCTTTCGCGGCGATACTTACCTGTTACCGCCGCTTCTATTTATAAAGCGGCGTCTGGTTTCGCTCTCTAGTATCGGCTGTTTACTACCGATACTAGCCTACTACCTCCCGCGGCGGGGATGGCAGGCAACCCGCGGGGGTGGTCGCACCCGCCCCGGGAGACCCGCCCACCCAGCCCACAACCCCCCGCAGATTCAGAACTTTCCGAAATCTGGTTAATGTAAGCAGCGTAAACCAAGCATTAAAATTGACCAATCAGAAACGGATTATGGATTTCTGCAAACCTATATAAAGAGGAGCTTTCCGCCGCGGAACTCAGATGCCATTGCAGTAGATGGCTGAAGAAAGAAGCGTCTGGCAACATCGTCTGAGGCCGGCGGTGCCAGCGGGCTCACTGGCGGCCGCAGTGAGTCTGCTGGCATCGGCGACCTGAGTGGGGTTGGTGTCACCAGCCCGAAGACGTCCGTTGGATCAAGACGCCGGCAACATCGGCCTCGTTGAGGTCGCCGGCGCCCGCCGGGGGTACCCCTGGGCCCAGGGGTACCTCTCGGGTCGGCGGCCTCGGCGGAGCTGGTGTCGCCGGGACTGGAAGAAAAGAAGACGCCGCTCAAGGGCTCTTTTAAGAGCCCAACTGGGGGTCCCGGTTCGAGCTGCGGGACCCCGCCAAAGGCACTTTTCAGTACCGCAAGGGCCCTTACAAGGGCCGGGAGGGGGGTCCCGTTAGCTGCGGGCCCTTAAGCCCCAAAGGCCCTTCTCAGGCCCCGCTAGGTGCCTCACCCCTCCCAGCGGCTCCCTCCCTTCCCCTCCACGGGAGCGGCCGGGGCGGGGCTTGGAGGGGGTTGCTGGGGAGGGGGTGCGCGGCGGGTGGTCGCACGTGCGGCGTAATTTTTTGGCGCTATTTTCGTTTCTTATAAATATGAATCTCCCCCTAGTGTTTTAAACCAGTTCTTTTGAGGTTTGTGATCTCATGAATGTCTTTCCTCTTTGAGGTGTGTCACCTCTTATTGATAATCTCCACATTTTCTCCCCTTTTAGTGTGGTCTGCGGCCTCTCTCTCTCCATAGCCACAGGTGGAGATACCCCCTTTGAGGAGAATATGCTCTGCAGGTAAATCGGGGAGAATGTGTTTTTTATTATTGAGAGGTCCATTGAATGTCCGTGTCCTCTGGAGATGTATGCGGTTCTTACCGTGTTTCCTGTGTCTTGGCTTCCCAGTTCGCTTGTTCTGTGTGGTTAAGTGGTTGTGGGCCTCCAGGTTTGCATGGCCGCCGTTAGCGTGCCTCTGCCTCTTCTTTTGCCTGGGTGTTTCTGTGCTGTTTGATTTAGGATTGTGTGCTTTGGTGATGGTGTCTCACCTTCGTCTATTACTTCCACGGGGCTTGGCAGTTCGAGGTGTTAAGACTATGACCATTGGTGCCATCTTGGATTTGTCCAGCTGTTGTAAAAGTCTGTGATCTCCCATTTTTTTTTGCCTCCACCCCTTATCATCATGGTGTTGGCCGTTTGGGGTTGCAGAGAGGTAGGTATTGTTTATTTTGTTTTGTGTCAATCCTCTTTCTGTTTAGGCCACAAACAGGGCTCAGTGGGAACACGCCCTGTTACATGGCCCCTGGCTCCACCCTGTATGATTTATATCCAAAGTCCTAGTCTTAAAAACTATCTGTAGAAAATCCTAAAAGGTAATCCTCGTGGCCGCTCCAATACGTAGGAATGAGACTT
This sequence comes from Hymenochirus boettgeri, assembly GCA_019447015.1. Lineage (NCBI taxonomy): Eukaryota > Metazoa > Chordata > Amphibia > Anura > Pipidae > Hymenochirus > Hymenochirus boettgeri. Next base: position 129,434,655 of record CM033469.1, read on the forward strand.
ATTTGAATAGACATCTAAACCTGAACTGAACGAATTGGAAAACAAGAACCGTGCTGATGAGATAGCACTGGACCCAGAGCTTGAATTCTAACTGCACAAACTTGCAGTAAGCCCTGACAGGACATTGGTCCGTTTTAGATTTTCTAATGTACTTTCAATTTTCCCAGCTATTAAAATATCAGAGAGCAATAAACCCCTCAGGAATGCCTGTTAGGACTAACATATTCACTTATATGAAGTGCTGGAAAGAACCTCAAAAGAAACTAATATCAAGGCAGGCAAACCTTTTCCCAACTGTAAGACTAAAGTTTAAAATTTGAAAGTAATAGTTTCCTAGCTTCTTTCAATGGATGAAGTTTTGCTTAAAACCTTTCAACATCTGAATTAAACATGCAATTTCGTGACATCTTCCAAGCCATGCAATTTCAGAAGAAAGAAACCCCACAAGTGCCTTTTCAATGATGGATGTACTCAACCCCCTTTTTTTTTTGGTCTGAGGAAGGAACCGTATAGGTTCCGAAACGTCACTATTAAAAAGGACACTTTCCACACTAAGACTGGTTGCCTGCATGTCTTACTTCTTACAACCCCCTTTTATTCACAAGCACGAAAGCAGAATAAGCTCATCATTCATGCCTGAAGCCAGACACCTAACCAGCTAGACCCATAAGAGCCCAGGTTATGTCTTTGACCAAGTGATGCCATAAAACCTTCACTGAAGTTGAATATCCCGAGTTTAGCCCATGTTTAGCCTTAATCTGAAGCATAATGCCTTGAAACACATTAGCCTAAGTATATGGAATACAGAGGGATTTTGCTGACAATGAGTTTAGGACAAATACAATACCATCATTATTACACAAAACTGGGGTTCCCCCAGGGTTCTGGCGCCAGAAACAATTTTGAATGCTGCCTCTAGACGGATGTGTGGCAAAGCGTGCCACTGCCACAGCAAAGGCCTTGGCTTTGTGTGTGGGCATGGCTCATGAATGTGTGGCAAACATTGACAAAATTTATTTGAAACATTACTTATTGTACTTACAGTTTTCCATTGTTATAACACACTAGCAGTTTTACTCTGCGTTCCTGTGTACACATGTGCATGTGTGTGTTTGGCTTAGATGGAAGAGACGGGGAAAGAAGTGCACAGTTGGTAATGTACGTCATGTTTTAATAGTTATGATTGAGAGGTAACATTGCTTGAGGTACATACAGCACTATGTTTATAGCAAAACTTTATATACAACGTTATCAGTTTTTCACTTGGAGCGTAAATATACAATTGTTGTGGTGAATAAGCTACATGGAATTTCCGTGGGAAAACATGTTGATTTCAACCGAATACCGCAACTTGAGTGACTGATGGGAGTCACGTGTTCTTGTGTCTTTAAAGCATGTAACATGGCGGCTCTGTGTTTTAAAGTTGGCTTCATTCTGTTGCGCTGTAGCTTTGTGTGTTTTGATTAGGCATGCTCTATTTTTTTGCACATTATATTGTAGTTTGTCACTTTGATTGCAATTACTAGATCTGCTATTGAATCCCTTTCTGGTTCGAATTGAAAGTGATTCTGTTCTTTTAGTTTGTAACTGTCTATGAAGTGTGTGACAATAAGCGCAAAGTGGGTTCATATCACCAATAGTAACATAGTCTTTCCAGTAATCTTACAACCTTAAGGGTAAATGTCTGGTTCCCTCTGTTAGAAGCTGTTGTTCTGTGTGTCAGCTCTCTGAGTTGTGTAGCCGTACATTACTCTGTTGTTTTGTGCACTGAGTGGACTCTGTGTCTCTGTTGTTGAAGTCGGGCAGCACACAGGGCCCAGCCCTTCTTCTGAGTTACTGAATTGGGGAATCACACGCTGCAAGTGACGTGCAGGATTTCTATTGGTCAAACTGGACTTCTGGCGCGGCCCATTCAGAGTGTTCACCGTTATGTGGATGCATTCAGGGTGTGGCTGTGTGGTGAGCACATACATACATACATACATAATGATTTCTGCTTTAATTAGTGATAAAAATATGTTGGTGCAACTGGTAATACATTAGACCTTACATATCAAAAGCAAAGAATTGTAAGCCTGCCAGCACATCAAGATAGACTCTTTCATCAGGGCTCTAACTAACCTACTCGTCTAACCAAGCCTAACCTAACAAATTATTTAAAGCTAGCCAACCATATACATTTCCTTCTAATAATATCCAAGAAAATATTTTTAAAATCTGCAGCAAAGTATAAGTTTAGTAGAACATTCTGGTAAAACCGTTTTCCCCATCATATCTGTTATTATCTATATATACAATTCTAACAGACAGTTGTTCTAGTTAGTTGGCTACTATTGGCAGTTGTTGTCCTCTGCTGCTGTCGTCGTTGTTATCAGTGGGCCCTGCATACAAGGAGGGCCCTGAAAACAAGAGGGGCCCTGCATGCAAATGGGCCCTGCACACAAGGAGGGCCCTGCACACAAATATGGGCCATGCATCATACAACGGTTGGCCCTGTATGCAATGGTCCCTTCACACAAGATTTGCCCTGCGTGCAAATGGCCCCTGCACAAAAAGAGGCCCTTTGTGGAAATGGGCCATACATGCATACAAGAAGGCCTGCACACAAGGATGGCCCTGCTGCAAATGGCCCTGCACACAATGAGTGCCCTTTTGTGCAAATGGGCCCAGAACAAAATATGGGGCATGCATGAATACAAAAAAGGCCCTTCTTGCAAATGGGGCCTGCACACAATATATGGCCATGCATGCATACAAGTAGGGCCCTGCATCTATGTAAAATGCACACACAAGCTACTGACATACACATACAGCACACTGACCCACACAGCCAATGAACACCACACAGCCTCTGACTGACACACACACACACACAACCACTGATTGACCCATAAATCCATTGGCTGTAACTGACTATCCCTAAAAGGCCAATTGGTATTCCCATTGAATCTCACAGGAAGAGAATCCCAGATCTTTACCGATAATACTCGAGTATAAACCGACCCGATGTAAAACCGAGGTACCCCATTTCTACCTAAAAAACTATTAAAATGATTGACTCGAGTATAACCAGGGTAGAAAAATGAACACTAAAGCAAACCTGTAATTAGTAAAATGATTAGGAAATGAACATGAATAAACAGGAGGTCATTAAGTACCGTATTTATTTTACCGAAATAAAAACACTTGTTCAGTAGTTCCCCTTCACTTAGCAGCATACGGTAATTGTAAAGTCACAAAAAAAAAAAAAAAATCCGCTGGATTGAAAAAAGCCAATGTAATACCAATATCAAAAAAGGTAGTCGTTCACAGCCTGGTAACTATAGACCTGTAAGCCTAACATCAGTGTAGGGAAGGTGATGGAACTTTGTTAAGGGATCATATCCTTGACTTTGTCTCCAGAGATCATCTTATTAGTAGATAGCAGCATGGATTTATGAGAAATAGATCATGCCAGACAAATTTAATTGGTTTTTATGAAGAAGTGAGTAAGAAGTTGGACTCAGGCACAGCAGTGGATTGTGGTATATTTGGATTTGCAAAAGCTTTTGATACTGTGGCCACATAGGCGACTAATGTATAAACTGAGGACTGTTGGCCTTGAAGAAAACATTTGTTCATGGATAGAGAACTGGTTATTGGACCGCAAACAGAGAGTGGTGGTTAATGGAGCTACATCTTGTGGGCTAAGTTCTAAGCGAAGTGCCTCAGGGTTTCTGTACTGGGGCCGCTTCTCTGTTTAACTGTTTATAAATGACTTAGAAGGGGGCATTAGAGGCAAGTCTCTGTTGTTTGTTGATGACACTAAATTATGCAGAGCTTTGGAAACTTCCAATGATGTGCAAGTGCTGCAAGCAGACCTAGATAGATTATCAAAATGGGCAGCAGAATGGCAGATGAGATTCAATGAGATATAAATGTAAGGTGATGCATTTGGGATATAATATCCCATTGCCACCTACACACATAATACCACTTCTTGTTAGTCTCATCTGTAATGGAAAAAGATTTGGGGGTTCTGGTAGAATAACAGACTTAGCTGTAGCAAACAATGCCGGTAGCAACAGCAGAGCTAGCAAGTATTGTCTTGTATAAAAGGGGAATAGATTCAGAGAGAAAAATATTATTCTCCCTCTTTACAAGGCACTGGTAAGGCCTCATTTGGAATATGCGGTGGGCAGTTTTGGAATCCCATATACAAAAGGGACATCTTGGAAATTGAGGCAGTTCAAGAGAAGGGAACTAAATTAATAAGGGGAATGAGGGGCTTGAATATGCAGGCAGATTAGACAAGTTATGGCTGTTTACATTGGAGAAGCGGCGGTTTCGTGGGACATGATAACCTTGTCAAATATATTAATGGCCCATACAATGAGCTCTCTGGTGCATTGTTCACTAATAGGTCATATCAGAGGACACTGGACATCCTTTAAGTTTGGAAGAAAAGAAGTTTCATCTCTCTCAGGTTAGGAGAGGTTTCTTACATGAGAACGTGAAACGTGGAACTGTCTTCCAGCAGATGTGGTAATGGCAAGTTCATTGAATAACTTTAAAAATGGCCTGGATATATTTCTAAAACTAAAAAATATTGAGAATTACTGGTATTAATGCATATAGATCTGGTTGATCCAGGGATACTTTCCGATTGCCGTTTGGAGTCATGAAGGAATTTTTTTCCCCCTTTTTTAGCTGGGTTTTTTTGCCTTCCTCTGGATCAACTGTTAGGTAGGGTTAAAAAAAAAAGTGAATAGTTGGACTTGATGGACATATGTCTTTATTCAACCTTAATTACAATGTTACTATGTTACCGTAACTTTGTAGGAACATCTACATAACCGGTACATACCGTAACAATGGTATTGTAAACTAGTACTGTAATGCTAAATATTTTAACTGGGGGACCCAAATTTCAATGGCTGGAACAGCAATATACTGGAACAAAAACACATTTAAAATCCTTCAAATCGGATTCCTCATCCTCGGTTTCTCCAAATATTGCCTCAAATTGAGGCTGTGTAATGTCATCTGCATAGACATTATTCATCACCATCATCAACATCCCCATCATTTTCATCCCTGGCTGCTGTCTGAAACAAAACATCGTCTTCGCTTCCATCCATGGCATTACTTATACCGCATTTCTGAAAAGCACGCTTGATGATGTCTTCTGGAATGTCCTCCCATGCATCTCGTACCCACTTTGCTACTATTCTATGTCAGGCTTCATAAGATTTCCTTTTGTCAATTTGGCTTGACCTGACGACATCCATTCGTGCCACATTTTTCGCACACGGTCTTTAAAAGGTTTGTTTATAGACACATCCAGGCTGTAAAACAGATGTTAGCCCCCCTGGAATAACAGCCAAAGTGGTTTGAAATGACTTAGCCATTGTTTTGACATCCTCACATATATGGGCTCTAAACATATCCCAAACAGCAGTGAGGGTTTTTTTTAAGCTACTCCTGGTCGTCCATTCCATATCTCTTCTAGCCATTTTTTTGTTCCTTGTTCACCATCCAGCCTTTAACATGTGGACGGACAGTGATTCGGGGGGGAATTTGGCATTTTTAGGCAAAGTCTTCCTTTTAATATAATAACAACAGGCCGCAGCTTGACTCCATTGGCCAAAATGCCAGAACCACTGTGAAATATTTTTTTCATTCCCGGTTTGTTCTAAGGAAAATTGTTTTTCTCCCAAGGATGCCACGGTCCTGTTGCTTGGAAGATCAAAAGTCATTGCTGTCTCTCCATATCCCGATACTTCCGAGGTCATAATTATAAAGCTTTCTTTGTTTTAATGAATTGATGGAATGACATAATTTCTTCCGATTCTGTGAGCTTTTTGTGATACTTCGTTCTCTGGCGCAAGCAAAGTCCAAACAGATTCATGAATCGGTACACACCATCCAGCTGATGCAACGAGTTCTCAATACCCACTGTTTTATATTGCTCGTCTTTAGCCATTTGAAGGGCACGTAATCGGATTCCCATGCGTGTTACACAGTATCCATTTTGACGACATTCCATTACCCATTTATGCAAGTCTCTCTAGAGCCCCATATGAGGTTGTTAAACACGACAAACCTTTTTTGACTTCGGCATCTTTTCCAATTCTGACTAATTTTTTCGCCAGTCTCGCCCTGTCTTTCATCAACGTCAAATCCGTCCTGCAACAGAATTATTGCTTTCCTCTGCTCTTGACAAACTCTTGTTTAAAGCCAGCGTCGTATGATCTGCGCAATTTTTTTACACGACCAACCGTTTCTAACAGATTAAAAAAACCAGAAGAACCAGTAAGAAAATTTCCCAGCAACCGCATTAAAATTACAACACACTGATTACAGCTTTTATATCAAGGTATTCTGCCTTCTGATTCAAGATTGTTCTGAGGCATTAGTTGCCCTTTAAATTGACTTTTATTATATTTTACAGCTACGGTATAAAACAATAACAAGCATACGGAAATAAATGTAAGAAGAGCCTATGCCCTAATACCATATACCGGTAGTAACGTAATAATAATCTACCGGTATTAACCATTGCAAGTCAGATGTACCGGTAAACTACAACTCCCAGCATGCTTTGTAGCAAGTGCTGGAATGCTTTAAATAACTTTAATTCCATAAATTACTGACTGGTACATTATACTGCCACCCAGCAGCATTACCACCCCAGCACCCCCCCCCACCCCCCAAACCACCCCATGCACAATTACACATTAAAAAACATGCCCCTTACTGTTGAAGGCTGATTGCTGGTAGAGAGGGTCTTCAACCACTTCTCCGATCCAGCTGTCTGAAGGCTCTTCCATTGTAGGGTCCGGTAAAGCAAGGGTTAAGGAAGGGTCCGGCTGATACGTCAGCAGAGCGCGCGGGCATGTAAGTTACGCTCGGCCCACGCGCTCTGCCTTCCAACTGTGGTCGCGCTGCTCCCGGTCTCGCTGCTCTCCCGGTCTGCATACAGCTGGTCCTGGGTCTCACTCCCTTTACATTGCAGCTCTGGTCTTCTGTCCTGCAACTCAGGTACCGTGCTTTCACTTCACTTCACTACCGGCATTTTTTTTTTTCAGGGGAATTTACCTATGACCCGAGTATAAACCGAGCATATGTTTTTAAGGTATTTTTGGAACCTTAAAAACTCGGTTTATACTCGAGTATATACGTATGTCCTTTAAAACAAGATACCGTATATACTCGAGTATAAGCCAAGTGTGTTTAGGTTTAAAATCAACCGAAAAAAACCTTGCCTCGGCTTAGTACCTCGAGGTCAATACCTAAAAACTTACCTCATTACGCGAGGCCAAGGGGGGGGGGGGGGTGGAAAAAAAAAAAGGAAGCCGCAGTTCCCAGTAGTTCTTCCCGGGTGCGCGATGTGTCATAGCGCACGCGACGGGATGACGTCATCGCGCAGCCGCGAAGCGAAGACTGGAAATGCCAGCCTCTGCACAGAGAGAGCGGCAGCTGGGCAGAGACATGAAGATGAAGCTGAAGGCCAGGTAAGGTAAGTGGCTGGGGGGGCTGGGGGGACCGTATGCCATACAGTAACCCCAATAACTTTCTACTATAGGAGGTTTGGAAAATTACCAACTCACAGCAATTAAAGCATGCTGGGAGTTGTTAGTTTTCCAACATCTACACAGTAGAAAGGATGGTGGGTAATTTATACCTCGGATTATACCGAAGTTCAATCATGGGTTTCTGATTTTTGGGATAAAAATGGGTAATTTTTTCGGCTTCTAACGCGAGTCGGTTTATACTTCGAGTATATACGGGTATACAAACAGGGGGGCGGGGATTAAGTCAAGCCATTATACAGATAGATAAAAAATGTAATCAAATACAATTTCATACAATCGGTTTTAAGAAAGCATACATTATATAAATTATGTATAAATTGATATAAGTGCAACAAGCCATGACACATTAGCAATGAGATCCCTGCATGAAGAGCTTACATTCTAAGTGATCTGTAATTGTATTTAGACAATTCAATACAGTTAAAATCACCTGTAGACAGTCCAACAAGGGGTGGAACTTTTCCAGACCTCCTGCCTGCCAGCACACTTTCTGCAACATTTAAGAGATTCAGCTAAGAAATAATGAAGGGGGAGGACGAGGGGGGAGATTGTACAGCAGAGCATTGTCCTTGGTGAGGCTGTGCAGAACTTGTCGGAGAAGAAAGGCAGTGAGTAGAGTAAGGGATGGTGGGGGTAATTGGGAGGCAGTTACTTAAACTGCCTCCAAATTCTTGTTTCAGAAAAGTAAAGTGTTTGAGTGAGTATAGTGTCCGTTAATTATGTTTAGGTTTACCTAGTGACCAGATTGAACCTATTTATCCCAGGGCAGAAAGGCAATGGTATGGAATACAAACCAAATAGAACTATATTTTATATCCTCTACAACTATTGTTAAACATTGTACTATGTTTTGTTAGGCATACTCTGTATTGTTTACAATAAAAAAAAAAATCTCTGAAGGCAACCTATTATGTTGCAATATATGTTGTCAATCTTCTTGTACAGAAATGCATTCTTGGAATTGGTTTGAGAAAGTTGCATTTGGCCAAATGAAACAGCCTATGTCAAGACTGTTTAGTGGGATGACTTAATACAAATCAAATTTGCCATTGTTTCTTGTTAAATATAGCACTTTACTAGTCTTCTAGTAAAATGAAATATAAAAATTTCTTTATGCAAGATGTAATGTTAAGTGTGAGATTAAAGGGCCTGTCCACCCCGAAAAATTTAACGTTTGATATGTGGTAGGGCATGCTCCCCCAGCCCCAACCGATTAATAGAATTGTTACGAAAGTCCCCGATTCTTACTACCTGCCCTCTCTCTCCGATGCAGTGGTCAGGCCCTCTGCTGGCATGGAATGAAAGCAGGGGGCGGGAACGGGCAGTCCGAGTCAGTGATTGGCGAGGAGGCAGGAGGGCTTGCCTTGAGCATGCCCTCAAACCTTGATGGAGGTTGAGGGAAAAGTCTCAGGGCACAGCATTGAGTCACACAACTGCTCCTACACAGCATTTCCTGGACTTTGGAGGCACGCAGGGGAACTATTTTTGAGAGGAATGGAAGGTAAGGATTGTTTTAAACTATTATGGGCAGTCAGGGGGTTAACTTTCGTTTTGGGGGTGGACATGCCCTTTAAGCAGGACTGAGCTTCTCCTCTCAACAGTATACAAAAATAAGAGAGAGTGTCAGTTCTTAAACTTATACACTTTAAAATACAATACAATATAAACCATCTATTAAAAACCTCATTATTTAAAAGATAAAAAGAAAAAACCCCACCCACATGTTTCTCCTTATGTGGCTATTCAATGGTAATTATACGATCAACTGTAATTTACCACCACAATCATAATGATTACATTAGTAACATATTAAAATAGTGTAAAGGTCTTCTGGAGAACCCCCACGAACCCCTTCTCGGAAGCGGGGTCTAAGTATCTGCCGGTCTTCCCCAGAGCCTCTGATGGCGGGGATTGTTGTGTGCAGAAGACAGACACCAGGTGCTGTTCCAGATAAAGGCCTGTAAGGGTAGCCCACGATGTAGGTAGAGAAGACAGGCAAAGAGATCACGAGCGGAGCAGCAGCAGGATATATGAAGATCAAGTTCAGAAACTGGGAAATCGAGCAGGCTGGATTGGATTGTATGGAGACCAGTAGAAACTGGAAGTCGGAGCTGGCTGGAGGATATGAGACCAAGGTAGAACTGAAGTCGGAGCCAGGCTGGATGATATGGAGCCAAGGTAGTAGAAAACTGGAAGTCGAAGCAGATGGATATGGAAATAAAGGTCACAGGACTCCAGAAATCAAAGCTTAGCACCAGACTAAGGAGCTAAAGAAAAACTGAGTACAGAAACTCTGAATGGGTGGCAGCAAAAGCAAGAAGGAGGCCACATGGGAAGGCTTAAGAGGGGGCCCGGCCGTGGCATAATCCCGCGAGGCTCGTTGTACAGGAAGAGGACAGGAAGGACCCACAGCCCTAAAGGGAAACCGGGACTCCTCAGGCTCACGCTTCCACTAGCAGGTAGGACAGGATCCTGGGACACATAGTAATTGGGGTGAATAAAGACATAACGTCCATGCAATTCCAACCTTTTCAACTATTACCTAAACAGTTGATCAGAGTAAGGCAAAAAAAAAACAGCTGCTGAAAATGGTGGGAATACAATAAACTTGTGAACAAGTCCAAGAGGATTGATATTTCCCAATGTCCTCCAGTCTATAATCATAACCAATATATGAAAGCGGGGCACGCTTTCTAAAAGATATACTTTTATTGTGAAATGTGGTGCAAAACGTTGGGGTTCCCCCTTCCTCAGGTTGCCATGAATCAACATACCATGTGCGCGGTTAAATACAAGTGACCCCCTCCTACTGGGGGTGGATTAACAATTTTAGTGATGAGATAAAACACATGAGGGGGATTCAATAAACGTGTTATCGTAAAAATGGAAGCTAATGTGAAAATAAGTCTACCGTATTTACGAGAATATAAGTCAAGATTTTCAGGCTTTAAAATTAGCCTGAAAACCCTAACCTCGGCTGATACTGGGTCAATCCTAATGTAGGATCCAATGCTGCAATTGCGGATAAAACCAGTAGGTGGCTGTGTTAAAAATCCTTAATCTGCATAGAAAGGTACGGAGCTTGATCAGCCTTTACCATCCTTCCTGATTCCTGTAGTCTGGCTGCTGGACTTCACTCAGCACTGTCAATGCTCATATGGATGCTGGAAAATCTGGATGGTCTTCTCAGTTGGGGCAAATGTTGTAGGGTTCAATGAAGTTGGACGCTTGGAAATTTCAACTCTCAGGTGACATTTTATAAATATTGTGGTCAGAGGCCCTTTACTATATTGGGGTCAGAGGGCCCTTACTATTGGTGGTCAGACTGCCTTTACATATTGGGGGTCAGTAGAATGGTAAATTATGGTAAGCTTAATTAACACGGTTTATTGACCTTGCCACTCCACATGTTTAGAAACGACCAATTCCCAGCAAAACAAAGCATGATGGGAGTTGTAGTTTCCAAACATCTGGAACGTGCCAAGGATGGGGGTTACTGGTACTGGATTTGGCTATTACTGTATGGGATTAGATATGGGAATTCTGCTGTCCAATTTAAAGGGAGATTAAGCCACAAACAAAACAGGAATAGAAGCAGTAGTGGTCATAATTTATTTTATTTTTTTGTATACTTGGTCATTCAGTTTTACAAATTTTCAGGTAAAAAAAATAAAAAATGGTTACCTCGTCTTATACTCGGATGACTATATCGATCCGAGTATAGTCGATACGGAGAGTACTGTAATTGGTTGGGGCACAAAAATTAGCACCTTTTTAAATGATAGGAAAACTTTATTGAATCTCCCTAATAGTGTTAAATATTTGTGAGAAATCTTTTACAAAACATGAAATGACAGATAGACTCGAGTATAAACCGACCGAGTATAAACTGAGTGGCTATTTTTACCTGAAAAAAATAGTAAAAAATGATGAAAATATGGAACATAATGCAAAACCTGTATTAGTAAAAAGTATTAGAAATGGAAAACCTGGAAATAAACGGAGGATTTATTTTAACATAAAAAAAAAAAGTGTAGTAGAGTTGACTTAGACATATGTCTTATCAAACCTAATACAATGTACTATGTACTACCGTAACTTTGTAGGAAAATCTACAACCAGTACATACCGTAACAATGGTATGTAAAACTAGTACTTAATGCTAAATATTTTTACTGGGGGACCCAAAGTTCAATGGCTTGAACAGCAATATACGAACATAAAACACATTTAAAATCCTTAAAATCCTCGGATTCTCTCTGTCTCCAAATAGTGCTCAAATTGCGTGGTGTGTAATGTCATCGCATAGAACATATCATCACCATCATCAAATCCCCATCATTTCATCACTGCTGCTGTGCTGAAACAAAAACTCTCTTCGTCATCCATGGCATTACTTATACCGCATTTCTGAAAAGCACGCTTGATGATGTCTTCTGGAATGTCCTCCCATGCATCCGTACCCACTTTGCTACTATTCTATGTCAGGCTTCATAAGATTTCACCTTTTGTCAATTTGGCTTGACCTGACGACATCCATTCGTGCCACATTTTTCGCACAAGGTCTTTAAAAGGTTTGTTTATAGACACACAGAGCTGTAAAAAAGATGTAGCCCTGGAATAACAGCCAAGTAGTGGTTGAAATGACTTAGCCATTGTTTGACATCCTCACATATATGGGCTCTAAAACATATCCCAAACTAGCAGTGAGGTTTTTTTTTTTAAAGCTACTCCTGGTCGTCCATTCCAATCTCTTCTAGCCATTTTTTGTTCCTTGTTCATCATCCAGCCTTTAACATGTGGACGGACAGTGATTCGTGGGGGAATTTGGCTTTTTAGGCAATGTCCTTTTAAATATAATAACAGCAGCTTGATCATTGGCCAAACATGCCAGAACCACTGTGAAATTATTTTTTTCATTCCGGTTGTCTAAGAAAAATATTTTTTTCTCCCAAGGATGCCAGGTCCTGGTGCTTGGAAGATCAAATCATTGCTGTCTCATCCATATTCCCGAGATACTTCCGAGGTCATAATTATAAAGCTTCTTGTTTTAAATGAATTGATGGAATGACATGGAAAGATTCTGTGGTAGCTTTTGTGATATCTTCTGCTCTGGCGCAAGCAAAGTCCAAACATTCATGAACGGGTACACATCCAGTGATGCAACAATTCTCAATACCACTGTTTTATATTGCTTGCTTTAGCATTTGAAGGGCAAGTAAATCGATTCCCATGCGTGTTACACAGTATCCATTTGACGACATTCCATTACCCATTTTGCAAGTCAGTCTCATATGAGTTGTTAAACCCAAACCTTTTTGACTTTGGCACCTCCAAATCATCTTTTTTTCGCCAGTCTCGCACCTGTCTTTCATCACGTCAATTCCCGGCCTGCAACAGAATTATTGCTTCTTCTGCTTTGACACAACTCTTAGTTTAAAGCCAGCGTCGTATGATCTGCGCAATTTTTAAGACACCTTCTAACAAATTAAAAAACACAGAAGAACCAGTAGAAAAAATTCTAGCAACCATTAAAATTAAACGAGGCACTGATTGCGTTTTATATCAAGGTATTCTGCCTTCTGATTCAGATATGTTCTGAGGCATTAGTTGCCCTTAAATGACTTTATTAAGTTATCATACAGCAGATTGAGAGCTAGCCCATAACAATACCGGTAATTATAAACGTATTAAACATACTTAATTGCAATCAGATGTTGTATGTAAACTACAACTCTCAGCATGCTGTGGGGCTGGGAGTATAGTTTCTAACATCTGGAGTGTTTAGAATGCTGAAATGCTTCATTAATCGCTTGAACTACTAAATTGCTATTAATTACATTCATTACTGTGACACCCCAGCAGCCACCCCACTGTGCCACCAGCAGCCAAACCCCACCACCACCCCCTCTTTAAAGGCATTGTCCACCCTTAAAATAAACTTTTGCCCTATAAAGTATATCTTCCCCAACCCAACAGCTATAAAATAATAGAAAGTGTCCCGATGTTACTTACCTCCCTCTTCTACTCCAACGACCGGCCCGGCCTTCTGCTTGCAAGACACTTGCAAGAGGAGGGCGGGACCGGCAGCGCGTCCGTGATGCCGGCTTCTCAGAAGCGGGGGGAGAGGGCGGAAGTAAGTAGAGTTTGGGGTCTTTCTTAAAATTATTTTTAGCGGTTGGGGCTGGGGAAGGAAGATTATACTAAGTAGATGGGCATGGGTTTAGGTAGGGGGAGGGACTAACAAAATGGGAGGTAGAGGGAGGGGATGAGGGCGGCAGTACGCATGCCAAACGTTCTCCCGGAGGCGAGACAGGAGGCCAGAGTCCGATATGGACTCTGCTATACTTCATGGAGGGCAGTTCAGTTTTGGGACTTGTGGGGGGGGGCTACCAGGAGAACCAATGGAGCTGGGATGTGAGGGTAAGGATTTTAGTACACTACATGATGGGGCCATACGGGAGTGTGGATTATAGTTTTGAGGTGGGACATGCCTTTAATATTCCAAGTTGAATAGCATTTTAGCCTTCCCTCTAAACCCCCCATGCACATGTGGGCTTACTGGTGGAGGGGCCAAGTGCTGCTAGGTTGTTGGAACGGTCGGCTGTGTGAAGGCTCCTCCATTTGGAAATATCCGGTAGTGCTGGGCTGATTGTGGATGTAGCAGAGCGGGCGGAAGGAGAATGTCACTTAGCACGTCTCCCGCACGCTCTGCCTGTGTTTGCGCTCTGCCTGTTGCTCCGGCGGTGATCCCGCGTCCCTGGTCCTCTTACATCTACTGGTATGGTCGGACACAGGAGGTACCAGCTCCGGTACTTTTTTATGGTTGTATTATTTGCGCATCACAGTGCTTTTTATGTTTTATGGCAGTCCTATGACTCGAGTATAAACTGAGCCCAGGTTTTTAAGGTATTTTTTTAACCCTAAAAACTCGGTTTATACTCGAGTATATATGGTATACACAGCTCATAAGTACTATTCTTATATGAACTATCGTAAAAACAGCCTTAATTACTGGTAGTTAAACATTTTCCCTAAAGACGTGATGGAATCAAGTGATAAAATGAAAATATATAGCCTAAAATATAGTGACATAAAAGCATAAATATGCGTTCCTCCTCCCATTAATATAAAGTGCTTGTGCCTTCTATTTAATAAATCTAGAGTGCTTTTTATAAATGGTTAAAAAACACCTAAGGCTGACACTAAAGGTTCGTACACACGTGCCAAACGGCTGGTCGTTCGGAGATCCGCCCGGTTGGTCGGGACAACAAGCCCTGACCGACTGACCGTTTTGGCCGATAAAGGGCCCATACACGGCTGATTATCTGCCGAAACGAACGTTTGTAAACATCGTGTGTTGCGGGTTGGGACCCGCGATCGCACGTGTGTACGAACCTTTAGTCAGTAAGAGGCTTTACTGCCTGTTGGGGCAGTATATATATACTGGGCAATGTGTGTATTGGACATTGGGGGCATTTGATATATACTGGGCAATGTGTGAACTGGACATTGGGACATTTTATATAATATACTGGGGCAATGTGTGTACTAGACAGTGGGGCATTTTATATAATATACTGGGGCAATTTGTGTACTGGACATTGAGGCATTTTATATAATATACTGGGGCAATTTGTGTAATGGACATTGGGGCATTTTATGTAATATACTGGGCAATATGTGCACTGGACATTGGGATATTTTATATAATATACTGCCCGGCGATGTTCATCCCCCTGTATGTGTATTGGACATTGGAGCATTTTAAATAATATACTGGGCAATGTGTAAACTGGACATAGGGACATTTTTTATAATATATTGGGCAATGTGTGTACTGGACATTGGGTGCATTTTATATAATATACTGGGCAATGTGTGTACTTGACATTGGGGCATTTTATTTAATATACTGGGCAATGTGTGTACTGGACATTGGGGGGCCTTTTAAATAATATTCTGGGCAATGTGTGTACTGGACATTGGGGGCATTTTATAAAATATACTGGACAATGTCTGTACTGGACATTGGGTAATTTTATATAATATACTGGGCAACAATGTTCCCTCTAAGTTAAAACCGTCAGAGTGCACAGAAATAAATTGTCTGTGTGCATAAAAACAACAGGATTTCCTGTTCCGAAAAAAGAGAAAGGGGACATGTTCTTGTTTCCTGGGAGTTCCTTATGTCTGGTGCCTGCATATCTGGTGGTATACAGCAGTGAATTAGTCAGTAAGTGGCTTTACTGTCTATTGGGGCAGTTTATACTGTATACACTGGGCAATGTGTGTATTGGACATTGGGGGAATTTAATATATACTGGGCAATGTGTGAACTGGACATTGGGGCATTTTAAATAATATACTGGGCAATGTATAAAGTGGACATAGGGGTATTTTATATAATATACTGGGCAATGTGTGTACTGGACATTGGGGGCATTTTATATAATATACTGGGCAGTGTGTGTTCTGGACATTGGGGGCATTTTATATAATGTACTGGACATTGGGGCATTTTATAAAATATACTGTGCAACAATGTTCCCCCTAAGTTAAAATCGGCAGAGTGCGCAGAAATAAATTGTCTGTGCGCATACAAAATTAAATTGTGTGCGCTACATACTGCAGCATTTATATTCCAGAAGATTTTTGTGGGCGCACCACTTTAACCTGCGTGCACAGGTCTGCAGAATTGTGTGCACACGCACGAGTGCACAGCTTAGCGGGAGCACTGCTGGGCAATGTGTGTACTGGACATTAGGGCATTTTATATAATATACAGGTCAATGTGTATTTTTTTTATATACAGGACAGTGTGTTCTGCATCACATGGTATTTTATATATACAGGACAGAGCAATATAAGTGTTATTGTGTATGTGTGTGCAAAATGTGTCTTTTTAATGTGTCCTAGTCTTTGTGTAACATGACTAGGTTAGTGAGTGTTTAGGGCCCCCCCAGAAATGTATCCAGTATGGGCCAGAGAAAAGCCTGATGGCGGCCCTGCATAGATCACATTGCTAATTTTTGATTCATTGTATGACACTCTGCTTGTTAAATTTTCCATAGATTCTTTAATATCAGTGACAGCTTGATGTAAATCCTTGCTTATAGGTTTTTGGAATGAGTCAAATAGTTGTGTTATTATAAGGATAGTGATTGGTGGGTCTTGGTGAGAATTTGTAGATTCTTCACCTAGGGGCATATTTATAAAGCTTCGTTAAGTTTTTGCGGCTGTTTTCACGCATAAATCGCGTTTAACGTGATTTATAAATGTCCGAAAAAGGCCGCGAAAAGTTGACGAAGCGGTAACCCTTCGCGGCGATACTTACCTGTTACCGCCGCTTCTATTTATAAAGCGGCGTTACTGGTTTCGCTCTGCTAGTATCGGCTGTTTACTAGCCGATACTAGCCTCCCGCGGCGGGGATGGGCAGGCAACCCGCGGCGGGTGGTCGCACCGCCCCGGAGACCGCCCACCAGCCCAACAACCCCCCGCAGATTTCAGAACTTTCCGAAATTGGTTAATGTAAAGCATGTAAACAAGCCTTAAAAAATTGACAATCAGGAAACGGATTTGGATTTCTGCAAACTATATAAAGAGGAGTTTCCGCCGCGGAAACTCAGATGCCATTGCAGTAGATGGCTGAAGAAAGAAGCGTCTGGCAACATCTGAGGCCGGCGGGTGCCAGCGGCTACGGCGGCCGCAGTGAGTCTGCCTGGCATCGGCGACCTGAGTGGGGTGGTGGTCACCAGCCGAAGACGTCACGTTGATCAAGACGCCGGCAACATCGGCCTCGTTGAGGTCGCCGGCGCCCGCCGGGGGTACCCCTGGCGGCGCAGGGGTACCTCTCGGGGGTCGGCGGCCTCGGCGGAGCTGGGTGTCGCCGGGACTGGAAAAAGAAGACGCCGCTCAAGGGCTCTTTTAAGAGCGCACACTGGGGGTCGGTTCGAGCTGCGGGACCCCCGCCAAAGGCACTTCACGCTACCGAAAGGGCCCTTACAAGGGCCGGGGAGGGGGGTCCCGGTTCGAGCTGCGGGACCCCTTAAGCCCCAAAAGGCCCTTCTCAGGGCCCCGCTGGAGGGTGCCTCCACCCCTCCCAGCGGCTCCCTCCCTTCCCCTCCACGGGAGCGGCCGGGGCGGGGGGCTTGGAGGGGTTGCTGGGGAGGGGGTGCGCGGCGGGTGGTCGCGACGTGCGGCGGTAATTTTTTGGCGCTATTTTCGTTTCTTTATAAATATGCCCCCTAGTGTTTTAACCAGTTCTTTTGAGGTTTGTGATCTCATGAATGTTCTTTCTCTTTGATGTGTGTCATCCTCTATATTGATAATCTCCACATTTTCTCCCCTTTTAGTGTGGTCTGCGGCCTGCTCTCTCTCCATATGCACAGGTGGAGATACCCCCTTTGAGGAGATATGCTCTGCAGGTAAATCGGGGAGAATGTGTTTTTTTATTATTTGAGAGGTCCATTGAATGTCCGTGTCCTCTGGGAGATGTATGCGGTTCTTACCTGTTTCCTGTGTCTTGGCTTCCCAGTTCGCTTGTTCTGTGTGGTTAAGTGGTTTGTGGGCCTCCAGGTTTGCATGGCCGCCGTTAGCGTGCCTCTGCCTCTTCTTTTTGCCTGGGTGTTTCTGTGCTGTTTGATTTAGGATTGTGTGCTTTTGGTGATGGTGTCTCACCTTCGTCTATTACTTCCACGGGGCTTGGCAGTTCAGAGGTGTTAAGACTATGACCATTGGTGCCATCTTGGATTTGTCCAGGCTGTTTGTAAAAGTCTGTGATCTCCCATTTTTTTTTGTCCTCCACCCTTAGTCATCATGGTGTTGGCCGTTTGGGGTTGCAGAGAGGTAGGTATTGTTTATTTTGTTGTTTGTCAATCCTCTTTCTGTTTAGGCCACAAACAGGAGCTCAGTGGGAACACGCCCTGTTACATTGGCCCCTGGCTCCACCCCTGTATGATTTATATCCAAAGTCCTAGATCTTAAAAACTATCTGTAGAAAATCCTAAAAGGTAATCCTCGTGGCCGCTCCAATACGGTAGGAATGAGACTTATTTGAATAGACATCTAAACCTGAACTGAAAATTGGAAAACAAGAAACCGTGCTGATGAGATAGCACTGGACCCAGAGCTTGAATTCTAACTGCAACAAACTTGCAGTAAGCCCTGACAGGACATTGGTCCGTTTTAGATTTTCTAATGATAACTTTCAATTTATCCCCAGCTATTAAAATATCAGAGAGCAATAAACCCCTCAGGGAATGCCTGTTAGGACTAACTAGTTCACTTATATGAAGTGCTGGAAAGAACCTCAAAAGAAACTAATATCAAGGCAGGCAAACCTTTTCCAACTGTAAGACTAAACGGGTTAAAATTTGAAAAGTAATAGGTTTCCTAGCTTCTTTCAATGGATGAAGTTTGCTTAAACCTTTCAACATCTGAATTAAAGCATGCAATTTCGTGACATCTTCCAAGCCATGCAATTTCAGAAAGAAAGAAACCCCAGCAAGTGCCTTTTCAATGATGGATGTACTCAACCCCCTTTTTTTTTTGGTCTGAGGAAGGAACCGTATAGGTTCCGAAACGTCACTATTAAAAAGGACACTTTCCATCACTAAGACTGGTGTGCCTAGCATGTCTTACTTCTTACAACCCCCTTTTATTCACATGCAGCACGAAAAGCAGAATAAGCTCATCATTCATGCCTGAAAGCCAGACACCTAAACCAGCTAGACCCATAAGAGCGCCAGGTTATGTCTGTGACCAAGTGATGCCATAAAACCTTCACTGAAGTTGAATATCCCAGAGTTTAGCCCATGTTTAGCCTTAATCTGAAGCATAATGCCTTGAAAACAATTAGCCTAAGTATATGGAATACAGGAAGGGATTTTGCTGACAATGAGTTTAGGACAAATACAATACCATCATTATTACACAGAAACTGGGGTTCCCCCAGGGTTCTTGGCGCCAGAAACAAATTTTGAATGCTGCCTCTAGACGGATGTGTGGCAAAGCGTGCCACTGCCACAGCAAAGTGGCCTTGGCTTTGTGTGTGGGCATGGCTCATGGAGTGTGGCAAAACATTAGACAAAATTGTATTTGAAACAGTTACTTATTGTACTTACAGTTTTCCATTGTTATAACACACTAGCAGTTTTACTCTGCGTTGCCTGTGTACACATGTGCATGTGTGTGTTTGGCTTAGATGGAAGAGACGGGGGAAAGAAGTGCACAGTTGGTAATGTACGTCATGTATTTAATAGTTATGAGTTGAAGAGGTAACATTGCTTGAGGTACATACAGCACATATGTTTATAGCAAAACTTTATATACAACGTTATCAGTTTTTCTACTTGGAGCGTAAATATACAATTGTTGTGGTGAATAAGCTACATGGAATTTGCCGTGGGGAAAACATGTTGATTTCAACCGAATACCGCAACTTGAGTGACTGATGGGAGTCACGTTGTTCTTGTGTCTTTAAAGCATGTGACATGCAGGCTCTGTGTTGTTAAAGTTGGGCTTCATTCTGTTGCGCTGTGAGCTTTGTGTGTTTTGATTAGGCATGCTCTATTTTTTGCACATTATATTGTAGTTTGTCACTTTGATTGCAATTTACTAGATCTGGACTATTAGATCCCTTTCTGGTTCGAATTGAAAGTGATGTCTGTTCTTTTAGTTGTAACTGTCTATGAAGTGTGTGACAATAAGCGCAAATGTGGTTCATATCACCAATAGTAACATAGTCTTTCCAGTAATCTTACAGACCTTAAGGGAAATGTCTGGTTCCCTCTGTTGTAGAAGCTGTTGTTCTGTGTGTGCAGCTCTCTGAGTTGTGTAGCCGTACATTACTCTGTTGTTTTGTCACTGAGTGGACTCTGTGTCTCTGTTGTTGAAGTCGGGCAGCACACAGGGCCCAGGCCCTTCGTCTGAGTTACTGAATTGGGGAATCACACGCTGCAAGTGACGTGCAGGATTTCTATTGGTCAAACTGGACTTCATGGGCGTCGGCCCATTCAGAGGGTGTCACCGTTATGTGGATGCATTCAGGGGTGTGGCTGTGTGGTGAGCACATACATACATACATACATACATGATTTCTGCTTTATATAGTAGATAAAAAATATGTTGGTGCAACTGGTACATTACATTAGCCAAAAGAATTGTAAGCCTGCCAGCACATCAAGATAGACTCTTTCATCAGGGCTCTAACTAACCTAACTCGTCTAACCAAGCCTAACCTAACAAATTATTTAAAGCTAGCCCAACCATATACATTTCCTTCTAATAATATCCAAGAAAAATATTTTTAAAAATCTGCAGCAAAGTATAAGTTTAGTAGAACATTCTGGTAAAACCTGTTTTCCCCATCATATCTGTTATTATCTATATATACAATTCATAACAGACAGTTGTTCTAGTTAGTTGGCTACTATTGGCAGTTGTTGTCCTCTGGCTGCTGTCGTCGGTTGTTATCAGGTGGGCCCTGCATACAAGGAGGGCCCTGTAAACAAGAAGGGCCCTGCATGCAAATGGGCCCTGCACACAAGGAGGGCCCTGCACACAAATATGGGCCATGCATGCATACAAGGTGGGCCCTGTATGCAAATGGATCGTTCACACAAGATTTGCCCTGCGTGCAAATGGCCCCTGCACAAAAAGAGGGCCCTTTGTGGAAATGGGCCATACATGCATACAAGAAAGGGCCCTGCACACAAGGATGGCCCTGCGTGCAAATGGGCCCTGCACACAATGAGTGCCCTTTGTGCAAATGGGCCCAGAACAAAAATATGGGGCATGCATGAATACAAAAAAGGCCCTTCGTGCAAATGGGGCCTGCACACAAATATGGGCCATGCATGCATACAAGTAGGGCCCTGCATCTATGTAAAATGCACACACAGCTACTGACATACACATACAGCCACTGACACACACAGCCAATGACACACACACAGCCTCTGACTGACACACACACACACAACCACTGATTGACCCATAAATCCATTGCTGTAACTGACTATCCCTAAAAGGCCAATTGGTATTCCCATTGAATCTCACAGGAAGAGAATCCCAGATCTTTACCGTATATACTCGAGTATAAACCGACCCGAGTATAAACCGAGGTACCCATTTCTACCTAAAAAAACTAGTAAAAATGATTGACTCGAGTATAAACCGAGGGTAGAAAAAATGAACACTAAAGCAAACCTGTAATTAGTAAAAATGATTAGGAAATGAACATGAATAAACAGGAGGTCCATTAAAGTACCGTATTTATTTTACCGTAAATAAAAACAACTTGTTCAGTAGTCACTTCACTTAGCAGCATACGGTAATGTAAAGTCACAAAAAAAAAAAAAATCCGCTGGATTGGAAAAAAGCCAATGTAATACCAATATTCAAAAAAGGTAGTCGTTCACAGCCTGGTAACTATAGACCTGTAAGCCTAACATCAGTGGTAGGGAAGGTGATGGAAACTTTGTTAAGGGATCATATCCTTGACTTTGTCTCCAGAGATCATCTTATTAGTAGTAGTCAGCATGGATTTATGAGAAATAGATCATGCCAGACAAATTTAATTGGTTTTTATGAAGAAGTGAGTAAGAAGTTGGACTCAGGCACAGCAGTGGATGTGGTATATTTGGATTTTGCAAAAGCTTTTGATACTGTGCCACATAGGCGACTAATGTATAAACTGAGGACTGTTGGCCTTGAAGAAAACATTTGTTCATGGATAGAGAACTGGTTATTGGACCGCAAACAGAGAGTGGTGGTTAATGGAGCTACATCTATGTGGGCTAAAGTTCTAAGCGGAGTGCCTCAGGGTTCTGTACTGGGGCCGCTTCTGTTTAATCTGTTTATAAATGACTTAGAAGGGGGCATTAAGAGCAAGGTCTCTGTGTTTGTTGATGACACTAAATTATGCAGAGCTTTGGAAACTTCCAATGATGTGCAAGTGCTGCAAGCAGACCTAGATAGATTATCAAAATGGGCAGCAGAATGGCAGATGAGATTCAATGTAGATAAATGTAAGGTGATGCATTTGGGATATAATAATCCCTGTGCCATCTACACCATAAATAACTCTGTGTTAAGTTCATCTGTAATGGAAAAAGATTTGGGGGTTCTGGTAGATAACAGACTTAGCTGTAGCAAACAATGCCAGGTAGCAACAGCTAGAGCTAGCAAGATATTGTCTTGTATAAAAAGGGGAATAGATTCAAGAGAGAAAAATATTATTCTCCCTCTTTACAAGGCACTGGTAAGGCCTCATTTGGAATATGCGGTGCAGTTTTGGAATCCCATATACAAAAGGGACATCTTGGAAATTGAGGCAGTTCAGAGAAGGGCAACTAAATTAATAAGGGGAATGGAGGGGCTTGAATATGCAGGCAGATTAGACAAGTTAGGGCTGTTTACATTGGAGAAGCGGCGGTTGCGTGGGGACATGATAACCTTGTACAAATATATTAATGGCCCATACAATGAGCTCTCTGGTGCATTGTTCACTAATAGGTCATATCAGAGGACACGTGGACATCCTTTAAGGTTGGAAGAAAAGAAGTTTCATCTTCAGGTTAGGAGAGGTTTCTTTACAGTGAGAACGGTGAAACTGTGGAACTGTCTTCCAGCAGATGTGGTAATGGCAAGTTCATTGAATAACTTTAAAAATGGCCTGGATAAGTTTCTAAAACTAAAAAATATTGAGAATTACTGGTATTAATGCATATAGATCTGGTTGATCCAGGGATACTTTCCGATTGCCGTTTGGAGTCAGGAAGGAATTTTTTCCCCCTTTTTAGCTGGGTTTTTTTGCCTTCCTCTGGATCAACTGTTAGGTAGGGTTAAAAAAAAAAGTGAATAGGTTGGACTTGATGGACATATGTCTTTATTCAACCTTAATTACAATGTTACTATGTTACCGTAACTTTGTAGGAACATCTACATGACCGGTACATACCGTAACAATGGTATTGTAAACTAGTACTGTAATGCTAAATATTTTAACTGGGGGACCCAAAGTTCAATGGCTTGAACAGCAATATACTGGAACATAAAACACATTTAAAATCCTTCAGAATCGGATTCCTCATCCTCGGTTTCTCCAAATAGTGCCTCAAATTGAGCTGGTGTAATGTCATCTGCATAGACATTATCATCACCATCATCAACATCCCCATCATTTTCATCACTGCTGCTGTGCTGAAACAAAACATCGTCTTCGCTTCCATCCATGGCATTACTTATACCGCATTTCTGAAAAGCACGCTTGATGATGTCTTCTGGAATGTCCTCCCATGCATCTCGTACCCACTTTGCTACTATTTCTATGTCAGGCTTCATAAGATTTCCACCTTTTGTCAATTTGGCTTGACCTGACGACATCCATTCGTGCCACATTTTTCGCACACGGTCTTTAAAAGGTTTGTTTATAGACACATCCAGAGGCTGTAAAACAGATGTTAGCCCCCCTGGAATAACAGCCAAAGTGGTTTAAAATGACTTAGCCATTGTTTTGACATCCTCACATATATGGGCTCTAAACATATCCCAAACTAGCAGTGAGGTTTTTTTTTTAAAGCTACTCCTGGTCGTCCATTCCATATCTCTTCTAGCCATTTTTTTGTTCCTTGTTCATCCATCCAGCCTTTAACATGTGGACGGACAGTGATTCGTGGGGGGAATTTGGCATTTTTAGGCAAAGTCTTCCTTTTAAATATAATAACAGGCCGCAGCTTGACTCCATTGGCCAAACATGCCAGAACCACTGTGAAATTATTTTTTTCATTCCCGGTTGTTCTAAGGAAAATAGTTTTTTCTCCCAAGGATGCCACGGTCCTGTTGCTTGGAAGATCAAAAGTCATTGCTGTCTCATCCATATTCCCGATACTTCCGAGGTCATAATTATAAAGCTTTCTTTGTTTTATAATGAATTGATGGAATGACATGGAATTTCTTCCAGATTCTGTGGTAGCTTTTGTGATATCTTCGTTCTCTGGCGCAAGCAAAGTCCAAACCGATTCATGAATCGGGTACACCATCCAGCTGATGCAACGAAGTTCTCAATACCCACTGTTTTATATTGCTCGTCTTTAGCCATTTGAAGGGCACGTAATCGGATTCCCATGCGTGTTACACAGTATCCATTTTGACGACATTCCATTACCCATTTATGCAAGTCAGTCTCTAGAGCCCCATATGAGGTTGTTAAACCACGACAAACCTTTTTTGACTTCGGCATCTTTTCCAATTCTGACTTAATTTTTCGCCAGTCTCGCACCTGTCTTTCATCAACGTCAAATTCCCGGCCTGCAACAGAATTATTGCTTTCCTCTGCTCTTGACACAACTCTTAGTTTAAAGCCAGCGTCGTATGATCTGCGCAATTTTTTTACACGACCAACCGTTTCTAACAGATTAAAAAAACACAGAAGAACCAGTAAGAAAAATTTCCCAGCAACCGCATTAAAATTACAAACGAGGCACTGATTACAGCTTTTATATCAAGGTATTCTGCCTTCTGATTCAAGATTGTTCTGAGGCATTAGTTGCCCTTTAAATTGACTTTTATTATATTTTACAGCTACGGTATAATAAACAATAACAAGCATACGGTAATAAATGTAAGAAGAGCCTATTGCCCTAATACCATATACCGGTAGTAACGTAATAATAATCTACCGGTATTAACCATTGCAAGTCAGATGTACCGGTAAACTACAACTCCCAGCATGCTTTGTAGCAAGTGCTGGAATGCTTTAAATAACTTTAATTCCATAAATTACTGTACTGGTACATTATACTGCCACCCAGCAGCCATTACCACCCCAGCACCCCCCCCACCCCCCAAACCACCCCATGCACAATTACACATTAAAAAACATGCCCCTTACTGTTGGAAGGCTGATTGCTGGTAGAAGGGTCTTCAACCACTTCTCCGATCCAGCTGTCTGAAGGCTCTTCCATTGTAGGGTCCGGTAAAGCAAGGGTTAAGGAAGGGTCCGGCTGATGACGTCAGCAGAGCGCGCGGGCATGTAAGTTACGCTCGGCCCACGCGCTCTGCCTTACAACTGTGGTCGCGCTGCTCCCGGTCTCGCTGCTCCCGGTCTGCATACAGCTGGTCCTGGTCTCACTCCCTTTACATTGCAGCTCTGGTCTTCTGTCCTGCAACTCAGGTACCGTGCTTTCACTTCACTTCACTACCGGCATTTTTTTTTTTCAGGGGAATTTACCTATGACCCGAGTATAAACCGAGCATAGGTTTTTAAGGTATTTTTGGAACCTTAAAAACTCGGTTTATACTCGAGTATATACGGTATGTCCTCCTTTGCTGCATTGTAATCTCTAACATGCCAGTTAGGATGTGCATCTCCTTGACCTTAGTTTTTGTACACAACAAGGCCCTATTGACAAGCATCCTCAGATAATCATGTGCAATGGGATTGCCAAATGTTTTAGCTATGAAAAGAAAAGCTTTAAAGGCTCTAGGACAGTGGGATGTACTCACCGGCCCAATAAACAGGAAGTTGACTAAACGATGTAACATCCATCTAGAATCAGCCAGCTCCTGGGTTACCCGTTCATGGAAAGTAGCAAAAACTTTGAAGTAAAATCAAGAAATGATGCAGCCCAATGACAGGCATTTGTCAAAAAACCAACAACTTCAAATTGGAAACCCAGAAGATGCCAACAGGATGGATTAATTGGCAACAACCTAAATGCGATTTTACATCGCACTTGGCCAAAAATGTACCCTGCCCTATTTGTTTTAAAATCAAAAAGGCTCTGTCAAAAGAGGTGTAATGTACTTTACACAATTCAGCATCAACATCATCATTCACTGAACTGCTAAAGGAGAATTACAGATGGTGGATGAGCCTAAACTGATTGGGCTCCTTCTTTGGGACAATACCCAAATTGCCCAACAGGTTAGAATCCCCAGGAGCCAAATGCGGAACAGAGAGATTAGCAATAATTAATCCCCTAGCCAATGGGATACCGACTCCGCCACTAATAGACAACCCTGATTCAAGCGCCAAAGGAGGCCCTAACTCAAGCCGAGTAGATAAGCTTTGTGTTGAAGCTGCATTAAAATCCCCCTGGGATATAAGATGACAAGCAAATCCGTGTCTAATAATCATACTAGGTGAAAAATCATCCCAACTGTCAGGAAACTTTTTTCTAATAATGTTATAATTAACCGGCCATGTACTGCACTCAGGCATATCAGTTAAGTCAGGAGAAGCAACAGGCCAGTAATGCTCAGCGCACCCATCCTGAATAGAGGGAAACTTCCCCCCTGCTCTGGCAGCCTTCCTAACCTTTTTAGGCAGCTTCCTTTTACCTTTACCCTGTGCTGAGCGTTTTTTCATCCTCCTCAGACCCATCAAAAACTCCCTCGAGGTCCAGGGCAGTAAATGTAGCTGTCTTCTCTGTGACATCCGTCCCAGCTTTAACCAGACCAGGACAGCCTCTGGGACTGTGCTTCCTCCAAAACACCTGAACCACAATCCAGTGGCAAGTAGCAGGTAGCAGACAGAGAAGTAAGTGGAAAAGTTTTACCCTGGTGCCACTCTGTGTGCGTCTCTGTGTGCGTCCCGCCAGATCTCTTGGGGCAGCCAGACAATCCAGATCTAGAGAGCCTTGTAACTGGGCAGAAGAGAAAAAGGGGTGGGGGGAAAAATGACCAAGCAAAATAAATATAACAGCAGCTCTATCTCAAATGGCTGCCCACAATCTCATGTCCCAGAATCCCTTAAAGGGGCTCAGTCTCTAAGAACTAAGGTGAAACACATCCATTACTATGAACTATGCTGTAAGTAATAACATCATATGTATAATGGTGTGAAAAATTTCATGTGTTGTCTGTGGTATTCACTTAGATCAACTGGACTTGAAGTTTAGTCCTTGAAGGCATTTCTCTAGTCATCCAACTGGCTTTCTCAATCTAATGAATTTATTGCCTACAGATTCTTGTACAAGTCATTCTGAATGGAGAAAGCCATTCAAGAACTAAAAAACGTCTTCAAGAACTAAACTTTAAGATGATGTAACTGAATGCAACAAATATACATTCATCATATTTAAATACTGCAATGTACTGGCCCATTCTCCAGAATGATAACATGTATGGTAAATAATTCAGGGAAACTCCATTTTTTTCAGACTGTAGACGCAGATACATTCATAATAGACTACTTCATATGGACATTATAAACAAGAACAATAAAAAAATAGAAAGATTTAATTTTGATTATGCACATTGCAGTGGAATAATAAGAAGCGTGCCATTATCCACTAGATGGCACTAAAATTATAATAAATAGTAATTAACCCCTCAGGTGCCAAACTAGTAAAAATATGGATAGGTGAGCACTAGATGCATTAGAAAACTGCAAGCCAGAAAACGGAGAAGACAGAAAAACAAAAGGTGGTAGAAAGAAGAAAGGAAAACATCGGCACCTATAGTGGGGAAATTTACTTTTTTTCAATCTTTCCATGTGTTCTATAATTCCCCCACCCCCCAGAGTGTCTTTACTTTCTTCACTTTCCCCTTTCTACTGAGATACACAAATTAGAAGATGTGATTTCAGTCCTCTACTCCTACTTGTACTGTCAATCAAATCCCTGTGACATTACCCACTTCCCTGCTCAACCCCCCCCCCCTCCTCCCTGCTCTGTTTGAAGCTCTGCCCAAACATAGGCATGGCGCTGGTATTACCAATTCGTTCTTACCTGTGACCTGACATTCTACATCACTTTCTTTTACTCCCCTTTAACATCCCCTCCCCAGAATGGAATGGAAGAGACCACACCATTTTTCATATTTGGATGTAACAGGCCACAGCTTTATTGACCAACCTAACAGCCAAAAAAATATGTAAATAAGATAAATGTAAACTGTAAATAACTTTTATAAATAACTTTTAATCATCTGAAATCCAATATGTTGATTCATATCTGCCCTTCCACATATTGAAAAGCTATTTATCCCACGTGGTCTGATTTAACCATATATTTCAGAGCTGGCCCACTTTCCATTAACCAGCCTGACCTCTTGTCTTTATCCAAACAATCCCCTTTTCCATTCATAACCCTCCTGGGGTCTGAAGACCGTATTCTTACAGTGACACTGCAAATTACCGTTTAATTTTTTGTAAGACTGGCAAGGATACTGCTCCCAAGCTGTGACAAACCTGCAAAGAGGAACATCATTACACACAATTCAGACCCATTCCGGCTTGGCCCATTCCAGCCATCCCCTTGCCTCGCATGACGACTGGAGTGTAGCTTAAACTTGGGTTTGCTGCCCGGGCAGGTAGGGTGGGATGGATTCATATAGCTCGTGGAGCTTTCCCGTCACCTTTGCCCTTCTTAACCCTTTTGTTCTCCTCCCCCCCAGACTCAAAACAATGGGGTTCCACTTATTTCTTCCTAGGTCATGTTGCCCCTCCATTAGCTGCACTTTTCCAGGAGATATTCTTTAGCAGGGTAGAGAGTAGCTTTGACTCCAGAGATAGATTTTACTGTTTGATGATGGGTTACAAAGAGGGAGATTGTGTTGCAGCAGTAAACTGTACTGTTCTTCTTCTTCCGTGTCTCCAAGACAGCTTTCTTTTCATTGGCCAATGTGCGTGGGTGTGTACGTGGGTTTAACATTTAACAGCACATGAGAAGCTTGTCAGGCAGCCAACATTTAGACATGGAGAAGGTAACAGGGAGGGGAAGGGGAAGTGGGGATTGCTGCAGAGATGTCTGACACCATGGAAAAATGGAGTCACTGACAGAGGTAGGAGAAAGGCAGCAAACATTTCTTTGAGAGAAAAAAAAACATAATTTCTTAGCTCAGATCTTAGAAAGGATAAGCAAAAGGAGGTGAAAATTCTAAAAAGATTTTATGAAGGAATCCTATCTTGTTTGTAAGAATTGTCCAATTATTATAAATGTATATATTGTATATACATTATGATTGTGAAGGTTCTTGTTCACCCAGGTCACGTTCAGTTTTTAAACATGTGTCCTTTTTTCTTAAAAAAGATACACAGCTGAGTCCTAACCCTGGGAATTGGCTCTGTGCTAGACCAAACGCTGGTGCAGCAGCTGTTTATTCTCCCCCTCCTACAAATCAGAGCACTTTTAAGTGCTCTGCACTAGCTATATGATGTTGCTCTTCTTGTGTTATGTATTGGGTCTTTTGGATATGATGCCTTTTTAAGTTCTCTGACACCTCGATACAAATGGGATGACCATGTTTTTTTCTCCTGTTAAAGTGCTCATCTGAGATGATTAATTTCCTTAAGGTGGCATATAGACACTACGATCCATGGATTGCATGACCAGATTGGCTGACATTTTTTTTCCAACTGACCTGATAGAAAACAATATCATCTAATCAATGGTTAATGAAGTGTACAGATATTCTTTGCTTGGTGTTGTAGGGTTATGATGGTAACTAGCTTGTTATCTAAAGGGTAGTGGGAGTCAAACAAAGTACTGGTTTGTGTGGGCTTTCTGTAAGCCTCTCCTTCCAGCATTCTTCCTGACTTCTACCAAGTGACAGAAAGCCAGTGTTGAAGTGTTCTGTGAAGGTTTGTACTCCTTCCTTGTAAATTTTAACCAAGGTGTCTTCCACATATCTGAACCAGTATCTGAGTGCAAAGCCCTTAAAAGTATTATGAGCACAGATTGTTTCCACTTCCTTTATGTAAAGGTTTGCCACGATGGATAAAACTGGAGATTACCAGATAACCAGCTTGTAGAACTTATGGGTTAAGTCCTGTTAAGCTGGCACGAGTTTACAGCTGTTTCCTCACCATTTCAACAGCATCTGCGGTGGGATGTCACATCATAGAACACAATTGTTTCTTCTGTGAATAGTAATAAATCTTGAAAATTATTTGTGACATCCTGAGAGTTCTGGATGTGATGCTTAGAACTTTTTGAAATATATTTATTTCCATTTTTAAACAGCTGTAGTAAAGGTGCGTGTCATCAGCTGTTTAAAACACCGGTACCGGACCTGCAGCAGTTTAAAACAGCCAATCATCCGTACCTTTACTGCATATGCACGATCAACTGTTTAAAAACAGGTCACGGGGTCCTCTTGGCCATCAGGACTGCCTTTTGTCAGGGGCCCTGTAGTTACACCACTCGTTATCAGCCAGGAGTGTGGTCACCTCGGCATAGAAGTTCCAGGTGTTGTATGATGTGTGCCACCATATATCTTCTTTTATCTTCAGTCATAATTTTGATACTGGAATCTTTCTTGAGGGATGTTAAAGCTCTTCTTTTCTGTGTGGTCAGGTTTAATGATGGTATTTAAGCACTAGCTAATGCTGCAAAGCTGTTTTGTATCATTCTGTGGTACCTTGTTGTTGTGGCTTGATGGCAAAATTCAAACCCTTAACCAGGACTTCTAATTCTAGCTGGGTCACTGTCCTGTTAGACAAATTCTTCATGCATTTATCCTTATTATGCAATGTCCCAATTTCCTTCTTTCTCCCAGGTAGTTATCTCCTTTAGAGGTGTTTGCAGTCCGGGGTGACAGAATGGATAATGTTTGCTCTTCCGGTCTAGGCCTTGTAAAATATAAAATGCAATGGGCATATTTAATTCCTACAAAGGACACGTTATAGACATATACTAGATATGGCACATATTTAAATTATCAGGACACCTAAAGGACACTTGAATAGAATTTGAAATGGACTATTGTGAACAGGAATAGAATTTATTTTACTAATTTGTGAACATTGAGGGTAGGACTAATGAGAGGGTGGATCTTATATAGTTGTATTTCATTGTTGTAAAGGGTAGAGAAATCCCCCAAATCATTATACTGTATACTATCCTAATAAATGGGGGCCTTTTTAGCAGTGTTGAGTTGTGGCCCTTACTTCTTACTTGATAAGTTGCAGCCAGTTGATCTGAAGCAGACTTACAATTACGTGAATGGTGGTATTTATAAAGGGCCAATATCTTTGTTGGTCTCTATCTACTAATCAACATTGCACAGCAATTAAAACCAAAGTTAAACTGTAACCAATGCCCGACACACTGGACTAAAAAAGTAGGGCTGGAAGGGGACAATGGGTCTCATTTACTGAGAGCCGTTATCAATAAGATAAGGCTTTGTGCGCTTATTCAATATAGCATGGCATACAAGATTAGGACCATCCTTGATACTGGTGTTAGATTTTTGCCAAAAAGCCATGGTAATGGCATATTGAATAGAGTTGAGGCTTTGAGGTTTGCTCCTAGAAACTGATGCAAATGTTTCTTAAAGATACACTGACCTATATTAAATAACATAACATAAACTTTAACAATGGTTTTGTACTAGGCACTTCTGGGAAAAGAGGCCTACTATGTGCTAGTTAGCTCAGGGACCCCAAAAGGTGTGACATACATTTTCACATACTGTATATTAAAGGGCATGTCCACCCCTTTTTCACTTTTTATATGGCGTAGGGCTTCCTCCCCCAGCCCCAACCGCATTAGTCAGTTAAGTCAGTTAAGTCCAGAAAGTCCCCCGATCTTCACTTACCTTCCCTCTTTCCTCTGCCGCACTGCGCACTGCGTGAAACTGCAAGCAAGGGGTCGGACCAGCAGCCGCGTCTGTGATTGGCTGAGAGACAGCCAATCACGGATGCAGCTGCCTGCAGTTCAGAATGCCGGAGGAGAGAGGGAAGGTAAGTAGAGTTTGTGGGACTTTCTGAACATAATAATAATGTTGTTGGGGCTGGAGGAGGAAGCCCTACAATACCCCAAGGGCATTTTACACTAGGGGGTGGGACATGGAAACGGGAGGGAGAGGGGGGGGACTGCTCTGAGCAAGCCAAAAACCTCTGAGAGGAAGCCTCAGAGGCAGAAACAATTTCCCTTCCTGCACTGCTCCTGGTGGCCAGTTACAGGGACATTACAGGAGAACCATTTGGAGTAAGGTAAAGTAAGGTAAGGTAAGATTTTTATACACTACAGAGTGGGGCCAGCATAGGGGTAAATTCTAGTTTTGGGGGTGGACATGCCCTTTAACTTAAAAATAGCAATACTACCCCAATTAACCCTATATATTTCCAAGAAGACAATAGTTTAATCTGGATTAAAAAGGAAACATTTACAAAGAAATGTGAAAAATGTTTGAATAATGAATCTAATCAATTTCTAAAAGAAACCTAATACTTTCAGTCCCTCTCCCTTTCACCTGGTCATTAGGATATTTTCCCTTTCAATTCATTACATAATCTTTTATTGCAATGAATATATTTGTTTACATTATATGACTAGGCACTTTTAAATAATGTGGGACCTCTATAGACAAATTGGAATGAGGATAATTAATTTCTGGAATACAAATAGTTCCCAGAATATCCCTTCCATGGTTACCAAATTGCAGAATAATCAGAAACACATTTCATTACTTTATACAACCACATGTGAATATGAAAGCTAAATATTCTCTATTAAACATAAACCATATTACTCCAGTCTTAAAAAAGAGTTTACATAGGCATTTTATAATGCTAAGCCTATTCCCTAGTTTTGGCAACTAAATGTAATTCAAATGTTTTTACGTCACATCTATTGTAAGAATCTAATTAACTTGATATTAAAGGATCTCCACCTTTGACTCTTCCACGATCTTGCCATGATCCTCTTTAATCCAAACTGAATTCCTACCCTTTCCATATATATTTGAAGAAGACATGTGTAATGTACGTAACTATTGCCAAAACCATGGTTTGTGGACCACAATAGAAAGCGTATGTAATAAGTGAAGTTTTGTGGTGACCTCGTAATTATGTTTAAAATATCTGTGTATACAGTACAGAGGTAATCCTGCTGGTGAAGGACAAGTTTGAATTAACAACAGATGAAAAGGTCATCAAAATTGTCCTTGTATTACATTTCAACATTGACATCATCAGCCTTAGAAAGAAACAAAACAACACAATATCTATGAATTGTTTCTAAGATTCCATTAAACATGCAAGGCTTGTCTTCTTTTTCTAATGATTCTTTGGGCCATATTTGAAAACCCACAGTATAGCACACTTGAACACAATAATGCGGGTAATGGTGTAAGTCTAATCGCAGCCATACATTTACGGGCGCGATCATATATTTATAAAACCAACATTCGCAAATGCATGAAAGTTTATGTGTACGATACCTTGCGGGATTAAAATATGGCAAAGGTATTGTATGGGTGATCGTAAATTTACAGCCACAATTGTAGATTTACAATCACTATCGTAGATTTAGATCCGTGATCGTTAAAGACACGGTATTGCAAAATATCAATAATATTGAAGATTGTTGTATACTTGGATTTCATCAGCAGCACCAGGCAATTTTGTTACCGTGTGCACACTATACCAGTCTCTCTCTCTCTCTCTCTCTCTGGATCCGTTTAATAAAGTTATTTGTTATTTTGCTAAAGACCCGTTGAGTGCTTTCGTTTGGAGGAAACTATATGGATTTTGGAGAGTCACCCGGGCAGGTTGAACCAGTGTGTGAAGTGCAATCAGGTCGTATTTCTTTATATATACAGTATATAGAACAATGTAATACACCGCACTCCAAAGTTCATGCAAGTATCCTTTATTATGTGGCTTGCTGCATCACAGGGCTACAATACTGGTATATCCCTTATATACCCCTCCCATTAAGCCCACCCCATCATTAAACCAATCACATAGGGTTGTTTTAATTATCCTTAAAGGCAGGTATCAACAGACAATCAGCAACGCAGTCAGGTATGGGAAGAAGGCAAGAAGAGGCATCAAGGCACCACATAAAGATCCCTAGAAAATAACACAGCAGCAAATATTACATCTTACAGAAACACATGTAAATCGTAATCACTATTAAGTCCCAAAGGGTAAGGAGTCTTTAAACTGTGCACCTAACCACACTTCTCTTTTCTTAAGCAATAATTCCCTATCACCCCCACATTTGGGTCTAGGGACACACTCCAAAACCAGAAACCGTAACTCAGATTCACTATGGTGAGCCTCTTTAAATGAACAGGTACTAGTAATTTAGTGTTCTTGAGTTTAATGCTACAGGCTGGGTTGTCTCCCCCACGTAAATCTTATTACATGGGCAGAGGAGGGCATACACCACAAATTTAGTTTCGTACGTGAAATAGCGCTTGTGAGATCCAATAGGATCTCACATAACATACCTGATGTCTCTTGTCAAGGAAATGTTTTGTGACCGGGGGAAGTTTTTCATACTGCTGATCCCTTTTGCTTGAATCCTCAATTTTTAAAACACCCTGCACTACCTTGAGTGTACTCCTATGCTTCTGGAAACGTACCTTGTATTGATCAGTAGTCATATCAACATGAATAAGTGAACAGGGGCATTTAAGATTGTACACACAATAATCCGTCAGACATGTATATAGGCCGTGAATCTCATACTTCTTTCCACTATATGGGTGGCGGAAATGTTCCCCTTGTATAATGGAGTTGCACACGTTGCAATTATAGCATTTATAACACCCTTTCTCTTGGGAAATCATAATTTTAATTTTGCTATATTTTTCTATGGGGTCAGCCTGTACCAACTCAGTGCGTAAAGACCTACCTCGTTTGTATATGCATCGTGGTTTAGCTCTTGTGGTAAGTGAGAGTGATTCGTCCAAACCCACAAGGTCCCAGAATTTCTGGAGGTTCTAACGTACAATCCCTGAACCCAGGGAATATTCGTGTACAAATGGTACACCTAGGCACCTCCTGTTCACAGCTCTCCGGTAGCTTATTACATGTATCCATAATCAAATTTTTACTATAGCCCCTGTCACAAAATGTTTGTATCATCCCCATCATTTTTTCTTTTTTGTCATCTGGGTCATTACTAGAGATGTCCGAACTTCGCAAAATCCGGTCCGCTCGAGGATCTGCAAATTTTTCGAAAAAATTAAAAAATTCGAAAATCCGAGAGCGGACCCGTTAAAACCTATTACAATGAAAGTTCGACAAAATCCGCATTAGAATTGGTTTAAATAGCCTTGGTAACTTACACTAAATCACTCAGGGACCTGGGTAATGACCTTGGAAACACGTATAAATGCCTACAATACCTAAAAATTACAGTCCGCTACCGTGAATTTCAAATGCGCCCGAGTCTTCGTCATTCTTCAAAAATACGAGGATTCTTCGGAAATACGGACCCGAACATGTGGTTTGCTCCGTCCAAAAATGCGCAAAATCCGCGAAATTTAGAATTAATGAGAATTTCACGTATTTTCCCCGGATTTTCGAAATTACGAGGATTTCTCGTATTTTCGAAAATTTTCAAAAACGTGGTTCGGAAAAGTTTGGAAGGCGGAGAAAACCGGAAAATCCGTGATATCCGCCGTTCGTGAACGAGGTAAATCCGCCGCGGATCCGGGTTCGGATCCGCAAACTGGGCCATCACTAGTCATTACAAATTCTAGCAACCCTTAGCAACTAGGATTTGGCTAATCCTCTTTTTAATCCAGGGGGATGAAAGCTGGTATTATGGAGCAGTGTGTTTCTGTCTTAGAGTAAATAGATTTGCGAATTTCCCGTCCCAGTATTTGGACCTTCACATCTAAAAAACGTATTAGGCCTTTAGAATATTCTGGACAAAACTCTATGCCCTTACATATCATGTTAAGCCAAGCGACGAATTTACAGAACAGCTCCTCTGTGCCATCCCAATCAATCATCAATGTAGCGTAGGAGTAGTACAAAATATTCCTTAAACTGTACCGAAGGGTAGATGTGTGTTTCCTCAATAAGCCCCATAAATAAGTTAGCATATGAAGGCGCCACGGAATTTCCCATTGCAGTGCCACAATGTTAAAGGAAATACATATTTTCAAATTTAAAGTAATTACTGTACAAAATAATGTGGAGACACTGTATAAGGAATTACATAGGTGAGCCGTCATATGTGGTGCTTACTAGAAAATGTTCAACCGCTGCAAACTAAATTTGTGGTGTATGCCATCCTCTGCCCATGTAATAAGATCTACATGGGGGAGACAACCCAGCCTGTTAAAAAACATATTTCGCAACATAAATCTAGCATTAAACTCTAAACTCTAAATTACCAGTACCTGTTCAAGGCTCACCATAGTAAATCGGAGTTACGGTTTCTGGTTTTAGAGTGTGTCCCTAGACCCAAACGTGGGGGTGATAGGGAATTATTGCTTAAGAAAAGAGAAGTGTGGTTGGGTGCACAGTTTAAAGACTCTTTACCCTTTGGGACTTAATAGTGATTACGATTTACATGTGTTTCTGTAAGATGTAATACTTGATGTTGTGTTATTTTCTAGGGATCTTTATGTGGTGCCTTGATGCCTCTTCTTGCCTTCTTCCCATACCTGACTGGGTTGCTGATTGTCTGTTGATACCTGCCTTTAAGAATAATTAAAACGACCCTATGTGATTGGTTTAATGATGGGGCGGGCTTAATGGGAGGGCTATATATGGGATATATTATATATTATATTATATATATTATATATTATACTCTGTTTGTATTATGTTATGGCGTTACGCTGTGGGCTTGACAAAGGGGACATGCAGTTCCCGAAACGTAGCCCTGTGATGCAGCGAGCCACATAATAAAGGATACTTGCATGAACTTTGGAGTGCGGTGTATTACATTGTTCTGTGATACTAGGGACTTCTGGCTATAATCCCGCCGAACACCGGCACCCGACTATCTATATAAGGAGGAGTGCGGCATTTTCTTCTATTCTTTCTATATATATATACCAAAATGTGCGTGCAAATAAAAGTGCTAAAAAAGGTTAGCATGCTTGTAAAGTTCAATCTTTACATTAATAACAAATAATAATTTCAAGAATGTAAATGTTATTTATCAGAACAGGAAACATAGAAATAAACTGAAATCTCAGATATCAGATTTTTTTCTCTCGCAACACTGAAAGAAACGCTAAATAAATAAAGTATTTTTCCAAGGGGAAAGTGGTTTTATTTCAGTGCAGTGAACTTTACACCAATGATGTCATGAAAGAAAGTAAAGGCTACAGTTCAGTATTAAACACAGAACAGTATCATTTTGAAACTACAGTATACCGTATATACTCGAGTATAAACCGACCCGAGTATAAACCGAGGTACCCAATTTCAGCTAAAAAATCCTAATAAAGTTATTGACCGAGGGTAAGAAACTTGGCATTCAAGATGTTTGGAAACTACAACTCCCAGCTAATAAGCATGCTGGGAGTTGTAGTTTCCAAACATCTTGAATGCCAATGAGTGGAGTGCATTCAGATGTTTGAAACTACAAATCCCAGCATGCTTTATTAGGGGAGTTGTAGTTTCCAAAAATCTAATGCCACCCTCAATTGGCATTCAAGATTTTTGGAAACTACAACTCCCAGCTATAAAGCATGCTGGGAGTTGTAGTTCCCAAAACATCTTGAATGCCCCCTCCCCCTCAGTTCAGTTTGTACCTGTGGGTCTTCTCCTGTGGATCTTCTCCCTGTGGACTCCTGTGGACTCTCTTCCTGTGGACTCTTCTCCCTGTGACTCTTCTCCTGGATCTCTTCCTGTGGACTCTTCTGTGGGACGACTCTTCTTTTCTATCTGTGGGCTCTTCCTCCATCCATCCTGGCAGGTACGGTATCGGCATTCGCCGACCGCGCGCCCATTCTGTACCGGCGCGCCGGCTGACGTCACTGCCCGGGCCGGGCTTGGGCGGCAGTGACGTCAGGCCGGCGCGCCAGTGCAGAAAAAGATTGCGCGGCTGCCGGAATGCCCAGGTAAGTGGTTGACTCGAGTATAAAACGAGTCCGAGTTTTCAGGCTGATTTTCAGCCTGAAAAACTCGGTTATACTCGAGTATATACGGTAACAATCATCTGAAGCAACAACTAGATTGCTGGGAGGGGTTGTGGGTTTATGTTTATTTTAATTGTCCAAACAGCTATGAGTTTGGATTCTACATAGAGTGAAATGTTTATCGTGGTATTGCTATACACGTAAATAAGGGAAATATATCAGTCTGTTAGGATAATACCCAATGGCAATATAAAAAAAAAAGAACATTTTATAAAGACCTAAGGCTGGAGCCATCGTGGTGTTACTTAAATTAACCCCTCTTTACACTTACTTTGTGTTAAAGAACAGACAGACACATTGTTGGGTGTGAAACATAAGGCCACAGCTTTTATTAATTGACACATTACAACATGTGATCAATTTAAAATATTCAAAACAAATTTATGATCCTTGCATGTAATTAACCATAAGTCCCCGAGCCGTAGCCAATGCTAAATGCCACGCCTCTGGATCCCCAGAGGGATGTAACGGCTCCAAACATAACCTTGCAAGGATGCATCCGCCACCAGGAGTTGCTGTAGCCTACACGGAACTCCGTCCGCCACCCAACAAGGATAGTGCCTGCTCTATACCCTCCTGTAGCCTGTCAGAAAAATGTCCAGCCCAATATCATTTAAATGGACCCCATCCTGTCTCATGAGGGACCTATTATCGCCTTCTAGCTGGCGATGCTGACGATAACCCCCCTTGTGACCTGACAAATCTGGAGATCCTGGTGTTAAGGACTCTCCTCTTTTCTACGGCCCCTTGGTCTCTCGCCCCTTGCCAGTGTACCCTGGGAACGACCTGACCAAACGATCACCACTTCCTTAAAGAAGGATCGAAAGCGTTGAAAGTCAGCTTTCATTAAAAATAACAGGTCCGACAGCTATTCCGACAGAGGTCGTTGCCGGAAGGTGTATTACCAACACTGTGGGACCCGGGTCAGCCCTAC
The DNA here is from genome assembly GCA_019447015.1 of Hymenochirus boettgeri. Classification (NCBI taxonomy): domain Eukaryota; kingdom Metazoa; phylum Chordata; class Amphibia; order Anura; family Pipidae; genus Hymenochirus; species Hymenochirus boettgeri. Next base: position 129,474,022 of record CM033469.1, read on the forward strand.
TAATTGAACTACTTCGACTAGTACTTGCCACCAAGCCAACCCCTAATTCCCTCCAGTACAGTGAAGCTTTTGAAATCCAAGGTTACGTCCTCCTGGTCGCACATCTGCTCTTTGGGCCGCCCAAAAAAGGTAGGAGTGTCCTACTAGCCAGACTGAAGGTTGACGAGTCCCTAAAAAAGAAAAATCAATTAATAGCCAGTTCCGGGCGTATGTAACGCGCCACACAGTTGGAACGCCAGCGCCCTAACCTACGAACACTTTCCTCTGAAAAACCTAAAGAATGGGCTTCAGTCGCAGCTCCTATCCTAAAGGAATGTGTGCCAAACTCCCGAGGATGGAGGCCTAACTGCACAAGGGCCTTACGTAATACTGCCTCAAATTGGTATCTGGAAAGAGGTTTTCCATCTGCATGTGAAAGAAAAACCGGGGAAGCCGCTCTAACAGCTGCGAAACCACCAATCGCTTGAACTGGGCACCAAGAAGAGGAAAGAGGAAATATAGAAAACCATTCCCCTTCCCCAAAGGGGTCTGTTTTTGAGCGGCTTATTCTAACCCTAACCGATGGCTGAGAAATAAAAACATCTTCCATTTTCAAACCTCCTGGGCGCTTAGAACTAGCAGACACTAATTCCCCTATTCTCATTGCCCCGAAAAAGGCCAGCGCAAAGCTGGCTTCAAATAGCTTAGCCTCATATGCTGAGCTACAGACTACAGGTAACGCTCCTATTAAACTCATTAACAGTCTATAATTAATAGGACGTCTAGTCTTACTGGGCACCTGTTCTTTTCTCCAACCTTTCAATATGGACCTTATAATGAACTTTTTTGTTGCGTCCTTCCATCCCAACAATCTGAAAAAGAAAGACAGTCCTGCCAACCTGCGTTGGGCCACCAGGCCCGACGCCCCCGCAGAACGTAAGTGTTCTAAATAGTCCAAGATGGTATCCAACCTGGCTTGAGAATTAGTGTTAATCTCCTTCCCTACAGAGAAATTCAACCATTCAGACCATGCCTTACCGTGGCTGGACCATGTAGCTGGAGCGACCGAAGACTGGACCAGCTGCATCAACTCCCGTCTGGTATCCCCCAAAGGAAGTCCGGGCACTGCAATCCCTGTAGATTGGCATCCGGACAAAGGCGATGAAAGTCTTCCCACTGAAAACGAGATAAAGCGTCCGCAACACAGTTAAGTACACCAGGCACATGTCTAGCCCTAAAGGATATGTTGAAGTCCAAACATCTAAGCACTAACTGCCTGAGTAACGACAAGACCGGCAAGGATGAACTGGTAAGGTTATTAATGGCGTACACCACGCTCTCATTATCGGTCCAGAAACGGATCTTTTTATTTTGGATCAAATAACCCCAAAGCTCAACTGCCACCACTATGGGAAAGAGTTCAAGGAGAGTGAGATTTTTTTGTATAACCTTTTTCCACCCAATCTAGGGGCCAACCTGCGGCACACCATTCCTTGCCTAGAATGGCTCCAAAACCAATGGATCCTGCCGCATCCGTAAAAAGCTGTAACTCCTCATTACTCTCCTCCTCCCCCTGAAAACAGGTCCTGCCGTTATACCTGGACAAAAATGTCTGCCATACCACCAAGTCATTGCGCAGCTCCCTGGTTATCCTGATATGGTGATAAGGGGACGGAACTCCCCTGGAGGCTAAGGATAGCCGCCTGGAAAAAACTCTGCCCATGGGCATGACTCGACATGCAAAATTCAACGATCCCAACACCGATTGTAGCTGCCTAAGCGTAACTTTCCTCACCTGGGTAAACATTGAAATTGAATTCAGCATTTCCTGAACTTTACCAGCTGGAAGCCTAAATTCCATTTTACCTGTGTCTATCTTGATTCCTAGGAAGGATAGTACTGTCAATGGGCCGATAGTTTTCTCTTCAGATAAAGGGACCCCAAACTTATTCATTAAAAACCTAAAAGAACTTAACAAATATGAACAATGTGCTGAGTTTCCCGGGCCAACAAACAAGAAATCGTCAAGGTAGTGTATTATACTAGTAGAATTGGTCTCATAGGATATAGCCCATTCCAAAAAGGAGCTAAAGATCTCAAATAGGGAACAGGATATGGCGCAACCCATGGGAAGGCATTTATCATAATAATACCTACCGTCTAACTGGCAGCCCAACAAGTGAAAGCAGGACGGATGGATTGGTAACAAGCGAAAAGCTGCTTCTATATCCGATTTTGCCAACAAGGCCCCTCTCCCTGCTTTCCTTACCAGGTGGACTGCCCTGTCAAACGATACGTACGACACAGAAGAATCCTCCTTAGAAATGCCATTGTTCACCGAGCTGCCCTTGGGGTACGACAAGTGATGTATCAAACGGAATTTACCGCTCTCCTTCTTTGGTACCAACCCCAGGGGAGAAACCCTCAGATTATAAAAGGGGAGCTCGGAAAACGGGCCCGCTATCCGACCCAGCCTAACCTCATGCATGACCTTCTCCTTAGCCAACTCGGGTGCCTCCTTGACCGATTTTAAATTATGGGAAAACTTGGGAAACTCAGAAAAATTTAATGGTATTTTAAAACCCTCCTTAAACCCCTCCCTGATGAGCCCTGCCGCTGCCATCTCCGGGTAAATTTCTAGCCAGGGCTCCATCGCCTCCACGATCACTGGCGTTCGCTGACCTACTGCTCCCTCCTCTCTTTGCGGCAGGGCGGGATTTACGAAAACATTTTGCGGCTGAATGGCCGCTCCAGCCGCAAAAGGAGCATTCATGCTTAAATCTGCAAGCCGCTCCGAACTTGCAGCTACCCTCATTAAATAGCCTGCAGGAGCCGGCTTTTCTGGCCCCTGAGGCCTGAAAAGTAGTCGAGGCCGGTAGGCCGCTTTGACTACTGGAGGGGCCTGCAGAAGCCCTGTGCGCAGCATCATCATTAACAGGAATCCATGGCTTTAGAGTCCCACCCAATTCGGGCCTAATTGCCATGCGCCTCCTAAAGTCCCCATCATACTGGCGCCAAGCTGTACCCCCATGTGTTTATATTGCTCCGAATATCATGTCCAAATACAAAAATAATTCAGAGCACTCTGAGGCGATTTCTGGCCTATAACCCCCGGCCAGAACACAAAAGGCTTGAAGAGTTACCAAAGGTTTTCGCAACCTGGGTTTTTTTTCTCACCCCCCCGTTTTAACCAACTCTTTATCCACTGTCACCATGTCAGTTGTTACCAGGGACCATATATCAATGTACTCGTTTTTCCAGATTTTTTCTTTTATGTCCCTGACAGATGAACCCCCCAGGGGCTCACCCACAGAAATATGTGTCCTTCAGCGCTCAACTGAAGGGACATTAGACACAGGGGGAGTGCAGACGCTCCCCCTGGGATGGACTCGTATGGAGCCAGATGGCATGGTATAATCTTGCCCATGGTATCAATCTTGCACCAGCTCGTTACCCTCACTCCCGATGACATACCCCAGGCCCCAGCACAAGTTGCTCACCGGCTCGAAGACGGGACTGCAGGGGTAGCTGCCCTTGTGGCCCTTCCGACATCACCTGCTGAGTGCTAGACCCTCCCGCCCGCAGCGGATGTGTCCCTCCTGGGATTTTTCCAGTGGTGCGCTGAAGGTCTCCTGCTCCGTCCGAGTAGAGGGTAGGAGGCCCTAGATCTCCTGCCCCCAGAACAGGACCTGCGTCGCCTGCTGCACTCCCAAGATGGGGAACGGTAAGGCGACGATCCCTCCTGCGCCTGTCCTTGCGCCTCTGTCTGTGAGAGTCCTCACTGCTCTCCGACGAGAGTATCTGCTCCTCTCCTTCTACGCTCCCGCGTTATTCCTCTCCCTTCTAGATGGGCTTCTGGGAGGGCTCCTGGTTGGACCCCCTTCTCTCCTCTACGTCCCTCAACCTAGTGGGCGCTGGGGTCATCCCTCTAACAGTGGACCTAGCATCCACAAACTCCTGTTCGCCTTCATCTGACGCTCATCCTGCCTGTATGGCAGGGCGTCTCGGGCCACCTCCCCCGCCGATGCTGCTGCGACAGCTGGGCGGGCGGTTCTCTGCAACCAAGGGGCACGGCTACCCCTGCCCCTGGTTCTCCCTCTGTTAGCTGCTGGCTTGGTGGCAGCGGGGGGCACAAACTCTGGCACCACCGCAGAGGGGTCTACGGGTGCAGTCTGGGATAGCAGGGCTGGATGGACGGTTGTTAAAGCTCTTAACAAGCCTGCAGTAGCTGCCCTGCCGCTAGGGGTGTTCGCTCTCAACCACCTGTGCCCCCCGTGGCCTACGATAGGTGTGTGGGGGAGGGGCTCAAACGTACGGGGGCAACGGGCCGGCGTACAGGCCTACCAGCCAGCGGCTGGCAGATCTGGTATGGGGCCTAGCCCCGGTCTCAGGGTTCCCAGCCGGTGAACCCCTCTCCAACCCTTCCTGCAGCCAACCCGCCCCCTCCGCACTGACCCTCTCCCTTACCCTGTCCAGCAGCTGCTCAGCGTTCTCCATAGCTTGTAATCGCTAAAATTCTGCGTGAAATCGGTAAAATTTGCCAGTGTTGTGTTGCTCAGAGTGGGAGAAGATCCTTCTCCCTGCTAGCACTCAACAAAATGGGCCCGAGCCTCGTGCTCCGCCCCTTTAAATAACTTTGATGACGTCACCACCGACGTCATCTTCCTGCCTCTCGCGAGACCGGCCGCGGCCAATCCAGGCTCGCGTAATGACGTGATGACGTCATACGCAACGCCGCGGACGGAATCTCGCGGGAACACGCCAGGAGGCGCCCGCGACCAGGACTACAATCCCAGCATCCCCCGCTGGCCCCGCTGCCCTCAGGTCAGACGCTCCGGTCCCTACCGCGGGCCGGAGTACCAAACCAAACAAATCCTAAATATAAAGGGGTACACAAAAATATTTCTTAAAATTGTGACTTGAGGAACAGCAATAGCAAATACATGACGTACGTTACGATGCAGAGAGTTTTTTTTAAAAAAAAGTGTTTAAGTCATTAGCATGTGAAATAGCATGCCTTTCCATTATATGCATATCAGATAAAAAATGCAAGTGAGCAAGAACATTCATGCAAATCACATACATTGCAGCCCACCTTACTACCAGCCACATCGGTTAATTGTGGGATTACTGATTCAATAGGTTAGTGAGACTTACACCCCTAAAGCTGGGTACACAGATGAGATATTTCGGTCCGATCGACGATAGTTCAATGTATCAGTCATGCGAAATTATCGCATTGAATGTAGCCATGTCTGACCGATCGTTCGTCCGAATCGGACAAAAGGACGGTTTTTGCCGCGACCGACAGTCCTTCTTCCTGGCCGACCGGTCGAAAGTATCGAGCGGGTCGGTCAGGAGGAAAAATCGCTAGGTGTGTACTAGCTTTACTTTCATCAGCTTTTGCGTTTAAGTTTGTAGAGGGGTAATTGATGATGCGGGGTCTTTATTTATTAATGTGTGTATAATTAATAATTTTTAAAAATACGAGGGGTGTGAATTTATAAAAATGTGCGGATTGGTTTATTGATAAACTGGTGGTTTGTTAATTAATTTATTATTATGAATTGGGTGGTTCATTATGATTAAACCAGGTGGGGCCGTAAGGATGGAATGATTAAATTAAAAAAAATATATTATTAAAAAATAGATGGACATGCAGACAGTGGTGGGGGGGTTTAAAACATTGCAAATTATTGACCTTTCTTTTTATGAAGTGGTTCATAAGTGCAGTACTGAAATAGTTCTATCATCTATAAATCTATGTTAACATTGTTTTAAACAATAAAGCGTAAAGATCAAAACTACACCACCTTGTGCCATCAATCTTGACCAGATCATAAAATTTGCACTAGATTATGCACTGCAGATGAGATCATCAGAATTTTTTCTGACACGTCCAGATAACCTTCTGTCCAATAGACTTCCAGATTCTTTGAAGGGAAGGCACACATAACTTGGCCAGCAAAAATCATCTAGTGTATTGCGAAAGCGGCACGCAGAACACGGATTTTCGAACTTTTGGCAAAACTTCTGAAAATCACCGAACGGCCTTAAGGGGTCCTGCAGCTCGAACCAGGACCCCCTCCCCGGCCTTGTGGCACTGATAAGTGCCTTTGTTGGGGGTCCCGCAGCTCTTAAAAGAGCCCTTGGGCAGCGTCTTCTGTCTTCCATAGATGGTCACTGAGGCCACTGACTCCGAGAAGTACCCGCGGCCGCCAGGTGTACTTCGGGCAAGCACAACACCAACACCACTGAGGTCGCTGATGCCAGGCAGGCTCACTGCAGCCAACAGTGAGCCCGCTGGCCTCAGCGGGCGCCGATGTTGCTAGCAGCTCTTTCTTATGCCATTACTGCGATGGTTACATTAACCAATCAGATTTTCGATTTTCTGAAATCTGATGGTTAATGTAAACCATGTAAACCAAGCATTGTAACATTGACCAATCAGAAACGGATTAGATTTTCTGCAAGCCTATAAAAAGAGGTGCACAACTCCGCGGAGCTCAGACGTCATCGCAATAGATGGCAGAAGAAAGAAGCGGCTAGCAACATCGGCTCCGCTGAGGCCGTGGTGCATCGGGCTTACAGTTGGGCGCAGTGAGCCTGCCGGCATCGGCGACCTCAGTGGGGTGGTGTCACTAGCCCGAAGATGCTGCGTCGGATCAAGACGCGGTAACTAAATTATAAGTGCCGAGGAGGGGGGGCGTTCGAGCTGCGGGACCCTTAAGCTCCAAAGGGCCCTGTCAGGGCCACAATGGTCCTTGTGAAGGACGAGAGGGGGTCCCGGTTTTGAGCTGCGGGATCCTGAATGTTCGGCCGTGGGATTATCGTCCGTTGGCAATCCGCGAGTGGCCATTTTCGGGAATCTCCGGCCATTCCTGCCGAACATTTGAAAATCCTCGTACATCGAGAATTCTCTAAATGTTCAAGGATTTTCGAAAATAATCCTGCGAGTCCGGAAAATCAACTAGTTCGAACCCGAACTAGTTCAAAGAGTCAGGGTTCGTCCGAACTCATGAAGTTCGGCTCGAACTCGGGTTCGAGTTCTAGTCCATCCCTAGTAGCAATTTTATAAATTAAAGAAATATGAATTATTTTGTAATAGTATACAAATTTAATAAAAATATTTAACAGAACAGGGTGTGTTACAAAATAGAATTTCAGTCCTCATATTGCTGTTATTGGTGTTTATTTTCTGTTAGCTTATCGTAATAAACCAATTTTCTAAGCCAATGACCACTGCATGTGTTTTATTTATAATTCTCATATGCCCAATTGGCAGTATAAAAATACCTAGTTTTCTAAGAATTTCCCTAATCTTAGTTTCCTGAGGAAAAAAATTATTTTCTTTCCTTTGGGAAAAGGTTTTTGCTATTCCAAATCTTTAGTTCTTTGTTTAACACACACACACACACACAGACACACACACACACACACTGTATATAAATACATAACACAGACTCACGATCACATCAATATGTGTAAAGTAAAGTTGTCAGTCAGGGTTACATACCTCCCACTGTGCTCTCAGCTATTTTTTTGCATTAATACTGATCCCCCCTGAGGTGTTATAGCTCCAACTCTGTTGACATAATAGATCAACAGAAATTCCCTGAATGTGTCATAACATGTTTCTAGTACCGATTGTTATTGCATCCAGGATTTCAGGAAACCAAATAAAGCCATTCTCACGTTTGTCACTTCTCAATGGGAGCACTTCACTGTGCTCTAGTGCCCTAGAGGCTGCTGTTACGTTAAATCAATTTCAGCAAAAGAGAAAAATAAGTACTTGAAATACTTTATATCAGTGGTGGGCAAATTATTTTTAATTTTAGTAGCCAGTCAGAAAACTCTTTGAGATAAATAAAATTTTCCCGTTAGCCCATTCCACAATCTTCTCTATGCATCATGCTTAATAACCCCCATGTATAATAAATAAAAGTTCTTATAGTTTAAAATGGCGCTGATTTTGCCCCAACCAATCAGATCTTATTAACATTTGAAAGCTAACATCTGATTGGTTGGGGCAAGATTAGCACCATTTTAACGATAAGAACTTTTATTGAATCTCTCTGAATGACTTCTCAATAAGACCTATGCCCAGGATATAAAGAAATGACTGACCAGAAGAAGTTAATGGGTGGGAGGCTGACATGTGACATTCCTAAGGGTCTCCTGCACAGGCCACCGGGAGCACAGCCTCAGACTCCCTCAGTGTGTGAGGGAGACAGGAAGTCCCTCCTCCTCTCTGCTGTGTGATGTCCTGACAGAGAAGGTAAGGGAATCTAAAGCTCTATTCCCACCATGTGAAAACAGCCTTTCAGGCAGAGTTCTCACTCTGCCTGAAAAGGTGTTTCCACAGAGTTTTCTGTAGGGGGGTCTGAGTGGCCCACGGCACCCGTGAGTGGGTGGGGCTTGGCATCCGCAAGGGGTGGGGCCATGGCACCCACGGGTGGGTGGGGCCACATGGGGCTGTAAGAGAGTGGGCCAAGGGGGGCCTGCAACTGGGGGACCATGGAGTCCATGAGTGGGAGGGACCAGGGGGGCTGCAAAGGGGAGGAGGAGACACAGGGCAGATGACTGAACAGGTTTCAGAGCAGGAAGCAGGAAGTGCAGGGGAACTGGTGATGCAGCTGCCATATCACACAAAAATGTAAATATCGTCAAAAACTATGCAAAATAAACAATGAAAATAAATTGGAAAAATTCTTCAGGAGAGCAATCACTTACCTAAAGTCATTTTTGGACCACAGTTCCCCTTTAAGTGTGATTGGCCAGCAATGTAAAGGGGCGGGACTTTCTTATAAACACACATACACTTTCCTGCTGATACCTCAGCAACCAGAGCACATAGAAAAGTAAGAGATTACACTTTTTATTAAGGTTAGGTTTTGGATGAAAATTTCCTTTAAATTAATGGCCCCTGCCATTGAATCTTTACACAGCAAGAACTTTTCAGTTTCCTGTACTGTATTTTAGCCATGCAGGACATGTAGCAGAAGATTAAAATAGGGGTCATTCCCCTCCCTCCTGCTGCGTGCTGTGTATGTAAGGTTGTGAATGCGTTTAAAAGACTCATTAAAGGTATAGCGTTTTCTCCAGGATACCACAGAATCATAGAAAAATAACATTTTAACGTTATTAAAGGGCACCCACTACAACTACAACCTACATGCTACTGACCTTTCAATGCCTAGTTCATGCAGACATTTTACTGTCTCAACAATTAAAGGGTAACTGTGGGATCCACGCAAGGTCCAGCTAGCTTCATTTTATCCAAATTCACCCTAAACAGCTGCCACAATAAATGACACACCTAAATTACACAGTACCTTTCAATGCCTAGTTCTAATTAAAAGTTAACTGTGCTACCTAGCTTCAGTGAATCTTTAGCCATGTAAATGTACACTATCAAAGCTCACAGTGTAAGAAGGAATCTCCATGCGTATCCCGCTGTAAGCTTGGATAGATTGCAGCTGGAAACATGACAGAAGTCATTTTAAAGGTAGGAGCATGCTCTAGAGGGCACTTGTGTGCAGAAAGTTAGCCTTTAAATTTATCTTAATTTATTTCCAGAGGTAGCCTCAACATCCCAATCATTATGGAAAATCATTTTAAACAAAAAAACCTCCAGTAGTTAAAAAAAAAAAAAAAAAAATATCCACAGGCAAAATGTCAGTACAGTTGTGTTTGGCATAGACAAATAGTACAAAGCCTTAATATACAATATCTATATATGTTGCCTTTGCGGATTAACTGAGGTTGCCCTTGCTGTTTTACACATTTCTGCATGAAAGAGGTTTAGTGTATAGTATGATGTTTTCTAGAAGAAACCTAATTGAAATGAAGCTGGAATTGCTATAAAATACCTCCCCCACAGAATCGTTCTATTAACCAATTGAATTCAACAAAGTATTCTTGTTTTTAAACAGGAGAGGGGAAAACGAATTCTCATGTGAACCAGAAAGGTATGCAATTATTAGCAACTTAAGAAGAAAATGTCTGGGGTCCAACAGGGTAGAAAGAGAAGCCGACATGCAGGAGGCAGGTATAAATAAACCATGTGATAAGTGACCACATCCCTGAAGAATAAGTCTATGGTCACCTTGGATGCTTCCAGTCTCCTGATGTCGAAAGATATATGGGGCAAATATCATATAGTAAATAAAAGGTGGACTAGCATTAAATAAGGCTTTCAGTATCAAGAACTCTGGAATGAACAGTTTATGTCATGGCTTCAGACCAAAAACAGGCAGATGTGGATTGAAAAAATAGTAGAACAATTATTGTAAGCATTCTTCTGATCCATACATACCAACAGGGATCTCAGATAGTGAAAATAATTAAACTATTATTCTTAGGATTCTTCTGGTCTTTTTTCTACAAAATATACAGTATTTGTTTCACAAAACTTTTACTATAGGTCAGGTAAGTCAAAAGGTACTTGGGAAGAGGCAGGGTTAAGGAGATGCATCACATGGATGAGCATAACAGGAAAATGCTTTTGGATATCAGGAAGTTGCCAAAATATATATTTTTTGGGGGGTGTTATGCACCGTATCATTTTCTGAAGTTGTTTCTAGCTAAACACTAGTTTAATTCAGTAATCTCTGGAAGTCTATATAAAAGATAGAGAAATTCAATAAAAGTTCTTAAAGTTAAAATGGTGCTAATTTTGCCCCACAACAATCAGATGTTAGCTTTCAAATGTTAAATAAGATCTGATGGTTGGGGCAAAATTTGCACAATTTTTAACGATAAGAACTTTTATTGAATCTCCTGAGAGTGTTTTAGTGAAAAAGAACTCCAGTTAAAGGGGGAAAAGTGCCATCAATTCATGTCATTGAAAGTGCGTTTACAAACTATAATGATGTCTGCAGCTCAGTTACAGGCATGCAAAGTTGAACTTCCGGTTTGCACAGAAAGCAGTTACAAGGGGTCAGCTGCAGAGAGTATGAGAGCACAGAGAATGAGAGTATCAGAGAAAGCTGGATCAAAATGCAGAATCAATAGCCAGTAGGTGACAGAGAACAGGCTTTGCTTTCATAGAAAGGATAAAGATTTTGTTTTTTTATACAGTAAGGCCAGGGGAAGGTGCTTGAATATGCAGGATGACAACCTATATAAGATGCATCTATTACTGTAGCTGAGCTTGCCCACTTATGTCTTACAAATGTGCAGGAGTGTGGATGCACAGAAGACCAGTTTGCTAATTACCAAAAAGGATTGCTAAATTTATGGAATGCAGAGAATGTCAGGATGATACCTTGGCTATAAATTACATATATTCTAGGTTAGGTTACTGAGGTGTATTAGGTTAGGTTATACGAGGTGCCCTTGCTGTTTACACATTTCTGCATGAAGAGGTTTATTGTATATGTATGATGTTTTAGAAGAAACCTAATTGAAATGAAGCTGGAATTGCATAAAGAGAATGAGAGTATCAGAGAAAGCTGGAAAAAATGCAGAATCAATAGCCATGTAGTGACAGAGAAACAGGCTTTGCTTTCATAGAAAGGATAAAGATTTGTTTTTTTTATACAGTAAGGCCAGGGGAAGGTGCTTGAATATGCAAATGTAAGGGTCACAGAAGGGAGAAAAATGCAGATTTAAGGTTGGTGGCAAAAATCCTTATGGCTGTGAGATTGGTAGGAAAATAATAGCACAGTTTTACATGCCCCTTAGGTTACTTTCAATAAAAGAAAAAAATAAGAAAATGTTTTAGAAGGTTTTCAGGATGACAACCTCAAATAAGGAGACATATGAATTAAACTGAAATGTTCCGGAACATTAAAAGTATAGTGAGCTAACTGTAGCTTAGAAGTTAAACATCAGAAATGAACTAGAAACGGAAGTTTAGTTAAACTTTGAATTTGGCTTGAAAGACTGCATTTTGGAAGGGAATTGTGTGTTTGTTGCTGCAGATTTTAGAACTCAATAATGTCAATGAAGAGGACATTGTTGGTTTTACTTACCTTTAAATATGTCACATGACAATAAGGTAGGTCAGTGGTGTGTGTGTATTCATATCAGGTTGGGGGATAAAATACTAACTTTTTGATGATTGGTCAAAATGAGTTTTTTTACTTTAGTTACCCTTTAAGTATGGCTGCAACAGTAATTAGAGGGGTAATTCAGTAGCTGTGTATACTGTATCACGTTTGGGGGTCAAAAAACAAAGTTTTTTGATTATTGATCAAAATTTGTTTTGACTTAGTTACCCTTTAAAGTATGGCTTCCACAGTAATGGATAAGTAGATCGTAGTTGTGTGTACCTGGGTCTGGTTGAGGGGTATGTCTTTTTTGTGTTTAAAACCAAAAAATATTTTTATTGAGGATAAATCTAAATTAGTTATTGACTTTAGTTACCTTTAAATATGGCTGCCACTGTAATGGATAGTAGATCAGTAGGTGGGTGTACCTGGGTCTGGTTGAGGGTATGTCTTTTTTGTGTTTTACAACCATAAAACATCTTTTATTGAGAATAAATCTAAATTAGTTTTTTTTACTTTAGTTAACCTTTAAGTATGGCTGCCACAGTAATGGATAAGTAGATTAGTAGGTGTGTGTACCTGGTATGGTTAAGGGGGTATGTCTTTTATGTGTTTATAACCATAAAACTATTTTTATTGAGGATAAATCTAAATTAGTTCTTTGACTTTAGTTACCCTTTAATATGGCTTCCATGGGAATGGAAAGTAGGTCAGTAGGTGGGTGTACCTGGGTCTGTGTGGGGGGTTGGGGGTATCACCATTTGTATTTATGACCATGAAAAAAACTGTTTTGAAATATCCACATTTGAGGATTGTTAAAATTATAGTCTATGGGAAAAAATGTCCGGAAATTCGCCGATAACGTGTAACGCTTCCACGGATTCCTTAGCTAGAAGATATGCCGCATGTCTGTACCCAATTATGTATCTAGCTCAAAAACTGTGGGAGGAGATACGGTCCAAAAAAGCGGAAGAATAAAACGGAAGAAGAAAAATATGTTTGCCGGTCTTTACATGATAAGAAAACTTTCCCTTACCATCTGTTTTCATGTTATGTGTGTACCTGTTTCTTCTTTGACATTTTTGTGCTTACCCAGCATCAATGATTGGGAGTAGTTTTAAAAGGCATGTCCACCCCCAAACTAAAATTAACCTTCTACTGGCCCCACTGTGCAGTGTGTTAAAACCCTTACCCTAGTTCAGCTCTTTATGGTTCTCTTTGCAATGTCTGTTGAAAGTCCTAGAAATAAAGAGTAGGAGCCATTTCTGTGTAATTGTTACTGCCTGTAACTGTTCCTCATCCAGGTTTCCTATGAGGGCAAGCATGCTCAGTAATCACTAAGAGCAGCACATTGGGAAAGGGAATTTCCCATCATGCAATTCACTTGATTTGCATAACATTCTAGTTAAAGCAAATCTGCACACAGCAGAGGATAGTTCGGATTGGATATCTAAAGATAACATTTTTTTCCATAATGTTTTTAACCTGTAACTTGTGCAGAAAGTGCTTGCAATAAACTTTGATTTTTGTTGCCGCATTTGAAAGGTTTTTTAAATGTGTCCTTCCTTCTACGGGAATGGTGGCAACTAAAGAGTTACTATGATAAATAACATAGGAATCTTTAGTTGCCACCATTCATTTTCTCTATAATGAGGTGACAAGTTGGTTTTGTCCTGCTATGTGGTGCACAGGGGCAATAGAGAACACATTGCATTTGTTAGCATATTTTTTATTTGATAATAAGCTTATATTCTAAGTGGATATATGTTTAGTTATCAGATCATCTCATTATTGGGGGATGATTATAGTAATGTAAGTTGCAGGGCTGCAATTATTACAACCTGGTTGTATTTACACTGCATGTTTTCATATACAATTCCTATCCCTATCCATCCCTATCTGCCCTTTGCTGTTTGAGAGTACTTGTCAGGGAATGGTGAAAAACTAGTAGTGCAACTACATAGGAACTTGGGTTAGTCCATATTTTGCTAAAGGAAGTAATTTCAGACTCTGCAATCCAAACACTTATTTTCATTTATCTGTTTAAACAACATTATGTGCATTATAGACTCCTATACAACACCATAGGTATGAAACCAGGCACTAAAAAAAAATATTCATTTGGGCAGTCAGATATAGAACCAGCCATTATCTTGCAAGGCTTACCTAAATACAAAGGCAAGACCTGCTAGTTTGACTGCTGAATAGAAACTGTGCTTCTCTGAAGATTTCATGCTGTTTTATAGTGTCTCATAAACACACACCCAAAATCTGATTGGTCTAGATACAATCTTAAATCTGATTGGATCTTGGACCATCAGATATTGGGGTGGGTTAGGAGTCACTACAAATAGTGAATGTTCAGTAAGGAGAGCTAGTTTCAGTTTTGATTTCATCTGAGATGTTATAGCTTTGTTCTGAGGCATGTACTGGATATAAGCTTATTGAGTGATTTGGTGGGTGGCTTGAATGGGCAGCCCTTAGGTCAGATGGCTCTCAATTTAGTTCTCAGTATTTGGCTTTCTGTATCAAGATAAAATAAATTCCAGTAAAAGTTTGGTTTGCTGTTCCAACTAAATATTGAACAGGGGATCTGAGTAACAGAGCTATTGATGTATGGAATATCTGGTTCCACAATTTACACAGAAACAATCTCCAATAATAGAACAGAGGGAGATGATTGCAAACCAGTCTAGAGAGCAACATGGCAATCAAAGGGATATCAGAAACACATGCAGCAAAGCTGAGTGTGAATATTTCAGTGTAAAGCAACCAGTCTGTAATAAATGCAGCTCTGCTTGTAACAAATGTTGTCTTACTATAGAGCAAACAGCAGCGATCGCACCATTCCAAGCAAGGAAATGCCTGGGTGCCATTCAAAAGTTTCAGACCTGTGAGTGCCTTCGTAATTTCTGTGTGTGTTGTATATATATATAATATATATATATAATATATATGATATATATACATGTAACTGCTTCAATCTGACTCAACATGCTACTTGCACACAACACTATCAGATCATGTAGTTCTAATGACTATAGAAGAAGGGAATGGGTTAATGTAAAATCCCAGAATCCCAGTTGGCACTTGCAAATCAGTTGCACAGATTCGCATGTTTAATTAATAAATGGAGAGAAAGGGCTATTTTAACCATATGCAAAACCCTTCTGATGGTGGACATATCTCCATAGACTACAAGCACACTGCCCACTATAGAGGAGAGAAATCAAATTGATACACCCTAAGAAACACAAAATGAAAATAACTTGATAACTGTTCCAAAAAAATAATAGAAGTTATGGCAAAATACAACAGGATAGCGCTCTCTACACTACAGCAAAACAGATTTTTGGGGGTGGACATGCCCCTTTAAATATGGCCCTCTGTTATTTTCATGAAAATACAGCACAGATTATATTTAGATACACCACTAGAGGTCACTGCTTTATCACATGTGAAGTGCTTTCTTTCCATGCTGGTAACACATCTTCCATGTAAAATCTTTGCATGTTAAGGCCTTATTCTTGAATCTGCAATGGTCAATTAGAGCGGCAGTTTATCTGTGCTTCTTCTGGGCACTAATCTGAAATAAGTTTACAAAAATGCAAATGCTGAGTGTGCAATATTGGTATAAATATTCTATATTATTTATATTACTAGTACTTTTTTTTTTAGCAACACAGAAGCCTAAACTGTCCTATTTCACATTCAAGATAATTTAGGATAACCCAAAAATATTTTAAGGGGCAAGGCCACACTGCAACGCACTAGTCACAACACGCAATTGCGCGCAAATCGCACAAGTGGCCTAGCTCTAAGAGAAGCAATTAACGTTATACTGTCAATATCATAAACAGAATTAAGGTGATTACATGAGTACTATAATTAATAGGCAAATTGATGACTTTACTACTAGGCAGAACACAGGTAGATAGGTTTGCTTATGTTTATAATATGGATGTTTTCCTATTGCATAGCCTTGTCTATATCTCTAACATTACA
Source organism: Hymenochirus boettgeri (assembly GCA_019447015.1). Classification (NCBI taxonomy): domain Eukaryota; kingdom Metazoa; phylum Chordata; class Amphibia; order Anura; family Pipidae; genus Hymenochirus; species Hymenochirus boettgeri. The sequence goes on from CM033469.1 coordinate 129,490,002, forward strand.
TAGCATTTCTGTAATTGAAATTAAACATTTTTTACATATAGAATCAGAAATAGTCCTAATTAGAATTATTTAAACAATCCTTTTTTAAACTATTTTTAATGCAACCAGATGTGTTTCTGTGCATTTTTGGATGGTTTTTCCATTTTTCTGTCTTTATCATTATAATATTTTATAAAAAAATCTGTTATTTGTATAGGGGAAACAGATCACTAAATTGCACACAAACTGGTGTAAAGAAAATGCAGTTGTGGTCTATGTGAGTGTCCAGAAAATGGACCAAATCTCATGTAGTTGCCTAGGTTTTAGTTGCTAGAGCAAATTACTTGTGGAGTCTTCTAAAGGTAAGTACAGATGGTTAAATGCACATGATATCGCGACACATGTGAAATGGCCATCAGAAATAAAAAAATGAAGCTGGAGCTAATACAGAATGCTGTGAAGTTGCTGTTAATGCGTGGGAATTCGGTCGGGCGTCTTAGTGATATGACTGGCGATTAACAACGCTGACCGAATGCCCATACACAAACAAATTGTAGGTAGAAATGCCTGTTTGTGTTGTAGTTGGTTGTCATGTGCGCTATCACAGCCTGACCTAGCTTTACTATAAGGGCCATTGCCATTTGTTCTAACTCCTTAGGCTTCAAAGATTTGAGGATTGTGGCGTGCCCTCAACACCATGTTTTACCCAGGGGCCCATACAGACTTTAACTGCCCCTGCACTGATGATTTTTTAATGAACACAAAAATAAATTAAATACTCACATACATGTAAGGGTCGCAGGGTGCATCTCTAAACCTAGTGATGGATAATTTAGTATTTGCCGCACACATTGCATGTTCCTAAGGAGAACACGACAGATGACATGTGATAGAATTTATATTATTAATAAACATTTGGAGGGCGCTAAAGACTCATACACAAGTACGATTTCACACCTGATGAATGGCCGCAAGGCACACGCATTGCCATGGCGGATCAATAACAAAATCCCACCGAAAGCATACACACATGTTGATTATCGCCGAAATGGATGTTGCCACTGTGTAAAATCGTACACGTGTACGAGGCTTTATTATTGTGCCGTGTTATTAATCTACAGCCAATCATATGTTAGTAAATATTTTTAGCCGCAGTAGGCAAGTGAGCACATCTGGATGTTTACTGCAGATTAATAACAATAGTGAAACTTGCACCGCTGATAATAGCACAGACCCTCAGTAACAGTCACATTTCCCCTTCATAACTGTACAACCAATTCCTTTACAATCAGTTTTCTGGGCACATGTGGCTCCTGTTATTATTTCTTCCTTGTGTTCGATTAACCCTTCCACCTCCAGCACCTAACACGTTAAACTAGGTCGAGCTCATATTCCTAGACTCTCTCCCCCTCCTCCTGCTTCCAAGCTAACGGTTTGTCTCCAGGAGCAGGCACACACACTGTTCCCATCTTGCCCGCCACAGCCCAAAGCCCCAATAAGCAGCACCGCCGGCTGATGGTTGGGGATCAGCACCAACCCACCAAAGCGTCGCAGGATTCAGGTAGGGGTGGCTACAGTGGCCGGTGCCCAATCAAGGGGTGGAGGGGGCGAGGCTTGGAAGTGAAAGGCGTGTGGCTGGGTCGGGACTTTAGATGGAGTTTGTGGGGGACTGAATGCTGCCTGAGGGAAGGGAATTCAATGAGCGAAGAAAGTTTTTGTTTTTTGAGCACAGCGCGGCCACTTGGATGCACAGTACTGGGCTCGATTCCCAATGCATTGTCCATAGATAGAGAGCTGCACATTTGGGGTCCCTAGTCCTGTGGTTTGGAAGCACCGGTCCCTGTCATTAATTAAGGGGGATGATAAAGTCGGATATATCCCGGACTATACCAACCGAATGGATTAATAGGGGGTACCGTATGGACTGTGCGGGGAATTTACCATCTGGATCTCATCACCGATCAACTGCAGGAGAACAGTGTAAAAGTTAGGACCCTGGAAAGGCTGAACGGGGAGCTGCACTGCGGGGAAACCCTGTCCGTCCTGTTAGTGGATGTTACACGGTTCTATGTACACGAGACACACTGACCATAGAGAGGACACGGGCTTGTGAGATGTTTCTAGTTTGTACCTTCTGGATTGTTGGGGTTCTATGGGTTAGTGTTCCGCATTCTAATACTGGGATATCAGCACGAGCTTCTCCCCTGGAATGGCTGGGATCTCCCCGAACTCCCCACTCATGGCCGTGTTAGCTTTTCTGCTCCTTCTGCAAGCTCCTGTTGTGGAAAGCAGCACTCAGCCCAGGCAGGTCTTCCAGATCTTGGAGAAAACCCCCAGGGACCTATGTAGGAACTATAAGCACCAGACCTGGATCACTTACCGGCTCAGTGATCCCATGTTCTCTTTAATATTATGCCACTTCTGGCTCCATCTAACTACTTCCACAATTGACAGAGAAAGTCTGACCAGTGATTTATCAACCTGGTGGTCCTCTCTAGCCAACCTACTACCCAACGGAAGTGCGCATCAATGTACTGGATATCAATGACAATCACTGCTTTTCCAGACAATCTATTATGGATATTTAAGGAGGACACACAAGGTGGTCGACAGGTCCATATTGGACCACAGCTACTGAATTCTGATGTTGGTACCAATGGGGTAGATCATCACTCTTACAGAATTGTACAGGTAACCAGATGGCGCTTCAAGCTGGGTATTACAGTTAACCCAAGTGGGGAGGGGGGCATTTCTTCATCTTATGTCCCAAGGTCCTTAGACAGGGAGACCACTCCATGCTATTATCTACTTGTGGAAGTGGAGGACAAAGGGTTCCCAAACGTTAGGTCATCTGCAAGTAATGTAACTGTGCAAGACATCAATGACAATCCCCAGTTTTTAGCAGTTTCCCAGTACCAAGCCCGGATAGAGGAAGATTCCCCAGTAGTTAAGTGTATTGAAAGTATAGAAGCCACAGATAGAGATGAAAGTGTAATGAGCAATCAGATATCAACTTGCAGAAGGCACTCCATTTCAAATGACCCCGAAAGGGGTGTCTTGTACATCCGTGAGCCTCTTGACTATGAGAGTAGACGGCACGTATATCCTCAGCATCCAGGCCAGAGATCTTGGTACACCACCTCTCATTGGCCGAGCTGAAGCATTAATCCGTCTAATTGATGTAAATGATAATGACCCAGTTGTTAAATTTCGCTATTTTCCTGCAACTTCCGTTATGCATCAGTTGATGAAAATGCACAAGTTGGGACAGTGGTAGCTTTACGTTACGTTACTGATTCGACTCTCTGCTGCAAATGGAATGTTACTGTGCTATTCTGGGATGGTGGAGGTAACTACTGGAGGGGCCTGCAGAAGCCCTGTGCGCCAGCATAATCCTTAATCAGGAATCAATGGCTTTAGAGTCCCACCCCAATTCGGGCCTAATTGCCATGCGCCTCCTAAAGTCCTCATCATACTGGCGCCAAGCTGTACCCCCATGTGTTTTATATGCTCCGAATATCATATAATCCTTAATCAGGAATCCATGGCTTTAGAGTCCCACCCCAATTCGGGCCTAATTGCCATGCGCCTCCTAAAGTCCTCATCATACTGGCGCCAAGCTGTACCCCCATGTGTTTTATATGCTCCGAATATCATGTCCAAATACACAAATAATTCAGAGCATCTCTGAGGCGATTTCTGGCCTATAACCCCGGCCAGAACACAAAAGGCTTGAAGCCAGTTACCAAAGGTTTTCGCAACCTTGGGTTTTTTCTCACCCTTTTCCGTTTTAACCAACTCTTTATCCACTGTCACCATGTCAGTTGTTACCAGGGACCATATATCAATGTACTCGTTTTTCCAGATTTTTTCTTTTATGTCCCCTGACAGATGAACCCCCAAGGGGCTAACCCCACAGAAATATGTGTCCTTCAGCGCCTCAACTGAAGGGACATTAGACACAGGCGGGAGTGCAGACGCTCCCCCTGGGACTGGACTCGCTATGGAGCCAGATGGCATGGTATCAATCTTGCCCATGGTATCAATCTTGCACCAGCTCGTTACCCTCACTCCCCGATGACATACCCCAGGCCCCAGCACAAGTTGACTCACCGGCTCCTGAAGACGGGACTGCAGCGGTAGCTGCCCTTGCTGGCCCTTCCGACATCACCTGCTGAGTGCTAGACCCTTCCCGCGCAGCGGATGTGTCCCTCCTGGGATCTCTTTCCAGTGGTGCTGCTGAAGGTCTCCTGCTCCTGTCCGATGTAGAGGAGTAGGAGGCCCTAGATCTCCTGCCCCCAGAACAGGACCTGCGTCGCCTGCTGCACTCCCAAGATGGGGAACGGTAATGGCGACGATCCCTCCTGCGCCTGTCCTTGCGCCTCTGTCTGTGAGAGTCCTCACTGCTCTCCGACGAGGAGTATCTGCTCCTCCTCCTTCTACGCTCCCGGTTATTCCTCTCCCTTCTAGATGGGCTTCTGGGAGGGCTCCTGGCTCTGGACTCCCTTCTCTCCTCTACGTCCCTCAACCTAGTGGGCGCTGGGGTCATCCCTCTAACAGTGGACCTAGCATCCACAAACTCCTGTTCGCCTTCATCTGACGCGTCATCCTGCCTGTATGGCAGGGCGTCTCGGGCCACCTCCCCCGCCGATGCTGCTGCGACAGCTGGGCGGGCGGTTCTCTGCAACCAAGGGGCACGGCTACCCCTGCCCCTGGTTCTCCCTCTGTTAGCTGCTGGCTTGGTGGCAGCGGGGGGCACAACCTCTGGCACCACCGCAAGAGGGGCTCTACGGGGTGCAGTCTGGGATAGCAGGGCTGGATGGACGGTGTTAAAGGCTCTTAACAAGCCTGCAGTAGCTGCCCTGCGCCTAGGGGTGTTCGCTCTCACCACCTGTGCCCCCCGTGGCCTACGATAGGTGTGTGGGGGACTGGGGCTCAAACGTACGGGGGCAACGGGCCGGCGTACAGGCCTACCAGCCAGCTGGCTGGCAGATCTGGTATGGGGCCTAGCCCCGGTCTCAGGGTTCCCAGCCGGTGAACCCCTCTCCAACACTTCCTGCAGCCAACCCGCCCCCTCCGCACTGACCCTCTCCCTTACCCTGTCCAGCAGCTGCTCAGCGTTCTCCATAGCTTGTAATCGCTAAAATTCTGCGTGAAATCGGTAAAATTTGCCAGTGTTGTGTTGCTCAGAGTGGGAGAAGATCCTTCTCCCTGCTAGCACTCAACAAAATGGCGCCCGAGCCTCGTGCTCCGCCCCTTTAAATAACTTTGATGACGTCACCACCGACGTCATCTTCCTGCCTCTCGCGAGACCGGCCGCGGCCAATCCAGGCTCGCGTAATGACGTGATGACGTCATACGCAACGCCGCGGCCGGAATCTCGCGGGAACACGCCAGGAGGCGCCCGCGACCGAGACTACACCTCCCAGCATCCCCCGCTGGCCCCGCTCGCCTCAGGTCAGACGCTCCGGTCCCTACCGCGGGCCGGAGCTACCAAACCAAACAAATCCTAAATATAAAGGGGTACACAAAAATAATTTCTTAAAATTGTGACTTGAGGAACAGCAATAGCAAATACATGACGTACGTTACGATGCAGAGAGTTTTTTTTAAAAAAAAGTGTTTAAGTCATTAGCATGTGAAATAGCATGCCTTTCCATTATATGCATATCAGATAAAAAATGCAAGTGAGCAAGAACATTCATGCAAATCACATACATTGCAGCCCACCTTACTACCAGCCACATCGGTTAATTGTGGGATTACTGATTCAATATCGGTTAGTGAGACTTACACCCCTAAAGCTGGGTACACACGATGAGATATTTCGGTCCGATCGACCGATAGTTCAATGTATCAGTCATGCGAAATTATCGCATCTGAATGTAGCCATGTCTGACCGATCGTTCGTCCGAATCGGACAAAAGGACGGTTTTTGCCGCGACCGACAGTCCTTCTTCCTGGCCGACCGGTCGAAAGTATCGAGCGGTCGGTCAGGAGGAAAAATCGCTAGGTGTGTACCTAGCTTTACTTTCATCAGCTTTTGCGTTTAAGTTGTAGAGGGGGTAATTGATGATGCGGGGTCTTTATTTATTAATGTGTGTATAATTAATAATTTTTAAAAAATACGAGGGGGTGAATTTATAAAAATGTGCGGATTGGTTTATTGATAAACTGGTGGTTTGTTAATTAATTTATTATTATGAATTGGGTGGTTCATTTATGATTAAACCAGGTGGGGCCGTAAGGATGTAATGATTAAATTAAAAAAAAATGATTTATTAAAAAATAGATGGACATGGCAGACAGTGGTGGGGGGGTTTAAACATTGCAAATTATTGACCTTTCTTTTTATGAAGTGGTTCATAAGTGCAGTACTGAAATAGTTTCTATCATCTATAATACTATGTTAACATTGTTTTAAACAATAAAGCTGTAAAGATCAAACTACACCACCTTGTGCCATCAATCTTGACCAGATCATAAAATTTGCACTAGATTATGCACTGCAGATGAGATCATCAGAATTTTTTCTGACACGTCCAGATAACCTTCTGTCCAATAGACTTCCAGATTCTATTGAAGGGAAGGCACACATAACTTGGCCAGCAAAAATCATCTAGTGTATTGCGAAAGCGGCACGCAGAACACGGATTTTCGAACTTTTGGCAAAACTTCTGAAAATCACCGAACGGCCTTAAGGGGTCCTGCAGCTCGAACCAGGACCCCCCTCCCCGGCCCTTGTGGCACTGATAAGTGCCTTTGTTGGGGGTCCCGCAGCTCTTAAAAGAGCCCTTGGGCAGCGTCTTCTGTCTTCCATCAGATGGTCACTGAGGCCACTGACTCCGAGAAGTACCCCTGCGGCCGCCAGGTGTACTTCGGGCAAGCAACACCAACACCACTGAGGTCGCTGATGCCAGGCAGGCTCACTGCAGCCAACAGTGAGCCCGCTGGCCTCAGCGGCGCCGATGTTGCTAGCAGCTTCTTTCTTATGCCATCTACTGCGATGGTTTACATTAACCAATCAGATTTTCTGATTTTCTGAAATCTGATTGGTTAATGTAAACCATGTAAACCAAGCATTGTAACATTGACCAATCAGAAACGGATTAGGATTTTCTGCAAGCCTATAAAAAGAGGTGCACAACTCCGCGGAGCTCAGACGTCATCGCAATAGATGGCAGAAGAAAGAAGCGGCTAGCAACATCGGCTCCGCTGAGGCCGTCGGTGCCATCGGGCTTACAGTTGGGCGCAGTGAGCCTGCCTGGCATCGGCGACCTCAGTGGTGTTGGTGTCACTAGCCCGAAGATGCTGCGTCGGATCAAGACGCCGGTAACTTAACTTATAAGTGCCGAGGAGGGGGTCCCGGTTCGAGCTGCGGGACCCCTTAAGCTCCAAAGGGCCCTTGTCAGGGCCACAATGGTCCTTGTAAGGACCCGAGAGGGGGTCCCGGTTTTGAGCTGCGGGATCCCTGAATGTTCGGCCGTGGGATTATCGTCCGTTTGGCAATCCGCGAGTGGCCATTTTCGGGAATCTCCGGCCATTCCTGCCGAACATTTGAAAATCCTCGTACATTCGAGAATTCTCTAAATGTTCAAGGATTTTCGAAAATAATCCTGCGAGTCCGGAAAATCAAACTAGTTCGAACCCGAACTAGTTCAAAGAGTTCAGGGTTCGTCCGAACTCATGAAGTTCGGCTCGAACTCGGGTTCGAGTTCTAGTCCATCCCTAGTAGCAATTTTATAAATTAAAGAAAATATGAATTATTTTGTAATAAGTATACAATTTTTAATAAAAATATTTAACAGAACAGGGTGTGTTACAAACATAGAATTTCAGGTCCTCATATTGCTGTTATTGGTGTTTATTTCTTGTTAGCTGTATTGCTAATAAACCAATTTTCTAAGCCAATGACCACCTGCATGTGTTTATTTTATATTCTCATATGCCCAATTGGCAGTATAAAAATACCTAGTTTTCTAAGAATTTCCCTAATCTTAGTTTCCTGAGGAAAAAAATTATTTTCTTTTCCTTTGGGAAAAGGTTTTTTTGCTATTTCCAAATCCTTTAGTTCTTTGTTTAACACACACACACACAGACACACACACACACACACACTGTATATAAATACATACACACAGACTCACGCATCACATCAATATGTGTAAAGTAAAGTTGTCAGTCAGTGTTACATACCTCCCACTGTGCTCTCAGCTATTTTTTTGCATTAATACTGATCCCCCCTGAGGTGTTATAGCTCCAACTCTGTTGACATAATAGATCAACAGAAATTCCCCTGAATGTGTCATAACATGTTTCTAGTACCGATTGTTATTGCATCCAGGATTTCAGGAAACCAAATAAAGCCATTCTCACGTTTGTCACTTCTCACTTGGGAGCACTTCACTGTGCTCTACGTGCCACTAGAGGCTGCTGTTACGTTAAATCAATTTCAGCAAAAGAGAAAAATAAGTACTTTGAAATACTTTATATCAGTGGTGGGCAAATTATTTTTTAATTTTAGTAGCCAGTCAGAAAACTCTTTGAGATAAATAAAATTTTCCCGTTAGCCCATTCCACAATCTTCTCTATGCATCATGCTTTAATAACCCCCATGTATAATAAATAAAAGTTCTTATAGTTTAAAATGGCGCTGATTTTGCCCCAACCAATCAGATCTTATTTAACATTTGAAAGCTAACATCTGATTGGTTGGGGCAAGATTAGCACCATTTTAACGATAAGAACTTTTATTGAATCTCTCTGAATGACTTCTCAATAAAGACCTTATGCCCAGGATATAAAGAAATGACTGACCAGAAAGTTAATGGGTGGGAGGCTGACATGTGACATTCCTAAGGCTTCTCCTGCACAGTGCCACCGGCGAGCACAGCCTCAGACTCCCTCAGTGTGTGAGGGAGACAGGAAGTCCCTCCTCCTCTCTGCTGTGTGATGTCCTGACAGAGAAGGTAAGGGAATCTACAGCCCTACTTTCCCACCATGTGAAAACAGCCTTTTCAGGCAGAGTTCTCACTCTGCCTGAAAAGGCTGTTTCCACAGAGTTTTCTGTAGGGGGGTCTGAGTGGCCCACGGCACCCGTGAGTGGGTGGGGCTTGTGCATCCGCAAGTGGGTGGGGCCATGGCACCCACGGGTGGGTGGGGCCACATGGGGCTGTAAGAGAGTGGGCCAAGGGGGGCCTGCAACTGGAGGGACCATGGAGTCCATGAGTGGGAGGGACCAGGGGGGCTGCAAAGGGGAGGAGGAGACACAGGGCAGATTGACTGACATGGTTTCAGAGCAGGAAGCAGGAAGTGCAGGGGAACTGGTGATGCAGCTGCCATATCACACAAAAATGTAAATATCGTCAAAACTATGCAAAATAAACAATGAAAATAAATTGGAAAAATTCTCAGGAGAGCAATCACTTTACCTAAAGTCATTTTTGGACCACAGTTCCCCTTTAAGTGTGATTGGCCAGCAATGTAAAGGGGCGGGACTTTCATTATAAACACCATACACTTTCCTGCTGATACCTCAGCAACCAGAGCACATAGAAAAGTAAGAGATTACACTTTTTATTAAGGTTAGGTTTTGGATGAAAATTTCCTTTAAATTAATGGCCCCTGCCATTGAATCTTTACACAGCAAGAACTTTTCAGTTTCCTGTACTGTATTTTAGCCATGCAGGACATGTAGCAGAAGATTAAAATAGGGGTCATTCCCCTCCCTCCTGCTGCTGTTCTGTGTATGTAAGTTGTGTAATGCTGTTAAAAGACTCATTAAAGGTATAGCGTTTTCTCACAGGATACCACAGAATCATAGAAAATAACATTTTAACGTTATTAAAGGGCACCCACTACAACTACAACCTACATTAGCTACTGTACCTTTCAATGCCTAGTTCATGCAGACATTTTACTGTCTCAACAATTAAAGGGTAACTGTGGTATCCACGCAAGGTCCAGCTAGCTTCATTTTATCCAAATTCACCCTAAACAGCTGCCACAATAAATGACTACAACCTAAATTACCTACAGTACCTTTCAATGCCTAGTTCTAATTAAAAGGTAACTGTGCTACCTAGCTTCAGTGAATCTTATAGCCATGTAAATGTACACTATCAAAGCTCACAGTGTAAGAAGGAATCTCCATGCGTATCCCGCTGTAAGCTTGGATAGATTGCAGCTGGAAACATGACAGAAGTCATTTTAAAGGTAGGAGCATGCTCTAGAGGGCACTTGTGTGCAGAAAGTTAGCCTTTAATGATTTATCTTAATTTATTTCCAGAGGTAGCCTCACATCCCAATCATCATGGAAAATCATTTTAAACAAAAAACCTCCAGTAGTTAAAAAAAAAAAAAAAAATATCCACAGGCAAAATGTCAGCTACAGTTGTGTTTGGCATAGACAATAGTACAAAGCCTTAATATACATATACTTCTATATATTGTTGCCTTTGCGTATTAACTGAGGTGCCCCTTGCTGTTTTACACATTTCTGCATGAAAGAGGTTTATGTGTATATGTATGATGTTTTCTAGAAGAAACCTAATTGAAATGAAGCTGGAATTGCTATAAAATACCTCCCCCAAGAATCGTTCTATTAACCAATTGAATTCAACAAAGTATTCTTGTTTAAAACAGGAGAGGGGAAAACGAATTCTCATGTGAACCAGAAAGGTATGCAATTATTAGCAACTTAATGAAAAGAAATGTCTGGGGTCCAACAGGGTAGAAAGAGAAGCAGACATGCAGGAGGCAGGTATAAATAAACCATGTGATAAGTGACCACATCCCTGAAGAATAAAGTCTATGGTCAACCTTGGATGCTATCCAGTCTCCTGATGTCGAAAGATATATGGGGCAAATATCATATAGTAAATAAGAAGAGTGGACTAGCATTACAGATAAGGCTTTCAGTATCAGAACTCTGGAATGAACAGTTTATGTCATGGCTTCAGACCAAAAACAGGCAGATGTGGATATGAAAAAATAGTAGAACAATTATTGTAAGCATTCTTCTGATCCATACATACCAACAGGGATCTCAGATAGTGAAAATAATTAAACTATTATTCTTAGGATTCTTCTGGTCTTTTCCTACAAAATATACAGTATTTGTTTCACAAAACTTTTACTATAGGTCAGGTAAGTCAAAATGTACTTGGGAAGAGGCAGGGTTAAGGAGGATGCATCACATGGATGAGCATAACAGGAAAATGCTTTTGGATATCAGGAAAGTTGCCAAAATATATATTTTTTTGGGGGGTGTTATGCACCGTATCATTTTCTGAAGTTGTCTACTAGCAAACACTAGTTTAATTCAGTAATCTCTGGAAGTCTATATAAAAGATAGAGAAATTCAATAAAAGTTCTTAAAGTTAAAATGGTGCTAATTTTGCCCCAACCAATCAGATGTTAGCTTTCAAATGTTAAATAAGATCTGATTGGTTGGGGCAAAATTTGCACAATTTTTAACGATAAGAACTTTTATTGAATCTCCCTGAGAGTGTTTTAGTGAAAAAGAACTCCAGTTAAAGGGGGAAAAGTGCCATCAATTCATGTCATTGAAAAGTGCGTTTAAACCTATAATGATGTCTGCAGCTGCAGTTACAGGCATGCAAAGTTGAACTTCCTGGTTTGCACAGAAAGCAGCTTACAAGGGGTCAGCTGCAGAGAGTATGAGAGCACAGAGAATGAGAGTATCAGAGAAAGCTGGATCAAAATGCAGAATCAATAGCCATGTAGTGACAGAGAAACAGGCTTTGCTTTCATAGAAAGGATAAAGATTTTGTTTTTTTATACAGTAAGGCCAGGGGAAGGTGCTTGAATATGCAGGATGACAACCTCATATAAGATGCATCTATTACTGTAGCTGAGCTTGCCAACTTATGTCTTACAAATGTGCAGGAGTGTGGATGCACAGAAGACCAGTTTGCTAATTACCAAAAAGGATTGCTAAATTTATGGAATGCAGAAGAATGTCAGGATGATACCTTGGCTATAACTTTACATATATTCTAGGTTAGGTTACTGAGGTGTATTAGGTTAGGTATTAACTGAGGTGCCCCTTGCTGTTTTACACATTTCTGCATGAAAGAGGTTTATGTGTATATGTATGATGTTTTCTAGAAGAAACCTAATTGAAATGAAGCTGGAATTGCTATAAAGAGAATGAGAGTATCAGAGAAAGCTGGATAAAAATGCAGAATCAATAGCCATGTAGTGACAGAGAAACAGGCTTTGCTTTCATAGAAAGGATAAAGATTTTGTTTTTTTTATACAGTAAGGCCAGGGGAAGGTGCTTGAATATGCAAATGTAAGGGTCACAGAAGGGAGAAAAATGCAGATTTAAGGTTGGTGGCAAATAATCCTTATGGCTGTGAGATTGGTAGGAAAATAATTTAGCACAGTTTACATGCCCCTTTTAGGTTACTTTCAATAAAAGAAAATAAGAAAATGTTTTAGAAGGTTTTCAGGATGACAACCTCAAATAAGGAGACATATGAATTAAACTGAAATGTTCCGGAACATTAAAAGTATAGTGAGCTAACTGGTAGCTTAGAAGTTAAACATCAGAAATGAACTAGAAACGGAAAGTTTATGTATAAACTTTGAATTTGGCTTGAAAGACTGCATTTTGGAAGGGAATTTGTGTGTTTGTGCTGCAGATTTTAGAACTCAATAATGTCAATGAAGAGGACATTGTTGTTTTTTACTTACCCTTTAAATATGTCACATGCAATAAAGGTAGGTCAGTTGGTGTGTGTGTATTCATATCAGGTTGGGGGATAAAATACTAACTTTTTTGATGATTGGTCAAAATGAGTTTTTTTTACTTTAGTTACCCTTTAAGTATGGCTGCAACAGTAATAGAGGGGTAATTCAGTAGCTGTGTATACCTGTATCACGTTTGGGGGTCAAAAAAACAAAGTTTTTTGATTATTGATCAAAATTTGCTTTTTTGACTTTAGTTACCCTTTAAAGTATGGCTTCCACAGTAATGGATAAGTAGATCAGTAGTTGTGTGTACCTGGGTCTGGTTGAGGGGTATGTCTTTTTTGTGTTTACAACCATAAAACTATTTTTTATTGAGGATAAATCTAAATTAGTTTATTGACTTTAGTTACCCTTTAAATATGGCTGCCACTGTAATGGATAAGTAGATCAGTAGGTGTGTGTACCTGGGTCTGGTTGAGGGGTATGTCTTTTTTGTGTTTACAACCATAAAACTATCTTTTATTGAGAATAAATCTAAATTAGTTTTTTTTTACTTTAGTTACCCTTTAAGTATGGCTGCCACAGTAATGGATAAGTAGATTAGTAGGTGTGTGTACCTGGGTATGGTTAAGGGGGTATGTCTTTTATGTGTTTATAACCATAAAACTATCTTTTATTGAGGATAAATCTAAATTAGTTCTTTTGACTTTAGTTACCCTTTAAATATGGCTTCCATGGGAATGGAAAGGTAGGTCAGTAGGTGGGTGTACCTGGGTCTGTGTGGGGGGTTGGGGGTATCACCATTTGTATTTATGACCATGAAAAAAACTGTTTTGAAATATCCACATTTGAGGATTGTTACCATTATAGTCTATGGGAAAAAATGTCCGGAAATTCGCCGATAACGTCGTAACGCTTCCACGGATTCCTTAGCTAGAAGATATGCCCCGCATGTCTGTACCAAATTTTATGTCTCTAGCTCAAAAACTGTGGGAGGAGATACGGTCCAAAAAAGCGGAAGAATAAAACGGAAGAAGAAAAATATGTTTTGCAGGTCTTTACATGATAAGAAAACTTTTCCCTTACCATCTGTTTTCATGTTATCTGTGTGTACCTGTTTCTTCTTTGACATTTTTTGTGCTTACTCCAGCATCAATGATTGGGAGTAGTTTTAAAAGGCATGTCCACCCCCAAAACTAAAATTTAACCTTCTACTGGCCCCACTGTGCAGTGTTTAAAAAACAAAAAAAAAAAAAAAAAAAACAAAAATAAAAAAAAAAAAAAAAAAAAAAACCAAAAAAAAAAAAAAAAAAAAAACCCCCCACATATCCCCCTAAAAACAAAAACAAAAACCCCCCAAAAAACAAACCAACAAAAAAAAACAAAAAAAAATTAAAAAAAAAACCAAATAAAAAAAAAAAAAAAAAACAAAAAAAAAAAAAACCCCCCCCCCTGCAACCCACGCCCCCACCCCCCCCCCTCCCTCCCCCCCAAAAAAACAAAAAACAAAAAAAACGCCCCCCATAAAACCCTTACCTTACTGTTCACTCTTATTGGTTCTCTTAATGTCTTTTGAAAGTCCTAAAATTAAAGTAGGAGCCATTTCTAGTGTAATTTTACTGCCTGTAACTGTTCCTCATCAGGTTTCTATGGGGCAGCATGCTCAGTATCACTAAAGCAGCATTGGAAAAGGGAATTTCCCATCATGCAATTCACTTGATTGGCATGAACATTCTAGTTAAGCAAATCTGCACACAGCAGGATAGTTCGGATTGGATATCTAAAGATAAATTTTTTCGCACAAGTTTTATACCTGTAAACTTGTGCAAAAGTGCTTGCAATAAACTTTGATTTTTGTTGCCGCATTTGAAAGGTCTTTTTACATGTGTCCTTCCTTCTACGGGAATGGTGGCAACTAAAGAGTTACTATGATAAATAACATAGTAACTCTTTAGTTGCCACCATTCATTTTCTCTATAATGAGGTGTACAAGTTGTTTTGTCCTGGCTATGTGGTGCACAGGGGCAATAGAGAAACACATTGCATTTGTTAGCATATTTTTTATTTGATAATAACCTTCTATTCTAAGTGGATATATGTTTAGTTATCAGATCATCTCATTATTGGGGATGATTATAGTAATGTAAGTTGCAGGGCTGCAATTATTACAACCTGGTTGTATTTACACTGCATGTTTTCAATATACAATTCCTATCCCTCCCATTCCCTATCTGCCCTTTGCTGTTTGAGAGTACTTGTCAGGGAATGGTGAAACTGTAGTGCAACTACATAGGAACTTGGTTAGTCACTATTTTGCTAGGAAAGTAATTTCAGACTCTGCAATCCAAACACTTATTTTCATTTATCTGTTTATAACAACATTTATGTGCATTATAGACTCCTATACAACACCATAGGTATGAAACCCAGGCACTAAAAAAAAAATATTCATTTGGGCAGTCTAGCTATAGAACCAGCCATCTACTTGCAAGGCTCTAACCTAATACAAGGCAAGACCTGCTAGTTTGACTGCTGAAGAAACTGTGCTTCTCTGAAGATTTCATGCTGTTTTATAGTGTCTCATAAACACACACCCAAAATCTGATTGGTCTAGATACAATCTTAAATCTGATTGGATCTTGGACCAATCAGATATTGGGGTGGGTTTAGGAGTCACTACAATATTGAATGTTCAGTAAGGAGAGCTAGTTTCAGTTTTGATTTCATCTGAGATGTTATAGCTTTGTTCTGGGCATGTACTGGGATATAAGCTTATTGAGTGATTATGGCTGGGTGGCTTGAATGGCAGCCCTTAGGTCAGATGGCTCTCAATTTAGTTCTCAGTATTTGGCTTTCTGTATCTAAGATAAAAATAATTCCAGTAAAAGTTTGGTTTGCTGTTCCAACTAAATATTGAACGGGTCTGAGTAACAGAGCTATTGATGTATTGGAATATCTGGTTCCACAATTTCACCAGAAACAATCTCCAATAATAGAACAGAGGGAGATGATTGCAAACCAGTCTAGAGAGCAACATGGCAATCAAAGGGATATCAGAAACACATGCAGCAAAGCTGAGTGTGAATAATTTCAGTGTAAAAGCAACCAGTCTGTAATAAATGCAGCTCTGCTTGTAAACATTTTGTGTCTTACTATAGAGCAAACAGCAGCGATCAGCACTCCATTCCAAGCAAGGAAATGCCTGGGTGCCATTCAAAAGTTTCAGACCTGTGAGTGCCTTCGTAATTTCTGTGTGTTGTGTATATATATATATATATATATATATATACCATTGATAAACTGATTCAATCTGCATCAACATGCTACTTGCACACAACAATATCAGATCATGTAGTTCTAATGACTATAGAAGAAGGGAATGGGTTAATGTAAAATCCCAGAATCCCAGTTGGCACTTGCAAATCAGTTGCACAGATTCGTGCAGTTTAATAATAAATGGAGAAAGGGCTATTTTAACCACTATGCAAACCCTTCTGATTGGTGGACATATCTCCATAGACTACAAGCACACTGCCCACTATAGGAGGAGAGAATCAATTGATACACCCATAAGAACACAAAAATGAAAATAACTTGATAACTGTTCCAAAAAAATAATGAAAGTATATGGCAAAAGTACACAGGATAGCGCTCTCTACACTACAGCAAAACATATTTTTGGGGGTGGACATGCCCCTTTAAATATGGCCCTCTGTTTCATTTTCATGAAAATACAGCACAGATGTATATTTAGATAACACCACTAGAGGTCACTGCTTTATCACATGTGAAGTGCTTTCTTTCCATGGCTGGTAACACATCTTCCATGTAAAATCTTTGCATGTTAAGGCCTTATTCTTGAATCTGCAATGTTCCTTAGAGCGGCAGTTTATCTGTGCTTCTTCTGGGCACTAATCTGAAAATAAAGTTTACAAAAAATGCAAATGCTGAGTGTGCAATATTGGTATAAATATTCTATATATTATTTATATTACTAGTACTTTTTTTTTTAGCAACACAGAAGCCTAAACTGTCCTATTTCACAATTCAAGAATAATTTAAGGATAACCCCAAAAATATTTAAGGGGCAAGGCCACACTGCAACGCACTAGTCACACACGCAATTGCGCGCAAATCGCACAAGTGTGGCCTAGCTCTAAGAGAAGCAATTAACGTTATACTGTCAATATCATAAACAGAATTAATAGGTGATTACATGAGTACTATAATTAATAGGCAAATTGATGACTTTACTACTAGGCAGGAACACAGGTAGATAGGTTTGCTTATGTTTATCATTATGGATGTTTTCCTATTGCATAGCCTGTCTATATCTCTAACATTACATAGCATTTCTGTAATTGAAATTAAACATTTTTTACATATAGAATCAGAAATAGTCCCTAATTAGAATTATTTAAACAATCCTTTTTTAAACTATTTTTAATGCAACCAGATGTGTTTCTGTGCATTTTTGGATGTTTTTCCATTTTCTTGTCTTTATCATTATAATATTTTTATAATGAAAAATCTGATTATTTGTATAGGGGAAACAGATCACTAAATTGCACACAAACTGGTGTAAAGAAAATGCAGTTGTGGTCTATGTGATGTGTCCAGAAAATGGACCAAATCTCATGTAGTGGCCTAGGTTTTAGTTGCTAGAGCAAATTACTTGTGGAGTCTTTCTAAAGGTAAGTACAGATGTGTTATAATGCACATGATATCCGACTACATGTGAAATGGCCATCTAGAAATAAAAAAATGAAGCTGGAGCTAATACAGAATGCTGTGAAGTGCTGTTTAATGCGTGGGAATTCGGTCGGGCGTCATTAGTGATATGACCTGGCAGATTAACAACGCCTGACCGAATGCCCATACACAAACAAATTGTAGGTAGAAATGCCTGTTTGTGGTGTAGTTGGTTGTCATGTGCGCTATCACATGCCTGCACCTAGCTTTACTATAAGGGCCATTGCCATTTGTTCTAACTCCTTAGGCTTCAAATGATTTGAGGATTGTGGCGTGCCCTCAACACCATGTTTTACCCAGGGGCCCATACAGACTTTAATCTGCCCCTGCACTGATGATTTTTTAATGAACACAAAATAATATAAATACTCACATACATGTAAGGGTCGCAGGGTGCATCTCTAACACCTAGTGATGGATAATTTAGTATTTGCCGCACACACATTGCATGTTCCTAAGGAGCACACAGACAGATGACATGTAGAATTTATATTATTAATAAACATTCTGGAGGGCGCTAAAGACTCATACACAAGTACGATTTCACACCTGATGAATGGCCGCAAGGCACACGCAATGCCATGGCGGATCAATAAACAAAATCCCACCGAAAGCATACACACATGTGATTATCGCCGAAATGGATGTTTGCCACGTGTAAAATCGTACACGTGTACGAGGCTTTATTATTGTGCCTGTGTTATTAATCTACAGCCAATCATATGTTAGTAAATATTTTTAGCCGCAGTAGGCAAGTGAGCACATCTGGATGTTTACTGCAGATTAATAACAATAGTGAAACATTGCACCGCTGATTAAATAGCACAGACCCTCAGTAACAGTCACATTTCCCCTTCATAACTGTACAACCAGATTCCCCTTTACAATCAGGTTTTCTTGCTGCACATGTGCTCCTGTTATTATTTCTTCCTTGTGTTCGATTAACCCTTCCACCTCCAGCACCTACACAGTTAAACTAGGTCCGAGCATCATTCCTAGACTCTCTCCCCCTCCTCCTGCTCCTCCAAGCTAACGGTTTGTCTCCCACGGAGCAGGCACACACACTGTTCCCATCCTTGCCCCGCCTACAGCCCAAAGCCAGCCAATAAGCAGCACCGCCGGCTGATGGTTGGGGATCAGCACCAACCCACAAAGCGTCGCAGGATTCAGGTAGGGGTGGCTACAGTGGCCGGTGCCCAATCAAGGGGTGGAGGGGGCGAGGCTTGGAAGTGAAAGGCGTGTGGCTGGGCGGGACTTTAGATGGAGTTTGTGGGGGACTGAATGCTGCCTGAGGGAAGGGAATTCAATGAGCGAAGAAAGTTTTTGTTTGAGCAGCAGCAGCGGCCACTTGGACTGCACAGTACTGGGCTGCGATTCCCAATGCATTGTCCATAGATAGAGAGCTGCACATTTGGGGTCCCTAGTCCTGGGATGTTGGAAGCACCGGTCCCTGTCATTAATTAAGGGGGATGATAAAGTCGGATTATATCCCGGACTATACCAACCGAATGGATTAATAGGGGGTACCGTATGGACTGTGCGGGAATTTACCATCTGGAGCATCTCATCACCGATCCAACTGCAGGAGAACAGTGTAAAACGTTAGGACCCTGGAAAAGGCTGAACGGGGAGCTGCACTGCGGGGAAACCCCTGTCCCTGTCCTGTTAGTGGATGTTACACGGTCTATGTACACGAGACACACTGACCATAGAGAGGACACGGGGCTTTGTGAGATGTTCTAGTTTGTACCTTCTGTGATTGTTGGGGTTCTATGGGTTAGTGCTCCGCATTCTAATACTGGGATATCAGCACGAGCTTCTCCCCTGGAATGGCTGGGATCTCCCCGAACTCCCCACTCATGGCCGTGTTAGCTTTTCTGCTCCTTCTGCAAGCTCCTGTTGTGGAAAGCAGCACTCAGCCCAGGCAGGTCTTCCAGATCTTGGAGGAACAACCCCCAGGGACCTATGTAGGAACTATAAGCACCAGACCTGGATTCACTTACCGGCTCAGTGAATCCCATGTTCTCTTTAATATTAATGCCACTTCTGGCTCCATCTACACTACTTCCACAATTGACAGAGAAAGTCTGACCAGTGATATTATCAACCTGGTGGTCCTCTCTAGCCAACCTACCTACCCAACGGAAGTGCGCATCAATGTACTGGATATCAATGACAATTCACCTGCTTTTCCAGAGCCATCTATTATGGTATCATTTAAGGAGGACACACAAGGTGGTCGACAGGTCATATTGGACACAGCTACTGATTCTGATGTTGGTACCAATGGGGTAGATCATCACTCTTACAGAATTGTATCAGGTAACCAGGATGGGCGCTTCAAGCTGGGTATTACAGTTAACCCAAGTGGGGAGGGGGCATTTCTTCATCTTATGTCCCAAGGTCCATTAGACAGGGAGACCACTCCATGCTATTATCTACTTGTGGAAGTGGAGGACAAAGGGTCTCCCAAACGTTTAGGTCATCTGCAAGTAAATGTAACTGTGCAAGACATCAATGACAATCCACCAGTTTTTAGCAGTTCACAGTACCAAGCCCGGATAGAGGAAGATTCCCCAGTAGGTTCAAGTGTATTGAAAGTAGAAGCCACAGATAGAGATGAAAGTGTAAATGCAGCAATCAGATATCAACTTGCAGAAGGCACTCCATTTCAAATTGACCCCGAAAGTGGTCTTGTTACTATCCGTGAGCCTCTTGACTATGAGAGTAGACGGCAGTATATCCTCAGCATCCAGGCCAGAGATCTTGGTACACCACCTCTCATTGGCCGAGCTGAAGCATTAATCCGTCTAATTGATGTAAATGATAATGACCCAGTTGTTAAATTTCGCTATTTTCCTGCAACTTCCCGTTATGCATCAGTTGATGAAAATGCACAAGTTGGGACAGTGGTAGCTTTACTTACTGTTACTGATTCAGACTCTCCTGCTGCAAATGGAAATGTTACTGTGGCTATTCTGGGAGGTAATGAGCAGCGCCACTTTGAAGTCCAAACATCCAAAGTTCCTAACCTCAGCCTTATCAAAGTTGCCAGTTCTCTTGACCGTGAAAGGATACCTTCCTATAATCTGACAGTTAGTGTGTCAGACCAGGGTCACCCCAGGCCTCGATCCTCTGTGGCCAGTCTAGTGATCTATGTCAATGACATCAATGACCACCCACCAGTTTTCCAGGAGCCACACAGTAAAGTAGAAATTAGTGAAGATTTACCCCCTGGCTCCTATATTTGTGGAGTTTCGGCTACTGATGGGGATACAGGATTAAATGCCAATCTTAGATACTCAATTGTGTCTGGAAACAAGCTTGGATGGTTTTCCATAAGTGAGAATAGTGGACTGGTAACTAGTAACTCAGTGCTTGATCGTGAAATATCCACACAGTTGCTATTAAATATCAGTGCACGAGACCAGGGCCCACAACCCAAAACAAGTTATGCCACACTACTTGTTAATGTTTTAGATGTTAATGATCAGAGACCTACTTTTACTGATATGCTTCCTAATGGCCACTTAGTTTCACTGCCAGAAAATAGCCTTGTGGGCACTGAATTACTCACACTAAAGGCTACAGATGGTGACCTAGGAGACAATGGAACTATACGCTTCTACTTTGATGCTGATAACCCTAGTCAGTGCCAGGGGTTATTTCGCCTAGACCCTTTATCTGGTCGTCTAAGCACATGTGCAGATTTAGATAGAGAGCAACAGGATCATTGCACGTTACATATCATGGCAACTGATCTTGGCACCCCTCCCCTGTCTAACACAGCCAAGGTTGTTGTTACCCTGTTGGATGTAAATGACAATAGCCCAATGTTTTATCCTGTGCAATATTTTGCTAATATTCAAGAGAACGAACCACCTGCAAGCTTTGTGGCTGCTGTCACAGCTTCTGATCCTGATATGGGTATCAATGGCACTGTCAGATATGCTATTAGAGTTGGGGACACATCCAAATTTCATGTTCATGCTGAGACTGGAGCCATTTCTACAAAAGCAGCCCTAGATAGAGAGGAAAAAACAACCTACCAGATCCAAGTTGTAGCCACCGATGGAGGGGGTCTTCAATCCCAAAATCATGCCATAGTTACCATTACTGTATTGGACACGCAAGATAATCCTCCATCCTTTACACAGGACTCATATGGTTTTGTTATGTTTGAGAATGTGGCAGTAGGATACCAAGTTGGAACTGTGTCAGCTAGCACTATAGATCTCAATGCCAATATCACCTATTTGGTAACTACAGGTGATCAGAAGGGAGTTTTCACAATAGATAAAGCCACAGGACTATTAACTACAGCAGGTGTTGTGGATAGAGAGGAGCAGGAATTTTATCACTTGAAAATAGTTGCCAGTGGTGGGGCTGTTACTGGAGAAGCTAGTGTTAACATTACAGTTAAAGATTTAAATGACAATTCCCCTCATTTTGTTAATGCAGTAGAAAATATCAATGTGGTAGAGAACTGGAAAACAGGTCACGTTGTATTTCAGGCAACGGCAGTCGATGCAGATGAAGGTGCTAATGGGAGAGTAAGTTACAGTTTGAAACAAAACCCCCAGAGTTTATTCTATATTGATGAGACTACAGGAGCATTAAGCTTAACAGGCCCACTGGATGTTAATGTAGGATCATACCAGGTAGAAATTTTGGCGTCAGATATGGGTGTACCACAGCTATATTCTAGTTTCATATTAACCATTTCAGTGCATGATGTAAATGATAACCCTCCTGTATTTGATCAGCTATCTTATGAAGTGACTCTTCTAGAATCAGAACCAGTAAATTCCAGATTCTTTAAGGTTCATGCTATTGACAAAGATTCAGGGACAAATGGAGAAATTACATATTCTATTGTACATGGGAATGTGGGTGAAGCCTTTGGCATATTCCCTGATGGCCAGCTCTATGTTAAGAGTGAACTGGACAGAGAGGTTAAGGATATGTATAACTTGCAGGTCTGTGCCTCAGACAGAGCAGTTGAACCTCTTAGTGCTACTGTTAACGTTACCATAATACTAGAGGATGTCAATGACAATAGACCATTGTTCAACAGCACTAATTATGTTTTCTATTTTGAAGAGGAGAACAGTGGGGGGTCATTTGTTGGTAAAATCTACGCTGTGGACAAAGACTCTGGCTCTAACGGTGAAATCATGTATGCATTTGAGACTATGCAGCCTGACTTTGAACTGAATACAGTCACAGGAGATATTACAAGTACTCACCAGTTTGACAGGGAGGCTCTGATGAGGCAGAGAGGGGCTGCAGCATTCACTATTAAAGTTGTCTCCACAGATTTAGGATTACCAAAGTCACTTAAAGATCAGGCAACTGTGCAGATTTACATCAGAGATATCAATGATAATCCACCAAAATTTTCCAAAGATCTGTACCAAGCTAGCATATCAGAACTAGCTGCTAACATGACACAGGTGTTAAGGGTATCCTCATCTGATGTTGACGAGGGAAACAATGGTTTAATAAGCTATTCCATTGTTAAAGGAAACGAGGAGAATCATTTTTTTATTGACAGTGGCACAGGGCAAGTGACATTGGTTGGTAGATTGGATTATGAAGCCACAGGATCATATTGTCTTATCATTCAGGCTGTTGATTCTGGAACAGTTCCCTTAAGCGCAACTTCTACCTTAAGCATCCAAGTCCTTGATGAAAATGACAATACCCCTTCTTTCCCTAAAACTGCTTTATTCGTGGATGTTGTAGAAAATATGAGGGTTGGAGAACTTGTGTCCTCTGTTACAGCCACTGACTCTGACTCTGGTGACAATGCAGATATTCATTATAGCATTACAGGGACTAATAACCATGGCACATTCAGCATCAGTCCCAACACGGGCAGTATTTTCCTGGCAAAGAAATTGGATTTTGAAACTCAGGTACTCTACAAATTAAACATCACAGCAATGGACAATGGCAACCCACCTCGCTTATCCACTATCTCAGTGGTTATAAAAGTGAGAGACTTCAATGACAACCCACCAGCTTTCCCTGAAGGTGATATATTTAAATCAGTGATGGAAAACCTTCCAATTGGCACCTCCATCCTGGCTGTCACTGCCAGCGATCCTGATGCTGATATTAATGGACAGCTTACTTACACCATCATCCAGCAAAAGCCAAGGGGCAACCACTTTGTAATAGATGAAGTGAGGGGTATCATCTACACTAATGCTGAGATAGACAGGGAGTTTTCCAACCTGTTTGAGCTGACTGTCAGGGCCAGTGACCTTGCCGTACCTATGGAGTCACGAAAATATGCTTTAAAGAATGTCACAATATTAGTCAGTGACCTCAATGACAATGTCCCTGTCTTTGTGTCCCAAAATGCTTTTGCAGCAGACCCATCCCTGGTGATTGGCTCTGTGCTTACCACAGTCACTGCTTTTGATCCTGATGAGGGACCTAATGGGGAGATTGAGTATGAAATAGTTAATGGAGACACCGAAACTTTCATAGTAGATCGTTACAGTGGGGACCTAAGATTAGCTTCCCCCATGATGCCATCCCACCTTGTCTATAACCTTATAGTCACTGCCACTGATTTAGGGCTTGAGAGAAAGGCTACCACTACTGAGCTGACTGTTATTCTTCAAGGACTTGATGGACCAGTGTTCACTCAGCCCAAGTACATCACAATCCTAAAAGAGGGAGAACCTATTGGAACCAGTGTCATATCAATTGAAGCTGCCAGTCCCCAGGGCTCTGATTCTGTGGTGGAATACTTTATTGTATCAGTAAGGTGTGAGGGCAAGACAGTGGGTCGTCTTTTTACTGTTGGACGTAGCACTGGCATCATCCAGACTGCTGCTGTGCTGGACCGCGAGCATGGGGCACGTCTGTACCTGCTGGATGTATATGCTATAGAGAAAGAAACCAACTTCCCTAGGACCCAGCGGGCAGAGGTAAGTTCACTTTATTTTACATTCATTATAAAGTCAATGTGATAAATGTATCTATCATAAGAATGACAAAAGCTGACCACACACCTTACAATCTGGTTGTACAATTTTCATACTGTCTTACCTATTCTGTGTAATATAATGGTTGAACTCACTAAGCAGGATGCTTATATTACACAAATCTAAAAATCTAACACAATTAATGGAAAGAATATGGCCATTTATGGGCCTTTGTTGGCTAGTAAATGGACTGCTAATTTCCCTATTTAAATTTCTGCAACTTGCTGCACTACAGCTCCCAGCATGCCCTGACAGCCAAAGACCTGTATTTAAAAGCCTGTTCAGGCTATTAGGTTGGTCATATTGAAGTTATACATTCATTGCACAAACATTTTATTTGTTATACCAGTTTAGTTATCCAAGCAAATAATAAAACTAATGTATTATAATGCAAGTTCATGTTTGGTACAGTATTTTGCTTTATAGTTATTCACTGTAAGTAACAGACCATATTCTAATAATTCATCTGTTGTGCTTTATGTAAACTGGAACTGATCATGAAATGACTGTGTTGACTTGTAGAATTAATACCATCTGTTTGCATCATTGTACTCATTAGTTTACTTTGCCAACGTGCTGTGTTATAATGATATGAAGAATGAATGTGTTGTTGAACCATTTAAATTAACAGTAAAATGCAAGAGACCTATATTAGTTCTATCTAACCTGTGTATATGTAATGTACTTGGTTTATTGCAGAGATGTTTAGTTGCACACTCTCAATTTGATGTTTACATCTCCCAGCATCCGCTTAAAGTATGGATGTCAAGCTTGCAGCTCTCCAGATCTTTGCAATTTAAACTCCCAGCATTCCCTGGCAGCAATGCTGGTAGTTGTAGTTTGCAAACACCTGGAGGGCCACAGGTTTGACATACCTGCCTTAGAGCCCTTTTCTGTCAAGGTATGACTGAAAGTTGTCATGTGTCCATGACAGTGCTTAATAAAAACACTGGATTCCTTTTCTAAGGGACAGTAACACATTTGTATTTGTTTGCAAAGAGCTTTTTTTAGCCAAACACACTTAGCTTGTTATTAAATCAAGAGTGTCAAACTTACTGTTTTGCAGCTGTCATTAAAGCCCCTAGTTCATGTGAACTGTGAATGACATTTCACTATGCTCTCCAGATGTTTTTGGGTTACATCTCCCATAATCCTTCTAATAACCAAAGGCTTTTCAAGGTTACTGGGAATTGTAGTTAATATTTTGAAGGCTGTAAAACACTCACAATGGATCTATTCCAGTGACGTCCAACCTTGGCACTCCAGATGTTTAGAAACTACAACTCCCAGCGTGCCTTCATTATATTGTGCCACAAAGGCATGCTGGGAGTTGTAGTTCCCAAAACAACTGGAGTGCCAAGGCTCAACATCACTAATCTATACAATGAACTGAGCTTTCAATAGTATTTTGGAAGTTGTAGTTTAACAATATCTGGCCTGCTTCTGGCATAAATGGGAATAGCAAAAGTTGATATGGCTAAAAAATATGTATATTCAATACAATTTATGCTGCTGATTTGGCTTTGTTCAGTTAATTAGGTAATTTTTGTGTTGCTCATTGTGCCAGTGACGTGCTATAGGTACTGTGAGTTTGTGCTGAATTCTGAGAGCTCATGTTTCATTCCAGTGCTGCAGTAGTCTGCTAGGCAGTTTTTTGGTCCCTGCACAAGTTATGGTTTCTGCTAGTTAGAACAGCCCCTACTATAAATGAAAAACAAATGTTTCCCTATCCAGGCATAATAAGATCTGCGCTCAGAGTCTTAAGTTTAAGCATGCATAGCTTCTTTTCTTACATTGGCTAAAACAGCTCATTCTCTATTTCAAATAGAATTGTGTCATTTTATTTTTAAATAAACAGAATTTATTGGTAGTTGCAGTGCATTTTAGTCCTGTTAAATGTCCCAGATTTGTTTTTAGCAAATACAATACTAACAGTCATGATTCCATCTAAGCTTTAGAAACTTCTTGTTGTTTAAACAGCTTTTATTCCGAATGAATTCCTTAAGTTGAACATTAAGAGGAGGGGGTGCTTGGAGATTCAGAAAGCCTAGTGGTGCCAAGTTGAGAGAGAAATCTGCATAATCCAGGGATGTCTGGGATATGGCATTTAGCTGTTCTTAAACAACAGTTCACTATCAACAGTTAACGGTACTACATTTTTGCCAGTTTTAGGCTGGTTGGAGGTGGTGCTAAGTGTAATTCAACAAAAAGAACAACAAAATAAACAAACGTCACAGACTGTACATCTATTATTTGGTGTGTTTTTATATATATATATATGGGAAGAGACGGCTCGGATAAATCCAAATTTTATTAGTACAAAAAAATAAAAAGAATGGCGTCAATCAACGCGTTTCGGCTCAGACACAAGCCGTCTTCATCCTAACTGCCTTTTCTATCTCAAACTAAAAGACAATAAACATTGTCTCTAAGCCGGTGCAGTTCCGGTTCGTTACACTGACTGACTGAATTACTGTGCTGATAAGGAGGAGTGAGTGCAATCCTGTGTGTCATAATTGACTCGGCCGCTGCTCTGAGCAAGCCAAAAACCTCTGAGAGGAAGCCTCAGAGGCAGAAACAATTTCCCTCTCTGCCAGGCTCCTGGGGGTCAGTTTTTGGGAATTTGGAGGGACATTACAGGAAAACCATTTGGACCTAGGATGTAGGGTAAGGATTTTATTACACTACACAATGGGGCCAGTAGTGGGTTAAATTATAGTTTTCGGGGTGGACATGCCCTTTAATGCAGCCTTACAAAAGGCTAAAACTAATAATACAGAGGGAAAAACTAAAAATATGGGCCAAGAAAGAAAGTTTGTTTGTTCCACTGATTTTAATCCCTTGTGTCATACAATTGCTATGAATATCAAGAAAGATTGGGATATAAGTAGATCTGATCTTATCGTAAAAACAGATCCTGTTTCATTTTATAACACTAAACCCACTTGGTTAATTAAGCATAAGGGAGTCTCATATAGTTGCTCTAAACGTTTATCATGTTGCTCTATGACCCCAGGTGCAACATTTGCTCACCCACATATGCGTAAGGGAACATAGGTCAGCCATTAATATAGCCATTAGATATGGTAGATAAATAAAACCAGTGGCTAAACACTATCTGGAAAAGGGTCATTGGGTAGCCTCCTTAAAGTATATTGGTATTAACCATGTCCCTCAACCTTTAAGGGGAGGTGATTTGTCCAAGTTACTCCTTCAAAAAGGGATGTATTGGATAAAAATATTAAATACTATCAGTCCAAATGGCCTCAATGAATACATCTCCTTTAAATGCTTTTTAAGTGAACTGTGAAACAGTTATATTGGGGTTATTAAGAATGTCATGGATGAATCTCTTTATGTGACAGTCAAATAATTATCAATATGTGAAAGTGTCTTTTATAATACCTCTCAGCCCTTATTCTGATTTTTTAATGATTTTATTAGGTTCACTATCTTCACACTTTTTAGCACTATATTACTATTTTAAGATTCAATGATACACATAAAGGTTTATATTTATGTATAAAGTTCACTGTATACTATATACTATGTAACTAGATTGTAAGCTCTACGGGGCAGGGACCTCCTTTCCTCTTGTGTGCAAAACTCTAGCACTTCTATTTATATAATTTATATATTTATGTACTGAACTATCTTGTATTTATCCCCCTTGTATGACTTTATTGTATTTTGTTACTGTACAGCACTGCGTCCCCAAGTGGAATTTTACAAATAAACTATATATATATATATATATATATATGGTTGTTAATAACATATACAAAGAATGTATGTATGTGTTATATTTTGCACATGTCTGATGGTTTGTATAAATAATTTATTCAGTTAGTAATGTGATGTCACAAGAAGTGATGTGATCATCTTGTATTCTTGATTCTGGGCTGAAATGTTGCAGTGGTTTAAATACAAGTTAAAAAAAGGCAGTTTGTTTTGAAAAAATTGCACTAATTTCTTTGGACTATATATAAAATATATTTATTATAATAAATAAAATAATATAATTTTTAATGAAAGGCAAGTCTTCTAATTTTAAAATGAGCCATCAACCACATCTCTAAGTGCTCCACAGCCCAAGATATGTAGTAGATAATATACCCCCTACTGTAAATTATGGATATCAGATGTCACCTCAGAGTTCCATGCCCTTTATAAAAGCACTCGGTCATGCTTCTATATGGTCATGGAACTCCTCGGTAACATCTAATATCCTTGTAATTTACAGTAGGGGGTACATTATCTTTTATAATGTACCCTTGTACCAAATATATCTGTGACCCAAATTGGACTCACAGTCACTAGTCACTTCCACCATGCATTCACCTAGACACACACACCACACACACACATATTACCTCGTTGTCTCCTTTTCTGTTTGCCTTGGGTTGCCTTACCTGGTACCAGGTTGCCGTGCCTTGCTTGGTATCAGGTTGCCTTGCCTGGTACTAGGTGGCCTTACCTGGTACCAGGTTGCCTTGGGTTGCCTTGCTCCAACCCCCACCCCCTCCTCGGACCTTTTCACTGGCGCTCAATTCTTTACCCTCCCAGCACTGCACTCACGTGTTCTCAACTTTTGCATGATTACTACTCTTCTTCTGCAGTAGCCGTTGCACAACCTGCATTACATTGAGTGATCCCGCGAGAGTGACTGCAGTGTCGGGAGGGTAAAGAAAGAAGCGGCGAAGACTAGGTACACTTCCTGAATGTTATAATCGTTGCACTACTATGTAGTAGCGCACCAATTATATCAATATTATTGTACCGTTGGGTCTCATAGAGAAATTAATGACCAGAGAGTTAATGGGTGAGAGGATGACATGTGACATTCCAAATGTCTCTCTGTGAGAGAATCAGGAAGTCCCTCCCCCTTCCTGCACTGTAAAGAAGATACCCACAGAAAAGGGAATATTTGCCCCTCCCACTCATGGCTGTGACCCGCCCACTCACAGGTGCTGTGGCCCCTCCCCCACTCAGACCCATACCCCCTACAGAAAACTGTGAAAACAGCCTTTTCAGACAGTTCTAACACTGCATATTAAGGCTGGTTTCACAGTTTTCTGTAGGGAGGAGGTATGTTCTGTGGTCTGAATGGGAGAGGGGCTATGGCACCCATGATTGGGCAGAGCCACAGCACTCGTGAGTGGGCGGGCCATAACACCCATGAGTGGGCAGGGCCAAGTGGAGCTGCAAATGAAAGGGCCAAGGGGGTGTTGAAGGGGGGTCTTAAGTAAAGGTGCCAAGAGGGGCCCACTAGTGGGAGGGGCCTTGGGTTCTGCAAGGGAAGGGGCCAGGGGGGCTTGCAAGGATAAGGGGAGACACAGGGCAGAGTGACTGTCAACTTGGATTCAAAGCAGGAAGAAGGAAGTGCATCTGGTGATGCTGCTTCTATATCACACATAAAAATATAAATATCTTTAAAACTATTAAAAAAAAAAAATGAAAATAAATTGCAATTCCTATCAATTTACCTAAAGTCATTTTTGGACCACAGTTCCCCTTTAATCAGCTATAGTAGTAATATTCACTTTGTTGCATTTTATTTTCAAGATGGATTTCTGGGGTTTGGCGTCTGGGATAAACCCCCCCAGATCTGGATACAGATTAAATTGCATATCTTAAAATTATTATTTGCATGTGGTTTTTTTTTGTCCTTTAAAGAGGTGTGCGTGATCATTTGTCTTTAGTCAGTATGGCTGATGATTGTGTCCAATAAATAAATGCACTGTGCTCCCTGCCTCCCAATAGATTTTGATATCAAACTAATAAAGCCTCTCATGTTTAGTTGTAGTTTAGCTACGATATAAAATGAATTTTTTATTGTGTATTGTGGAAAGACAATCTATTAGATATTCAGCTACCTTATCTTACCCTGATACAAGTTTAGTTATGGTAATGTACTAGGGCTTGTTCTATTTTTTTATCAAAAAATCTACACAATTGATAGGGACATTTTCTTTTTATTACTGTATAAGAAATGTTCATCGCATAGCTTACTGAGTTCTTAAAAAAAATGTCTGCATAATTACTTTTAGACATATTAATATAGGATATTATATTTCTCCTATCTAGTTGTATGTAGTTGTTAACAGCACTTCCAATGGTCTTTAAAAGGCATGTCCACCCCCAAAACTAAAATTTAACCTTCTACTGGCCCCACTGTGCAGTGTTTAAAAACCCTTACCTTACTGTTCAGCTCTTTATGCGTTCTCTTGCATGTCGGGTTGAAAGTCTAGAAATTAAAGAGTAGGAGCCATTTCTAGTGTAGTATTTGTTACTGCCTGTAAACTGTTCTCCATTCAAGGTTTCTATGAGGGCAAAAAAAAAAAAAAAAAAAACAAAAAAAATAAAAAAAAAAAAATAAAAAAAAACACCCAACAAAAAAAAAAAAAAAAAAAAAAAAAAACCCCCCACCCCCCACATATCCCCCCTAAAAACAAAAAAAAAAACAAACAAAACCCCCCCCCCCAAAAAAAAAAAAACAACACACAAAACAACAAAAAAACAAAAAAAAAAAAAAAAAAAAACCAAAAAAAAAAAAAAAAAAAAAACAAAAAAAAAAAAAAAAAAACCCCCTGACATTATGCAGCCTCCATGGTCTTCCAATTGTAAAACGTAAAAAAAACAAAACTAGAAGTAAAAGTAGGAGATAAAAAGACAGTAATAAAAACTGATAAACTGTCCCAAAGAAAAAGTTATACAGGAAAAAAAAAAAAAAAAGCATGCTCAGTAATCACTAAGAGGCAGCATTGGAAAAGGGAATTTCCCATCACGCAATTCACTTGATTTGCATGAACATTCTAGTTAAAGCATATTGCCCACAGCAGAGGATAGTTCGGATTGGATATCTAAAGATAAATTTTTTCCATATAGATGTCATTTTATACCTGTAAACTTGTGCAGAAAGTGCTTGCAATAAACTTTGATTTTTGTTGCCGCATTTGAAAGGTCTTTTTACATGTGTCCTTCCTTCTACGGGAATGGTGGCAACTAAAGAGTTACTATGATAAATAACATAGTAACTCTTTAGTTGCCACCATTCATTTTCTCATAATGAGGTGTACAAGTTGGTTTTGTCCTGGCTATGTGGTGCACAGGGGCAATAGAGAAACACATTGCATTTGTTAGCATATTTTTATTTGATAATAAGCTTATATTCTAGTGGATATATGTTTAGTTATCAGATCATCTCATTATTGGGGGATGATTAGTAAATGTAAGTTGCAGGGCTGCAATTATTACAACCTGGTTGTATTTACACTGCATGTTTTCAATATACAATTCCTATCCCTATCCATTCCTATCTGCCCTTTGCTGTTTGAGAGTACTTGTCAGGGAATAGTGAAACTAGTAGTGCAACTACATAGGCACTTGAGTTAGTCACTATTTTGCTAAGGAAAGTAATTTCAGACTCTGCAATCCAAACACTTATTTTCATTTATCTGTTATAACAACATTTATGTGCATTTATAGACTCCTATACAACACCATAGGTATGAAACCAGGCACTAAAAAAAAAATATTCATTTGGGCAGTCTAGCTATAGAACACACTGTCTACTTGCAAGTCTCTAACCTAAATACAAAGGCAAGACCTGCTAGTTTGACTGCTGAACAGAAACTGAGCTTCTCTGAAGATTTCATGCTGTTTTATAGTGTCTCAAACACACACCCAAAATCTGATTGGTCTGATACAATCTAAATCTGATTGGATCTTGGATCTTGGACCAATCAGATATTGGGGGTGGGTTTAGGAGTCACTACAAATAGTGAATGTTCAGTAAGGAGAGCTAGTTTCAGTTTTGATTTCATCTGAGATGTTATAGCTTTGTTCTGAGGCATGTACTGGGCTATAAGCTATTGAGTGATTATGGCTGGGTGGCTTGAATGGGCAGCCCTTAGGTCAGATGGCTCTCAATTTAGTTCTCAGTATTTGGCTTTCTGTATCTAAGAACAAAAAATTCCAGTAAAAGTTTGGTTTGCAGTTCCAACTAAATATTGAACAGGGGATCTGAGTAACAGAGCTATTGATGTATTGGAATATCTGGTTCCACAATTTCACCAGAAACAATCTCCAATAATAGAACAGAGGGAGATGATTGCAAACCAGTCTAGAGAGCAACAGGGCAATCAAAGGGATATCAGAAACACATGCAGCAAAGCTGAGTGTGAATAATTGCAGTGTAAAGCAACCAGTCTGTAATAAATGCAGCTCTGCTTGTAACAATGTTGTGTCTTACTATAGAGCAAACAGCAGCGATCAGCACTCCATTCCAAGCAAGGAAATGCCTGGGTGCCATTCAAAGTTTCAGACCTGTGAGTGCCTTCGTAATTTCTGTGTGTGTGTAGATATATATTATATATATTATATATATATATAAATATATATTAATTATAATATATATATACCATTGATAAACTGATTCAATCTGACATCAACATGCTACTTGCACACAACAATATCAGATCATGTAGTTCTAATGACTATAGAAGAAGGGAATGGGTTAAGTTAAAATCCCAGAATCCCAGTTGGCACTTGCAAATCAGTTGCACAGATTCTGCATGTTTAATTAATAAATGGAGAAAGGGCTATTTTAACCATTATGCAAAACCCTTCTGATTGGTGGACATACTCCATAGACTACAAGCACACTGCCCACTATAGGAGGAGAGAAATCAATTGATACACCCATAAGAAAAACCAAATGAAAATAACTTGATAACTGTTCCAAAAAAATAATGAAAGTATATGGCAAAAGTACACAGGATAGCGCTCTCTACACTACAGCAAAACATATTTTTGGGGGTGGACATGCCCTTTAACATCTTTTAAGCAGCCATAGCTCTGGAGATGTTACATAAACAAATAACACATTTCTTTTCTCTGTGTGAACTGGTAGACTTTCTGTTGGAAATGAATCAGTCAATGGGAAATATATATCATGGCTTACCATGGCTTTTTAAAGCCATATAAAGGCTAGGTTATTTCCGGATATATATCCGTTATTTCCGGATTTTGGTATGGTTGGCTAAAATATCTCTGGTAAATGTTTGGCCTTGGGCAGCAGATGACATGTTGGTAAATTCTATGCAGACTACACAATGTGTTGCAGTGAACTGTCAGCCGCAGCTAGTTTTGACTTAACCAAATCTAATTGCAGTCTTACCGTGTGTTCCAGCCTGAAAGGGTACTTTTACTCTAAAAAAAAAATTGAATCTTAATTGTACTTTTAGATACAGCAATTCCACTGCTCCAAAACTTAAAAAAAAAATGTTTAAAGATTTTTTAATTGGAGCTGTAGATTCTGAGAAATCATCACTTGAAATCACAGCATTTACAGGGATAGACCTGTCACTCCAGAAGCAGACATTATAATATGTTCTCTATCCCTGACTTCTTACTAGGATCTTCTACACTTTCTGCAACATTTAAGATATTCATCAGAGAAAAGAAGAAGGGTGGAGGGGTGTAAGCAGACCAGTATCATGGAGTGACTGTGCAGAACAGATAAGTGGTGGGGAGAATTAGGAGCACTTTTATGATCCATAAAAGGATAACTTTATAGGTAAGAGTTAAATTCTAATGTCTAGTCCTATAGTGGCAGAGCAACATGTAATCTATACTGTAGATCAGATTCACAATAGTGCTTTTAATGCCCCTTTTTCACCCAATCATAAGTAGCAAGGTTTGGTAAGGATCTAGCCATCTGAAGAAGGCCATTGGATGAGTCTGTTGCAATGTCATCCCTGATTTCACCAGTTCATTCTGTTGTTTAAATAGTGCTTCTGCGTAAAGCTTGCCGGTTTCCAGATGTAATTCTGGCTATTTGGCAATTCACAGAATTTTTGAGTGGTATGTGAGTCACTGCTGGGGGTTCAGTGTTCCATAGTGCCATACTTAAAACATGCCCCAAAAAGCCTAGAAATGTACACCTGACAACTAACATTTTAAAGGCTTTCAATTGGAGTCTATTGAACTGGCCGTTCCTAGATAACTCTACCAGACTGTGGAACTAGAGTATTATGGAACATAGATGCGTCTACTTAATTAATTAAACAAAGGAATATGGATATTGATTTAACATGGATACACTTTATGAATGATATGTTGCTCTGCCAATTGTCACACCGTTTGACAAACATTTGTATTTTTTTACTCATCTGGTGACTTAAAAATAAACTGTGACCAGGAGATATGGGAATCATGGGAGTTGTAGTTCAAAACATTTGAAGAATTGCATTTAGGGCATTCCTTCACTTAAAAGTAGTTTCATACTGTACATGCCTTAAGGAATGTATGGGTGGGTCACAATGGTTTCCTTTCTGTATGGTTCCTGCAGGAAATAAACTAAGCCAACACTGAGTGCTGTGGTTTATATCTATCTTTTTTTGCCAAAAATAAGCATAGTCCATTGCTGGCCAGCTAACCTAGGTCTTCTCTATGTCATCAATTAGTTCACCAGAACATGCCGACTACTTATGAATTCAAAAGATGGACGTCCAGCCATGGAAGGGTTAAAGATTGCTTTCAGAATTGAATAGAAAGTTAGAGGAAGCCACGCTTTTCCTGTTTAATTGTTCAATTCACTTTATTGTAAAATTA
This sequence comes from Hymenochirus boettgeri, assembly GCA_019447015.1. Taxonomy (NCBI): domain Eukaryota; kingdom Metazoa; phylum Chordata; class Amphibia; order Anura; family Pipidae; genus Hymenochirus; species Hymenochirus boettgeri. Next base: position 129,525,074 of record CM033469.1, read on the forward strand.
CAAACGCTGTGTATGAATTGTTTGAGTATCACATTAACTACTGAGTAGTGGGAAGACTGTATTGTCCTATTAATCAGACTTATCAGTGTGTTACAATCAATACCATATGGCTTGTCTCCAACTGGCAGCCAAATTAACAATCTTTTAATGCGCTTACATTAATTAACATGACTTGCATATTGTGCAGTCTCTATCACTGCTTTGCTTGTCACTGAACATTTAATTATTGGTGCACTTTAAAAACAACTGAGCGCATTGTGAACTGCACAGAGCTGGTCAATTGTACCCGCTATTCACACTGGTGATGAATTTAATACTAATGTGTGTATTGGGTGCACAGATTCCCCTTTGAAGTTGAGAAATTTAGGTGTAATGTGTAAAATAAACAATATATCAGTGGTGAAATATTGCTTCCTTACGTGCTGCGTACTGTTTTTTTTGCAAATTATTTACAAAAGAAATTGAATCATTCACATTTCTGTTTCATTCCTTTCTCTCTGTGCTTACACAGCTAATAACAAAAAAGGAAAATCATAGTTGGACAATGCTGCAGTTCTGATTTCATCCACAAAAAATGAAATTGCTATGCCACCGTGTGGCTCAAAGAACTAAAACAGCAACTCTAACTGCAGCACCAGACATAAAACAATCAGATAATACAGCCAGGGTAACCACACACAATATTAATAAAATCATTTTTTCTTCTATTCTTCCAACCTAAGCTCCTGTCTGGCTAGGGACAAGGAAACATGGGGTCATGTTTAACCATGCTTAAAGAGCTACTAAGCTTGTCTGCTTCGCTGGGTGTGAGGTGGTGCTTGATGCAGAGTGATTTCAATGAGGCTTTTTGCATGGGATCTTTTGGATTGGATGAAGTGAAGAAAGTTTGTGGAGAGACTTCATTTAGGGCTTATCTTAATGGTAGGGAAAGGATTTTTGTTTATAGATCTTCTTATTTAAAAGACAAGCAAAGCAAAACCAAAGCACCTTGCCATGCACCTTGCCATAAAAGCAGTAATCTGTGTATGTCACCTCTTATTTTGTTGTGGCTGTTAAAGAATCTTATTCATGTTCTTTATTTCCATGCATTTAAGGCTTACCGGTACATAGCTTAGTCTCAGATTATTATGTTTAGTGAGAAAACGATCCTGCACACTCACAATCACTCCAATGCAGGAATTTGTGCCGGGTACTCCAGCGTAGTGGCAAACTGGAAATAGTCATAGAAAACAAACTGTGCACACCAGTCTTAAGGTGGCCATACATTAGGCCGATTTTATGTACAATTCGACATACAATCAGACATTTCCATCGATTGGACGAAAAATTTTACATTTTCCCATTCTTATCATGCGACATTAGATCGTAAAATCGATCGTAATTACGTTTGGGAAAGTCGGTTTTTTAAGTCGATTGGTAAAATAATTGTAGTGTTTTCTGAAGTTTCGATTAAATGTTAATGTAATGTAACCTCACAATGGACGACATTCGACATTAATCACAAAACAAATTGAATGTCGAACAATATGTATTGTACATCTACGTTCAATTAACATTGTACATCTGTCTATCAAAGTATCGGTCGGTTTAAGATCGTAATTAAGATCGTAATAGTGTATGGCCACCTTTACACACAGTGTTTATTCAGACATCAGTCCAACACCATGTAACATTTCGGTGCTAGATGCACCCTAATCATATATGTCTGAGGAAGGTGCATCTAGCACCAAACTATTACATGGTGTTGGAAATTTTCACAGGAGTTTGTGTAAATGATTTGTATATATATTTGTATAGCTCTACATGTTCCGTAGCGCACAATTTATAAACCATTTACATCAGGCCCTCCCCATGACAGCTAACAAACTATCAGTATGGTTTTATGAATGTGGGGGAACCTGAGTGCTTGGAGGAAACCCACAGGTGTTGCAAGACATCAGAGCTAACCAATGACCCACCATGCTGCTGAAAAGATGTGGCCAAAGTAGGGTTTCCATCTTTTAGACTTTGAAAACCCAAACAGGTTGATGCAAAAGAGGATATGTTATTTTTATGTTTGAATTATAACATGTAGCCTTTTTAAAACCAATCCACTTTTCTTTTGATTTTGCATAAAAAAAAACTGTCAAGGAACCAAACATTTAAAGAAAATTTAAAGGACAACTCCACCCTCATAAGAACATCTTTTAGAAAGAATGGCCTGTTTAAAATATGTTGATATATCATACTTTGTCCTATGAATTCATTACTGTATGCCTGCTATGCTTATGGATGCTTCATGGAAACTGAGCAATTTAGAAACCTGTACTGAGCCTGTACTGAGCTTGGGCATGCTCAGAAGATGCAGATAGGGGATTAACATTCAGTCATTGGCTGTGATGTCAACTGTCAAATCAATAACTGACTGTTGCTAACTGGATGAACCAGGAAGCAGAGACAGGGACAATAATAAGACATTATGCAGGATTTCAGGTTAGACTTATATATTTCAGATTTCAAACTATTACCGTTTAGGGTTTTGGGGGGTGAGTTACCTGTATGTAAGTTTTTATTTTTATACAATTCTGTGTGGACATGGTATTTGCAGGGCATATATATATTAAGATAAAAGCATACACTATACAAATGTACCCAGTAACATCAGTACAGAAAACCCTGCAGTTACTGCCCAATAGATGTGAGCTCTGACATGCTCAATGTAATTTAAGACGAGAAAAAATAATTAATTAATATATTAAATAATATATTACAGTACAAACAATGCTAGTTCCTGCTTTTAGGGATATAAGAAAATTGTAGATTCATTTTGTAAAAATTAAAAACAACTTTGAATTGAAGGAAATTTGAAGGGCTGCTGCATTTTTTAAAACATTCATAGCAACATCTCTTTTTAGATTGTAATACTAAACCAGCCCCATCATTTTTTTTTTCTCGAATACAAAGACTACGGGATTTACGGTGTGCAAAAGTCTAGCACTGCTCAATGCTTCCCAAAGAAAACTTTCTTCTGCTCTGAACACAGTGTTACATGGTGTTCAGTTTGATAATACACAGTGGGAGCACTTTAAACACATTACTCTGGATTTGAGTATTCAATTAAAGAAAAGAATTTCTGCTTTCAGCTTTGCATCTCCCTGGGATTCCATAATCTCTAACCTTACTACATGGCACGACTTATAGAGCTTAACCTGGGAAAGGAAGTGGAAAAGAAGCGGAACTATCTACAGGCCATTCCTTGGCCTTTTGAAGGGTTATTAGTGCAATGGGTTTGGAAATAGAGGGTAACTGTTAAAATTGTATAGCGGAGTGCACAAAGCACTAAGAGGAACCTCTATCAGATGCAAACATCTGTGTTTCTTTAGCATGATATAAGTTTTTGGCAAGCTTATAATATTTTTTCACTCTTTGTACTATTGTGTACTACTCAGTGTACGATCTCCAGTTTGTTTTTAAACAGGAATATAAATCCAAATTTTTTTGGCTTAATAAATTTCTGAATTGACAAACATTTCTTCTTGTGTAAAATTTACTGTAACATTTCCAAAAGGAATAGAAAATATCATTACTGAGAAATAGCAAAAAATAAAAATACTGCATGTGAAGAACATTGATCTTAAGGTGCCCATATACTATGACCACATTACTCCCAACATCTCTTTGTAGAGATCCGGGACATGGGTTTGGCCTTTCCAGGGCCCACCTATCTCCTTCTCCAGACTGACCGGCCACACATCCCAGACTGGCCAAGACCTCCGAATTCCCACCCATTCCAGAACTAATCCCAGCACTCTGGAACATCAGAACAGTCCCCTGTAAAATGGGTCTGTTCCTACCAAAATAGGATGGATGCAAGTATTACAGCTAAAAAATGGCAATATCCCTTACAATATCTGTTGTATTCAGTTAGATCAACTGGACTTAAAGTTTAGTTCTTGAAGACGTTTCGCTAGTCATCTATACACCTGTATATGCGTTGGTTTGAATGCCAGTACATATAGAAACAAAATGTAGGGAGGACGCACACTGCAAAGCCAATGTAATCTTTATTCAAACATCAAATAGCACACCTGCACAAGGTTTCGGGGGACACGCCCCTTCCTCAGGTGCATAACATAACACTCCCTCATAGTGGCAATAAATACTAATTCAAGTAAACCTAACTCCTCTGAAGGTGGGGGCTAATTATTAACCGAAAGTGCAAGTGCTTCATAAATATAATGTGTCTAGCATTAAATATAAAGTGCCTAATGGTACATAAAGTGCAACATAGTCTCAATTGTTCTCATGAAAATGTGATAAAAAGTTATATATATAGTCATGAATAAAAACATATTAAAAATTGTGCCACATCTAAAAGTGAATACAAAAAGAACATGACTCCTTAGTTCAATGTCCATTTCAAAAAATAACTTATAAAAATATTCGATAGACAATAGTCAATAAGAATCTTTTCTAGAAGAAGAATAAAATGTCGATTTGTCTGTACATCACCTAGATGAAATAAAGGGATTTGTTTAGCAGCCACTAAATAGATACCTATGTAACATAACAACACTTTTATAAATAACATAACAAACTCAGTGTTTCATTTAAACCGTATGGAACCTCTGTGCCAAAAATGTCTATCCACTGCGCTTCTCTCTGAAGCAATTTTTAACAAAATTACCCCCTCTGGTAGGTTGTCTCACAACCTCTAAGATTTGCCATTTTAACTGGGTCACACTGTGTCTATTCTCATAGTGTGTTTGTATAACTCCGATATCCAAACACTTCTATTCTCATAGAAGTGTTTGGATATCGGAGTTTCATACCTTTTGTTTTCTCCTTTGTTATTCGTTATTTCCCTTCTGTGTTCCCCAATTCGCACTTTAATTTCTCTTTTTGTCTGCCCAATGTAACCCTTGCCACATGGGCATTTTAAGTAATAAATGACCCCTTTGGAGTTACAGGTAGCAAAATCTTTTAGGCTAATCGGGGTTCCTTTGCTGGGATGGTAGACTACTTGACCTTTAATAATAGAATTACATATTTGGCAATTCCCACATGGATGGGTCCCACTTTTGGGATTGCCCAGTACATATGATGTTCCCTGGTAATCAATCAGTATGGATTAATTCATCCCCTATATTTTTTGATTTCTTTGAAAATAGGGGTAAATTCTGAAATAATTGGCCATATTGGGGGTCCATTGCCAAGATTTTCCAATTGGATTTAATAATCCCTTTGATTCTTTCCGAGAGGGTACTATATGTAGAGACAAAGAAAGTTTTTTTCATCAGTGATTTACTTGACATATGCCTCAAAAAAAAAACTTCTTTAGATTTGAAGTGACTACTATGTCCAGCTCCAGGGGACAAGTATGGGGGCAAATTTTCCCCCCACATATGCGAAAATATATATATGTTGCAGCATTTGAAAATCAGCACATTATCAATAATAACATCATAAAGAAGTCAATGCGAGGCTATGTCAGATTTATAGATGACATATTTTTTTGTGGGAACCCTCATTATTACTTGAGATGGTGAAGGATCTTAATACCAAGCATCCGACACTGAGATTTATATTAATTGACAGAGTGAAAATTCCTTATTTTGGTGATTAAGGAAAATGGTGCTTTGGTGACAGATTTGTACACTAAAAGTACAGATAAGGAACAGTCTCTTGCTAGCTGAAAGTTTTCATCCCAAAGGAACACTGAAAGGCCTACCATTTAGCCAATTCATGCGAGTTCGCAGAATTGTTAGCAATGAGGCTCTTTGTAAAAAATGGCTAAAGGACAACAATACCCAAAAAAACAACATCTCCCCCATTACATGTCCACACTTCCAGCAGCTGAAATTATTCTCATTTACAACCGTGCTGCACTCACTTTAATATCACACAGCAAAGAGGAGTGCTAACAACCCGCCTCCTAGACGGCCCAGGGCTATCGTTAACATATCACTTGTCATTGGCTGGTGGGAATATCTGTTACAACCTCTCTCCTCCTTCTCTGCCAGTCAATCACTTTAACTTTAACCGTCCTGTTGCTAGAATACAGCCTACATAAACAAGCTAATCAAGGGTGGGTACAGGACTGTTTTCTCGCATGCTTGCTCTGAGTGACAGTTAGAGGCAGACAGAATCATTACGCCCCCTTCACAGCATGGCTAATTGAAGGCAGAGAGAGGCTTGAAATCGGGAAAAAATGTATAGGGAGGGCTGCATACTTTTACTCTTTTTAAAGCAGTTTTAAAAAAATGCATTGAGGCAATACAGTTATCCTTTAAATGAAGTGATGAAAAAATTTGTGGAGAGAGGCTACGACCAAGATAAGTTGATTAAGGATATGACACGGGTGATGGAAATACACAGAAGTGTAGCCATGCAAAGCTGCAACATTGCAGATATGCGAAACACTGGTCTACCATTTGTCTCTACATTTAGTACCCTCTCGGAAAGAATTAAAAGGATTATTAAATCCAATTGGAAAATCTTGTCAATGGACCCCCAATATGGCCAATTATTTCAGAATTTACCCCTATTTTCATATAGGAGATCAAAAAATAAATAAATTTAGGGGATGAATTAATCCATACTGATTTATTACCAGGGAACATCATACCTAATTATGTACCGGGCAATCCCAAAAGCGGGACCCATCCATGTGGGAATTGTCAAATATGTAATTCTGTTATTAAAGGGCAAGTAGTCTACCATCCCAGCAAAACAACCTCCGATTAGCCTAAAAGATTTCGCTACCTGTAACTCCAAAGGGGTCATTTATTACTTAAAATGCCCATGTGGCAAGGGTTATATTGGGCAGATGAAAAGAGAAATTAAAGTGTGAATTGGGGAACACAGAAGGGATATAACGAATTACAAAGGAGAAAACAAAAGGTATGAAACTCCGATATCCAAACACTTCTATGAGAATAGACACAGTGTGACCCAGTTAAAATGGCAAATCTTAGAGGTTGTGAGACAACCTACCAGAGGGGGTAATTTTGTTAAAAAATTGCTTCAGAGAGAAGCGCAGTAGATAGACATTTTTGGCACAGAGGTTCCATACGGTTTTAATGAAACACTGAGTTTGTTATGTTATTTATAAAAGTGTTGTTATGTTACATAGGTATCTATTTAGTGGCTGCTAAACAAATCCCTTTATTTCATCTAGGTGATGTACAGACAAATCGACATTTTATTCTTCTTCTAGAAAAGATTCTGTTTGACTAGTGCCATTTTATTTAGTTATTTTTTGAAATGGACATTGAACTAAGGAGTCACGTTCTTTTTGTATTCACTTTTAGATGTGACACAATTTTTAATATGTTTCTAATTATGACTATATGTATAACTTTTTATCACATTTTCATGAGAACACCATTAGGCACTTTATATTTAATGCTAGACACATTATATTTATGAAGCACTTGAACTTTGGGTTAATAATTAGCCCCCACCCTGAGAGGTAGAGTTAGGTTTACTTGAATTAGTATTTATTGCCACTATGAGGGAGTGTTATGTTATGCACCTGAGGAAGGGGCGTGTCCCCCGAAACATTGTGCACGTGTGCTGTTTGATGTTTGAATAAAGATTACATTGGCTTTGCAGTGTGCGTCCTCCCTACATTTTTTATCTGCATTGGATTGCCGGGGTGATGGGAACCCTGTGGGATAGACTGCACCTGCTGCCTGGACTACATTACCCTATGTGCACAGGTATCTAGAACCTTTGTTGCCAGTACATATACCCTGGTGCTAAAGAACACATTCAGGGAGATTCAATAAAAGTTCTTATTGTTAAAAATGGTGATAATTGTGCCCCAACCAATCAGATATTATATAACATTTAAAAGCTAACATCTGATTGGTTGTGGCAAAATTAGCACCATTTTTAATGTTAAGAACTTTTATTGAATAACCCTGATAGTTTTTTACAAATGCATATTGATGATATATTGTTCTTATGGAGGGGTAGTAGAGCTGAAGAGGAGTCCTTTGTACAGCATCTTAATAATTTATCAAACTTACCTCTGCAATAAACGATGAGCAAATTGACTTTTTGGACATACGCATATTTAAAACAGACAATGGCCTACCATCTTTAGGCAAAGCACTGATAAGAACTCCCTGCTCCATGGCTCCAGGTGCAATGGGATTTAGGGTTAATTTGTCACATCAGTGTTGGGGGAGGGACTTGAATGTGTGTATAAGGAAGTTATGTAAGATATTGTAATATGGCTGCCTGTCTGAGCTTGAAAAAGGGACTGATATCCCAAACCGTCGCTAATGTTGACTGGACAAGCCTTGTTTGTATAATAAAATTTAAATACATTTATAGTGACAACATCTTCCATACCGCAAAGAGCTTACAATCTAAGCACATTTATTTGACACTTCAAATCTATCAGTATGTCTTTATGATTGGGGGGAAACCAGAGTGCCCGGAGGAAACCCACGCAAGGGGGAAACATACAAACTCCTTATTACAGATGTGTCCAAGGGTGGAGTTTAACTCAGGACTGAGCCACTGTGTAAGTTGAAATAGTATTAGTCCTAAGGTTGGCTTGGTCCGTATACATCCACATGGCTATGCCACCCATAGCATGCAACATAGTTACATCTAAAGCTTGTATTTCTTACACATTATCCCTATATTTTAGTAGTGATGTATTTCCATTTATTATATGCCTATTAAATAGAGCTCAATTGGCTCAGAGTCTTTTTGAATGGTTCTCTTTCAGCTAGTGAATAGGGAAGAATACAGAAATTCTCACAAGGCCATAAATCCTTATGTGGGTCTAAACAGCCATAAATTATTTCCTGTAATTTAGCAGTCCTTGACGCCAATTTCTAACCACCCGCTGTGGTAAAAAAAATCTGTCTTTTCTTCTGTTTTGCTACTGAGCCAGCAATTTAGTAAATGAGGTAAACACAAACTGCTTAATACACAGAATCCAACTAACTTATGTCTGGATTTGCTTTTCTGTCTGGGACTGTTGAGACCTTGTTGGGTTTTAATATGTTAAAATACAGTAAATTTAAGTGTGTTGGCCATGTATGAAATGAAGTACCCTGTGCTTTGAAAAATATTAAGGGGCTATACAGACCGAATCTGAGAATTCTCAAAAGCCTCCCTGGTTTTAATGACCTTGTAAAATGTTTTGTATTTTGTTTGTATTCTGAAACTCCTCTTTATGCTTATATTGGTCTTAATCTGTTTCATTGTGCGATGTTCACTTTGTTTTGACATTTAGTGGTTGGCACTGAGGGCCCATCATTGAAGATATTATAACAATGTGCTATGTTTCACTTATTGTTTTGCATGAATTCAATTTTCACCAAACAGATGTCATGGTTGCTTACCTAAAGCAACTTGCAGAGCTTGAGTTACTGTGCAATAGAGAAGCAAGTCATTATCCTGTTTAGTGTGATTAAAGCAAAAAAAGGCACAATTTAAACCAATTGAAGCATGTGTTTGTCTGGGTTATGAAATCAATGCACACACATACAATATTTCTTTTTTCTTATAGGATAACTAGCAAAAGTATACCTGTTGGTGCACAGTGGAAATTATGTGTGTATATGTTTTGCTATGTGTGGATATAGAATCTTTACACAGGTATATTTTAAACTGTTACTCAGTCACCAGCATCCAGGGGAACCAAATAGGATAATCCTGTAGGTCTTAGAATAGACCCAGGAAATCCTGCCACACTGTGTGGTTCAAAGTAAGCATGCTATGTTTCAGACATCCCACCCTGCCGAATATTGCTTCCATGCAGGGTGGGGAGAAGGGGGTGTGATGGAGTGACATCACCAAGGGGGCGGAGTTAGGGGAGGAACGCACTATGTGAGGTAAATTACGTCACAGAGGCGTGGCTAGGGGCATGACTGGCCCGTGTGATGTAATTTACGTCACATAAGAGGTGTGGCCAGAAAAACAGAGGTGTTTCGGAGGCGGACTGTCTGGTAGGTTCGGTTCACGGGATACCACCCCAAAACCAGAGAGACTCCTAAGACTCCCAGGAGGGGTGGGATACCTGATGTTCTTAGTATTCACCAGGGCAAGTGCCACATTTATAGATGCTTATGTTGCGACTTGGGAGCATATATATTATATATATAGGACTCTGCCTCCTGTCTCTCTTCCGGGAGAATTTTGCTATGCTCACTGCAGCCCTCCCGTTTTGCTCTCCCTCCCCAGAGCACAAATCCCCTTTGCTGTAGTATAGGGCTCCCAAACCCAACTGCTATAGTTATATTTGCAGAAACTCCCCCAATCTATACTTACTTTGCCTCTCTCCTCTGGCGTTCTGGATAGCCGGAAGCTGTGTCCGTGATTGGCTGCCTCTCAGCTAATCACGGACGCGGCTGCCGGTCCGGCCCCCTGCTTGCAGTTTCATGCAAGCAGAGGGCCGTGACAGTACGCCGGAGGAGAGAGGCAAGGTAAGTAATGATTGGGGGAGTTTCTGCAAATATTACTATAGCGGTTGGGCCTGGGAGCTATGCTCCTTATGGTTTCCCTGTAGTGCTTGTCCAAAGTCCAGGAAAGTGAAGAGTAGGAGCTGTCTTCCTGTCCAAAAGGTTTCTGCCTCCTCCTTGCTCTCTGAGAAGAAAGTGGCATGCGCAGGGGAGCCCTTTCCCACCCTCCTGATCCTTCCTTGGCTGCCCTTCATATAGCATTACATTTTTTTATATATATTGCAGGGCATCCCACCCCAACTGCTATATAGGAAGTTTAAAAATAGAATTGAAACTGTAGGTACAGATCATCGCTCCCATTGTGTTCTTTATTGCTGGCAGACACGGTTGTAATTGGCTGCGTCTCAGCGAATCACAGCCACGGCTGCCGGTCTGGCCCCTTGCTTGTACCTGGGAAGCAGGGAGCTGCATCAGAACGATGCTGAAGCGAGGGGCTGTAAGTAGAGTTTGGATTCTATTTTTACACATCTAACATAGCGGTTGGGGGTAGGAGGGGATGCCCTGCAATATATCAAAAATTAATATCGAGGGTGGAGATGCCCTTTAATACAGAGAACACATATACAGAGAAAACATGGAGAATAAATGGTATAACCAGCACTGCTGCCACCAATATGTACCAGATTACTGCTTTATGGATTATTTATGGGTAGCATGGCACACAGTGTGTTACTCTGGTGGTCTGGCACAAAGTAGACACTGCACTTATTTTCTTTAAACATAATAAACCAGTTTTAATTACATTTAACAATAAGTATTGTAATAATTTAATAACAAAACAGGTTCCCCACATAACATGCAGCAAAGGAATAGTCCCTGTCTATGGTGCACCACTTTAAATTTTGAACCAATAATCTGTCCTTACAACAGGTGGTAACAGGATCTGATACACACTGTGCAAGGGATCACACCAACCAAACGTCTATCTACTTTTACTTTCACTTTCTCTCTTCCTAGCCATAGAGAGCAGGGATGTCTTGTCTTTTATCACTCACTGACACCACCTGAAGGCTGGAGGTGGTATATAAGGAGCCTTGGTGTATATGTCCATTACAATACACATCACATCCTGTGTTTCAGACAGAAAAAGTTTCTGCATTACACTTCCTTTTACATGGAGCAGACCCAGGGGTGTGGTTTAAGCTGCCATTTGACCATTCCATTTTGAAATAGGGATTTCAAAAGCTCTGTAAGTAAGTTTATGTATTTTGTATATTTTGTGTACCTAATATAAGTCAGTGCTATACTTTATATACATTTACTGATGGTCATTTAAATGGTAATAGTGAGATAGTACACACATACATATACACCTTTCCTATGTGTAATATCCTAGCTGCTAAAAACTCAATGCAATCTCCTATTGAGATATAAATATATTTATATAATATAAGGGACTAAACTATAGTGCAGTATAAATAGTGGTATGGTTACCTCTATGCATCCATCCACTCATGCATGAAGATACTCCATATAATAATAAGAGTGACAGAGGTAACACTCAGACGACAAGCAGTTTAACTACTAATGGCAACTTTATTACATGTACATACACAGTTTATTTACATGTAATAAAGTTGCCATTAGCGGTTAAACTTCTTGTCTCCTGGGTGTTTACTCTGTCACTTTTATTATTTTGGAGTATTGGTGAGTGTATGGTTGTTCAGTTGGGCATCATTGATAATATAACCCTGCAGATCATTAACAATGCCTGACTGAACATCCATACACTTACTGATAAATGGTAATTCGTTCACCAATGCGTGTCGCACCCCGCTCTCACAGTTGTGTACAGGCCCTGAGTATTAAACTACATATTTAGTTGGAGCACCTTGATTTCTACATCTGGTTCTTACAGCTTTAAAATTAAACCATTCGTTTGTGTGAGAATAAGGTGTAATACTGTGTGACAGCTGCAAAAACTCTGTTAGGTTTTTCTATATTCCTGCTTTGTCAAGTTAACAATGTTCTTTAGTTTACTTTTTTATAGCGTTTAATTTAAAATCCACTTTGTGTGGTGAATCTGTTGCACAAGAAACTACAGTATCAAATCTTCACTCCGTTCAAACTAAAATGTTCATCTTAGGATGAGTAATGTTTTCCAAGAAGCCCAAAACCTTACAAGCAATTTTCTTATTTTTTTTTGTGTTATTGCCACCAATAGTTATTATTTCTTCAGTCGTCTTATTAAGAAGATGTCTGTTAAATATATCAAAGTGCTCGCATGGTAATAATCACAGGAAACATTAACTTTTAGCAGATTTGTTTTGGTTCTGCTGATATTGAGTTACCATTCCAGGAGCCATGGAATATAATATTGCAAAGTAGTCCCTTGCTAAACACTTTATATATTATTTATATATATTTAATCTTGTTATTGTATTTGTGAAAATTCACATTTCCTAGTTGGTCTTTGTAATTTTTTCATTCAAGGAAAATTGAGTTTATTTTTGACTGTTCCTAGAGAATAGCTGTCCGATAAATGTTATTTTGCAGATTGAAGGAATTGACCATATGACAATCCTATAACATTCTTCTGCGGTTTGTTCGAACCGCCTGCCCGTAAAAATTAACTGGCCAGATGGCAGCGCCATGGAAATGTCGGAAAGAAAGCAACCGCCTGCCTGAAATACACTTTCAAGACATTAGATAAATTTGGTGGTCAATTGTCTAATCTATCTAATGCCATTATAGTGTATGGCCAGCATGATGCTGAACTGAGAATCTAGCTGTGAGATTTTGCATATAACCACGGGACACCTGGACTGGTTGATATCCTGACAGGGACACAAATGAATTGCCAGACTGCCGAAAGAAGGAGCTATCAGGGTTCACAAATGGTAGTCTAAAGGCTGGCACACAAAATTTGCCCGGTCCATCCCTGATTCAGTCCTTTGTTTAGACAAACCTGGGACTGTTGTAAGACATAGCAGCTAACTGACTGATCCCGACTGATTTTAAAACAAAACCACCTTCCATCATACCTTCAAAATAAAACCTAAATCACATCTCTAGATAAAATTGGAAAGGTTCAGCAATATTACTTCCTGGTTGAACACTTCCTTTTTTCAGCCATGTGACCATCTTGTAGTCATGTGACCAGCCTTTGTCTGGATTAATAGGCTCGTCTTCTCAACTGTAATTTTCCCCCCTTGGTACTTCCTGATTTCCCCCAGCATTAAGTCTTTACTGAGCATGCTTCTCCCGTGGGGCGGAGGGGGTGGCTGAGGTCAGATGATGTCACTCAACCTACTGGAAGCAGGTAGTTTGAACATTCACCCCAATGAAATTCCTCACAGGCTCCAGACAGAGATGTAATTGTTGGCTTATTTTAAAGGAAATACTGCAGGCTTTCATTTAACCCTCACTTGTTTTTAGACCACAGTTGCCCTTTAAATAGCATGTCTACCCCAAATTACAGACCTACCTTGTACTTCCTTTATGGAAGCCACAACAACTTTATTTTATATTCCATATCCTTTTTCTGTAAGCTGCACCACCATAACAAAGTCCTGCCTCCTCCGCCTGTCCATATTTTGTTGTTTGTAATAATCATTGATCGTCCAACCACCACCATGTTATGTCCCCTTTTAACCTTTTATATTTTGCTTTAGATTAATAGGTTTATGATAATATTTTGCAAAGCTGCAATTCCTGACTTCATCTACTCCATATGTGTTCTTTGGTGGGACCCTCTGGCATTACAGAGGAGGAAATCTTTCAGTGAAAGCCCTTTCTTTAAAGATTTTCATTTGGATTGTAAAGAATAATAATGTAACAAAACCATCATGTGCAACTATAATTGACAAGTAACATATCTGGAAAGATGCAAAACAGCTGTTATCTCTTTGGTACATACTAGCAAGTAGTCGGCTAATATTTTTGAAATAACTTTTATATATTTAAACTTATATTTAACAACTGTACCTTACTGACATGAAGGTACACAGCTGTAGGCATACTATAGGTCATAATATCACTAGTATAATCAGGATATGCAGGATTTCATTTCAAGGACAGTATTAAAAAATTGTTATAGGACAACTATACTCACGTCTGCCTCGATCCTCTTGTTTGTCCCTTGGAAACAACCCAGGGTGAAGACATAAACCACTAGGTCAGGGTGAAGGGAGGTAAAACAGCAATCTCTGATAAGAACTACATAAGGTATGTCCTGGAGTTAGAAGCTGAACCCAGTGGTAAGGACCTAGCTATTTTGGTCCTCATCCTGGGTAGTTTCAAGCGAAAACCTCAGAGCATGCGTACGCGTGTGGTGAACGACCCTTTCGTTTGATGATTGCAGGTGTGTATGCGTTCGATCGGGCATCTTTCGACAAAATGCCGTAACGGATTAACGAACGACGCCCCACCAAATGCATACACATGTGCGTGTACTATGTGATTCGGGAACCTTATCACATATCTGTTTCTGCCAACAGATAACATTGTCCCAATAGATAGAGCACATTCACAGAGAATAAGCTGTATGTCACCTCTCTCTTTGCTGTGTCTGCTGGATGATTAAAAGAAATAGTTCACTTGAAGAGCGACTATTACTTTAAAGGGTAACTGTGGTCCAAAAATGAAATTAGGTAAATTGACAGAAATGCTTTCCTATTTTTGCAATTTACTTTCATTTTTTTTTAAACATAGTAACATAGTAATTGAAGTTGAATAAAGACATGCGTCCATCAAGTACAACCTTTTCACCCTCCTTTTTAACCCTACCTAACAGTTGATCCAGAGGAAGGCAAAAAAAACAGCTAAAAATGGGGAAAAAATTCCTTCCTGACTCCAAATGGCAATCAGTATCCCTGGATCAACCAGAACTACAGTATATGAATTAATACCAGTAATTCTCAATATTTTTTAGTTTTAGAAACTTATCCAGCCCAATTTTAAAGCTGTTCAATGAACTTTCCATTACCACATCTGCTGAAAGATGTGGTAATGCACAGTTTCACCGTTCTCACTGTAAAGAAGCCTTTCCTAACCTGATGAAACTTCTTTTCTTCCAATCTTAAAGGATGTCTACGTGTTCTCTTATATGACCGATTAGTAAACAATGCACCAGAGAGTTTATTGTATGACCCATTAATATATTTGTATAAAATGATCATATCTCCACGCAAACTTCGCTTCTCTAATGTAAACAGCCCTAACTTGTCTAATCTGCCTGCATAGTCAAGCTCCTCCATTCCCTTTAATATTTTAGTTGCTCTTCTCCGAACTGCTTCCATTTTCAAGATGTCTCTTTTGTATATGGGAGTCCAAAACTCCCATATTCCAAATGAGGCCTTGTAAAGAGGGAGTATAATGTTTTTTTCCCTCTTTATACAAGACAATATCTTGCTAGCTCTAGCTGTTACTGCCTGGCATTGTTTGCTACAGCTAAGTCTGTTATCTACCAGAATCCCCAAATCTTTTTCCAGTCGAGATTCACTTAAGACAGAGTTATTTATGGTGTAGGAGGCACAAGGATTGTTAAACCCTAAATGCATCACCTTACATTTATCATCATTGAATCTCATCTGCCACTCTGCTTCCCATTTTGATAATCTATCTAGGCCAGCTTGCACTTGCAGCAATTGCACATCATTTGAAGTTTTCAAAGCTCTGCATTGTTTAGTGTCATCAGCAAACATAGAGACCTTGCTCTCAATGCCCCCTTCTAAGTCATTTATAAACAGATAAATAATTAGCCCCAGTACGGAACCCTGTGGCACTTAGAACTTTAGCCCACATAGATGTAGCCCCATTGTCCTCAGTTTATACATTAGTCGATTATGTGGCACAGTATCAAAAGCTTTAGCAAAATCCAAGTATACCACATCTACTGCTATGCCAGAATCTAAATTCTTAGTCAAGGATATGATCCCGTAACAAAGTTTCCATCACCTTCCCTACTACTGATGTTAAGCTTACAGGTCTATAATTACTAGGTTGGGAATGACTACCTTTTTTGAATATTGGTATTACATTTTTTTTGCTTTTTTCCAATCCAGCGGCACATTACCAGACAAAAGTGAATCTGAAAAGATAAGAAAGAATGGTCTAGATAAAACTGAACTAAGCTCTCTTAAGATCCGAGGATGTATTCTATCCGGTCCTGGGGATTTATTGATGTTAACTTTGTCTAATTGTTTCCGCACCATATTCTCTGTCAGCCAGTGTGAATATTCCTCATTTATAACGTTCATTTTATTACAGTCCCTACTATAAGGACTAGGATTCTCTAAAGTGAATACAGAGGGAAAAAAATTGTTTAGCACGTTAGCCACCTCGGCATCCTCTGTAACCATCTCTGCCCCATTATTTAATGGTCCCACATTCTCAGTGCTCATCTTTTTACTATTGATATGTTTAAAAAACATTTTGGGGTTAAACTTGCTTTGTTCTGCTATCCATATTTCATTTTCTATTTTAGCTAGTTTAATTGCATTCTTGCACTCATTATTGCAGATTTTATACTCCCTGGATGCCTGTTCGGAGGCTTTATACTTGTTCCCTAAAGGCATAAATTTAGATATGTAATGGTTTAATATCCCTTTAAAAGCGGTCCAATTCTGCTTTATCCTTACCTAGGAACAAATCTCCCCAGTCTATGAGCAGGAGTGATTCCTTCAACAACATAAAATTAGCTTTCCTAAAGTTATAAGTTTTTGTTAACCCAGTGATCATGATCATTATTCCCTAAGCTTCCCATTACCTTCATCTCTAAAATGAGCTCAGGGTTATTAGATATGACCAGATCAACACATCCTGTCTAGTAGGAACTTCTACCATCTGTGAAAGAAAATGCTCATAAAGGAAATTTAATAACTTGTTACCTTTTGAGGTGCTGGCAGTTCCCTTACTCCAATCTATGTCAGGGTATTTGAAATCACCCATAACCTGAACATGGCCCATACCAGCAGCCTTTGCCAACTGCATATGGAGATTTATTTCCACATCGTCACTGGCATTTGGCAGCTTATAACATACCCCAACAATTAATTTACTCACTTTCTTTCTTCCTGTACATAGCTCAACCCATATTTTTTCTGCCTTATCGTCTATACCCCCATCTATCTCATCTTTTAAATTTGGCTTCAATTCTTGTTTAACATACATACATACATACTCCCCCTCCTTTCTTATTAACTCTGTCTTAGTTAAAGATATTTACATTATAGCTCCTCCCACTCCCCCTTCAGTAATTGTAACTCAATCTCTTCCTGGTTTCTTCTGCTTTCTCCTGCACTGAGCATGTGCCAGCTGCAGATTAAAGGAGGAACTACTATTTGTGACCGCAGATTCAGAGCCTCCCATCCCCTTACTTTCTGATCTGTGATTTCTTCATAACTTGGGATGTGCAGCACATAGAGAGGTGGCTGGCGGCTCATTTTAAAAGTAGGGATCTGACCTTTCATTTAAAATCAACTTGTTTGGAGACACGACCTTCATTAGCCCCAGGTGTTACCTTTGTATTTAAAGTAGGTGCACTCTCAGGGTCTTTTTAAAATGATTATGTATATATATATATATATATATATATATATATATATCTATATATATCTATACATGTAAAGTGTGCACTCAGTCAATCCGTATGTATGTTCTAAAAAAGTAAAGTTAACAAAGAAAGTAAAGTTAACAAAGACAGTGTGAATGTAAACTTATGCTTATCTATATTAGATCAGGATCAGAATATATAGAATATATATATATATATATATATATATATATATATATATAAAATTTATTGTATTTTTCTTCAGTTTGTGGTTTTAAATGTTTTAATGTAACATTGGTAGTGTTTCTAATTAGACATTTTGTGGTTTTAAGGAAGTTCCATTATCTAATCCACTTTAATATGCATATTTCTATGATTTCATAGAGGATAGGCATATTACATCTGCAAAACATTACACGAAATCTCCTCACATTTAGTTCCCTACACTGATATTTTTCTTCCAGGGTTAAGAAAAATAATAAAACTAATGAAACAGAAAATGTATTTAACTACCTTGTTATTTAAAGGATCCGTTGTAAGATTACTTGCTTTTATGATAAATTATTTGACTTGCCTATGCAGACTTAAATGGTCTAAGGACTGATTAATGGAAGTTTTGTTTTAGCGTAGAATGCCCAGATTGTGGCCAATTGGATGCTGTGAACTTTAGCTTCCACAATGCTTATCAAGGCCTTATTATGCATTCTTTCTTGGGTTTTCATTTCTTCCATCCTTAATGTTTGGGTATGAGTATTCTAGGTTTTTATTTACTGTTCAGTGCATAAAAACATCAACTATCTAACACTCTTTAACAGAAGCTGTAATAATCATATATTAAATGATAAATCCAGTTAAAGGAGTATCATAGAATTAAAACTATATTTTGGTTGATAGGGTGAAAATATTGGCTGAACTTTTTGGCCACAATCAGTCGACCTGAAATATCAGCAGAGGCTATTTCTACTGTGACGGAAGATATTTTGACTCGGCTAGCTGGTTGAACTGGTCAATCGTTTTGAAATGTTTCTTTATGTGTACCTAGCCTTACATCAAGCCTACTGTGTTTGCACATAACTTAAGGTTCGTACACATGTGCAACCGCGAGTGTTGACACGTGATGTGTACGAGCGGCTGTTTTGGCCGATAATTGGCCCGTGTATGGGCACTTTACCGCTTGAAACAGCCGTTCATACATATTGTGCATCGCGGTTTGGTACCCGCGATTGCACTTGTGTACGAACCTTTACAGAGCAGAATTTCCTGCTTATCTTGTTGCTTATCTTCCCTGAAGTTTAATATTTGTGGTTTAGATCTCCTTTATTTAGGAGAGAATGTGTTGTATAGAAATCCATAGAAAGATGTTGCTACAATGGCATCTAAAACCAGTAGAACAGTTTTATTATTTGATTATTTTGTAGTCATTTTCAGGATAAATATTTAACAACAAATTTTATAACCAAAAGTGTGTTTATCTCATTGAATTTGATTTTTTCATGTATTTAATGTACCGTATATACTCGAGTATAAGTCTGGGTTTTTAGGCTATAAATAAAGCCTAAAAATCATACCTCGACTTGTAGTCGAGTCACTCACATTTGCAGTCCAGTAATCGTCTGGCCGCTTGCTTCTGCATCAACTCCTCTGGTGGGTGACGTCACTACTCGGTGCGAGGAAGAGACCGGCGCCGAGTAATGATGTCACCCACCAGAGGAGTTAATGCGGATGCAAGCATTGGCCAATTACTGGAATTATGGCAGCAGAAGTTTTGATGCAGTAGCTTAGCCAGAGCCCCTCTCTGGTGAGAGGAGAAACCCAGGTCAGAGGCCAAAGCGCAGGGCCTTGCCGGAAGGTGGTGGTTATGGACCTGACATTCGGCTGCCATATTTATGGTTCCAGAAATCCAGATGGCAGCACCAGGAGCAGTCTTATTGCAGACACCACAAAGTCAAGTCCACTGAACTGGAAGGACTCTGGGGGGAGTGCAGTGCTTGCCACTGCAGATGTTAGGGAACTAAATCTCCCAGCAAGCAAAGATGTTTCCAAACATCTGGAGTGGCAAGGAATTGGAGGTTACTGTGTGTGATTCCACTTTATTTAAAGGGCAACTAATGCTTTACAACTATACAGAATCAGGAGGATGATATCTATTGTTAAATATTGCCTTCTGATTCTGTATTGTTTTTAGGCTTAAGTTGCCCTTTAAATGGACAGAAGAATTCGCATACAGTAGTCCCATACAGTAATATCAATACTGGATTTGGCTATTACTGTATGGGACTACTGTATGGGAATTCTGCTGTCCATTTAAAGGGCAACTAAAGCCTCAAATCAGAAGGCAGCAGTGGTCATCATTTCTACCCTCGACAATCATGTTTTACTAATTTTTCAGGTAAAAATAGGTACCTCGGATCGACTTATATTCGAGTATATAAGGTTTTAGAGAAATAGACAAAGATAATAGACAACAATAAGCCAGAGGGGTGTAGTTCTAAGTAGTATTCCAAGTTCAAAGTAACTTCACATTCCCTGTATACAATGAAAGAGCTTGTTTTTCTTGTATTGAATGTGTTCTTATTATCATATGATCTAGACTATAGTGCATTTTTATGTTATTATTGTAATAATAACATAAAAATTATTATTATATAATAATTATTTAAAACACAATAATTATTATTGTGTTTTTAGTACTTTAAAATAATAAACAGAATGTCCACCCTTGGTCCCAATTCAAATTAAGAGAACATGAGAGGTTGTGTCTTACTGTAATGATGGTAGGCCCTGGGGAAAGCTGTCATTTTACAGCTTTCAAATTTGTAATTTTATGTGATATAAAATGCTTTGAACCAGTGTTTTTTTCCAAATTTTTTCAGACCATGGCACACTTGGCAATGCCTATTTTTCTCACGACTCACCCGTGTTCTTAATATTTTAGTTTTTAGTTCTTAATAAAACCCTGCTATGAAAAAGCATATGTTTTTTATGATTCATAATTAATAAGAAAATATTTGATTGCTGTTTTTTCATTAGAGGGAATGACTTATATTGGCAGAATCTTTTTTAGCTGCATATGTGTGTATCTGATAAGGTCTGGTTTACTGAATTTGAATCACCATAGACTTTTATTAAGATCATAAACATTAAAGGGCATGTTCACTTATTAAATGAAAAGAAATATACATATATATATATATATATATATATATATATATATATATATTCCAAATACAAAGATAGAGTGGCACTCATGCCCGGGTGCTCACCGAGGTATGTAGATAGAAGATAGGTAAGTATGGAGACACTCCTGGGTCTTGATTATAACAAATTTGGTTTATTGAATTAGAACGCCAACATCAACGCGTTTCGGACGCCATCTTGGCCGTCATCAGGATGTGATGATACAATGACATTCATTGTGACATCACATCCTGAAGATGGCCAAGATGGCGGCCAAAACGCGTTGATGTTGTGTTCTAACCAGATTTGTTATACTCAAGACCCAGGAGTGCCTCCATACTTACCTATCTTATATTATATATATATATATATATATATATATATATATATATATTATATAAATAGACAAGACATGAAAAAAGAGTCGCTTTCCAGATACCATTTCAATAACTTCTTTAGTGAAAAAAAGTGCTCACATTTTACATTTGCGACGTTTCGAGCACATAGTAGCCTCTTTGTCAAGCTGTGAGCCACAGATGGTGGAACACAACTTGATATATATATATATATATATATATATATATATATATATATATATATATATATATATATAAAATATGTTTCTCACCCCCAAAAAGCACAATAGTTAGAAAGCTTACAAATGTAGGACTAACCTGTTACGCAGAAAAATGTTCTTCTCCCATTTTCTTTCTCTCTAAAAAAGGTTTCTGCCCTCCTCTCCAAGCTCTTTTATAAGCTTACACATGCTCAAATGAGGCAGCTAGGGGAATAGCATGACAGGAATATGTCTGAGTCTTGCTTCGGGACATAACCTCCCCATCTACAAACCTGACCACCAATCCTTCCCTCTCCCCTTTCCCAATAAATGACACCACACCAATTTTCCAAGAGGAAAGAAATAATGGCCACTTTATTGTGACAAACTTAATAATATTTTCCAAACTTTTATTAACAACATTTATAACAACTGAATACCAATTAAAATAACAACATTAATTTTTCTGGCAATGTTCCCCATTCCACCAATAACCAAACCTCCCGCCGCTCCATCTTTCCGGCCCAGGAGGCACCCAATAACCAAACCTCCCGCCGCTCCATCTTTCCGGCCCAGGAGGCACCTTGATAAAGTCTCATTCAATCTCCCCTGGGGCCCCTTTTCGCCCCAGGGAGGTTATTAGACCCACACACCTTGGGAACTGTATCCCTTCTCTCCAACCCTCCTTTAGGGCAGCCACCCCCTTTAACATTGCCAGAAATCGCCAACCCACATCTCAACTCACCGTATAGCTATGTATAGGGCGGGCGGGCGGGCAACACTCTAACTATCTCACCAAAATGGTGCCTACCCTAACTAACCCTCCCCTTTTCCTAAATTCCCACCTACCCTCACTTCCTCCCCTGTTCCCAGCAAACTCCAGCCACACCCCTCAGCTCCATCCCAGTCCCTGTCATGAGCTCCCTAGCTGTATTCTCCAGCTTGTCGCTTACTTTCAGTAATTGACTGTGATTTCAGCTGTCACATCCTTGACTGACAGCTGCTAATGGTAAGAACCAGGAAGCAGAAAGAGAGGTCACATAATGTTGGGCAGCATTTTAGGTTAGTCTTACATTTCTAGGCTTTTTTTTTTTTAAATTTGAGGGATGGACTATATAGTAATGCACAATTGCTAATGCAATTAAAGATATTTTTGTGCAATAAGTGAATGCACATTTTTTTTCTCAATCTCTGTGTAACTTTATGATTCCCCACAAAGATAGCAAATGAATGTTCTTGAGACATATGTGTTTGGAAAGGTATTCAGTCTTGTCTGACCATTTAATTCCTTAATATAACATCAATAGAAAGAAAAAACAATGTTGAGAATGATCTGTTTCTTTTCTAAACAACATTATTTCATCTAGAAATTTAAGCATCAACCAAAATATGCCTTTTCTCAAATAAATGACTAGAATTTTATGTAAATATTTTCCATGACTTATTTCTTTGTTTGAAGATGGAATATTATTTAGATAAGATTAAATATACTTTATTGCCAAATTCAAGAAACCACGTGGGTCTCATCTTTGTTTTATTACTTAGCATGAGATTAATTCCTTAAACAGGATTTTCAAAAAAGTGAAAATATATTGTAACATTTTGTACCACAGTTAATATAGGTGGCTAGCCCTGTTTTCTTAACGACATGTACCTAGGTATGGCTGGATCCTTGGCGATTCTCCTAAATAAAAAAAACTATTGTGCTCTTTGTAAAGCAGGTCACAGACACAAAGAGATTAGTATAAAATACCTTACAACTATCTGGTTTTCCCGGGGACTGTCACGGTTTGAAGGGTTTCAGGGTGGGTGGGGCTTAACCAGAACGAGGGTGTATCTGTGACATTTGGAGCATGCACATTCGGTTTGAGGGCTTTCCCGTGATGTGGGGGTGTGGGTGTGACATTTGGGGGAATAGCTGTTCGTGGATAAACCCCTGTCCCGTTTTGCTGATATTAGAAGTTGGGATGTGTGGTATAACCATTGTTCAAGTTTCAGTCATTTGTTAAAATGCTTATTTTCTCTTGCCCAAATTCATAGGCAGGATCACTGATTTTACACTCACAAAGAAAATCCAACTATGCTGATGTCGCGCTTTCAGGAAGAGTAACTAACTGCCCTAACTGCTGTCTCTGTGTTAATGGTTCCTCTATTTGTGGTCTGCTAACGGTTATTCACAAGGTCTGTGACCCTCCAAGCAACCAGCTGTCGGCAGGTCTACACATGTCCCTTTACCTTTGTAATGCCACAGTCCATTACTATTAGAAACCCTTCCTGGGTACACACATAAAAAATCTTGCAGATTCTGTCTTTTTTAAAGATTACAATAAACACAGTCCCAAGCATTCTCACAATGTAAAGCATAGGGAAAACACTTGGGACTACATATTTACTTTAGCCGCAGCTTACTCCCTATACTTTAAAGGGAGATGACTGCGGATGAGGGAAATTTCTGAGGAAGTTCAGAATAATCCTGAAGCCGACCGTGAACATTCACCAGCCATCGGGAACGCTCGGAACTGCAGTACACCCATTAGCGATAAAGGGCCAATCCCGTCAGAACAGACAGGATCGGCTCTTTATCACTAATAAATGTGCCCAGCTTAAGCTAAATGAGGTCCCAGGATGGAATTTCCCTACTTCATTTTAATGTAGTAAAGCTTTGACTTATAGTAATTTTGATACTGATAAAGAAAAATATATTGATCACTAATAAAATAAAATAGGCTTGAAATGGGGGTGCTTGATCACTGTGATCGTCAGGTAAATTATGGTTTATTTGTAATTAAAAATTGGTAATATATTTATTTTAATCCACCAAGACATTAGGCAAATGAAATAGTTTAGTGCCCTTCCTTCCTTACTGTCAGCTATTTAAAATTATTATGTTACAGGCTGCTGAGTGCAACTGAGCAAACAGCTTGAAAGGAGCAACTTATATAGACACCATGAAGCTTGTTCAGTAACTTGCCATTGTTAAAGGGACACTATAATGAAAAAAATTACTTTTCCTCATCTTAATCTATGATTGAATACATATAAGTAGCACTTACTCTGATTTGCGTGTGTTGATGCATGCCTTCAATCCAGCACACATTTTGTTTAGGAGCAGTATCCCCCCTCCCTCTTTTAACCACTCCCACTTCCATCTGACTTGACTTTTTTTCCACAAACCAAAATTTAAAGCCTGCACACAGCATACAGCATTCCAACTGTCAAAACTCTGTCACCATATCAGCTACAGTAAAACTACTCACAGAAGAATAGTTTGAGAGCAAGGAACTTGATTGACAGCTGAAATATAAAAAGTTTTAGATTGGATATCTAAAGAAATAGGGGGCAGATCAACAAAAAAATTATACAGTGGTGGTTGGGAAGAATTATATTTTCCAGTTATGGTCAATTAAAAATAACATATTTTTTGGTATAGATGCCCTTTAAGTGTGGCAATAAATTCCTTTTCATTGAGAGTTGTAGCAAAATAGTCCAAGAACAATAATTGTGTGATGCCTTTTTGGTTGTTAGAGTCTTAAAAGATTGTTTTTGAGTGGGAGAGGTTAATTATTATTATGGATTTATATAGTTTGAACATCTTCCGTAGCCCTTTACAATAACATGGATGCATTCATATCAGTAATTAGTTATATTTTTTCCATGTCACTTACAGTTAAAATCTGACTGGTCAACAATATCAAAAAATTGAAAGTAAATAATTCTGTATATTCTCTTTGTAATTCAGAACTTTATTATTATACATGTTTTTATTTTGCATATAAACCAGAAAAGTCATATCTATCAACTTTCTCCCAGTTGAAATGTCAAAAAGAAATATTCTTGATACTAAATACAGTAAATAACTGAACTCATATTTCCACAGTCTAATAAAGGGAACTCAAGCTTACCCGTATATACTCCAGTATAAACCGATCTGAGTATAACCCGAGGTACCTTAACATATGGATGATAACATAACAAAAAGGTTTACTTGCATTTTCGTTAAAGCTAAAAAAAAAATATTAAATTGTTAAATGAAGAAAAATAAACAAAACATATGTTAAAAGACAACTTACCCTTGTATTTACTCTAATCCAGTTGTGTATTGTACCCCTCCTCAGACCTATTCAGCCGTCTCAATTTTATAAATGAGCTCTAGACATTCCAGTGGATCAGAATACTTTTTGCATGATCCATTCCATTTCATTTTAATTTGGTGGACATTGCCTCTCCACAAGACATTCAGTTTGGGGAATTATTTATCACATTTTTGGCGGCCAGACTAGAAGGAGCAGATGTTAAATGCATTCATTTATCAAGGAAAAACAATTTTTATTTAGAACAACTCAGTCTTTATGTCTCAGATTGGCTTTTTATAACCTTTGATAAACAGAATAGGGACTTATTTGTATATATTAAAACCTCTAACATATTCAATGAAATCCTCACACAGAAAAAAAAACTGATAAATGAATACTTGGCTTTGTCAGCCTTAGCCGCTGAGTGCAATAAACCCCAGCAGAGAATTTGACTGGCACTGTAAGTTCTCTGCATGTTGCCATTATAGCCCTGACAAGGCACATGCGGAAAGTTCATGGATGATTTCATGCAATTTATTCTACTTCAGTCAAAGAGGAAAATGTTCTGATGTTCAAACAATTACACCAAAATTAGCAAAAGCAAATCGCCTGTGGTATTGCCTAATGAATGGGTTTCATTTTTCAGTAAACATCTAACTGCTCTAGTGTTAAATATTGTTAAAGTTTGTTTTTCACTTTGCTAAAACCCATAATCTCAAACTGCTGTCCAAGCAAAATATAATACAATTTGGACACAACCCGAAAACATTCTCATGTTATTCTAAGAAAACTCTAAGCCAATCAAGGTTTTTTTTATGCTTCCAATAGGGATTAAAAGAACTTTTAAGACACTCTTTTGTAAACTTTTTTGGACATTTCCCATGTTTCCGCACCAATTCTGACGATAATCATCTAATACTATTATACTAGCAACGAGTACATGTTTGGCAGAACAGTTTCATCTTGACTCATTCAGGACAAAAGCTTGGTACACACAGTATCAATAAAGGAGATATTCCATAATTTCTGATGGGAACGCCCCTTTATTGTTACTGTGTGTACCAAAACCTGGCAAACGTTAGCTGTCAGCCTCTGGAGTGCTTGTTACTGACTAAAAATATCCCATGGTCGCAGCTCCTTGTTCTGTAGTATAGCCGGCTGTGATAACTAGGGAGTGTAGCTGTCTGAATGATCTTCCCTATATTTAATACAGGAAGACTGTTCAGGACTGTGTTTATCCACATCTTTATTTACTTTACATCTGTTAAAGATGGGTACAGTCAGGGAGATTCAATAAAAGTTCTTATTGTTTAAAATGGTGCTAATTTTGCCTCAACCAATCAGATCTTATTTAACATTTGTAAGCTTACATCTGATAGGTTGGGTAAAATTAACACCATTTTAAACAATAAGAACTTTTATTGAATAACCCTGAGTGTCTACCCAGCTTTACCCAAAGAGTGGATCATTTAGTGTCCCCGTTTTCAGATTATCCATTTTGGGAAGTATATTAGTCATATAGAGGGCTGTACCATAATGTGTTTAATCTTGCTAAATACAGATAGTGGGACAGAGAATTTTGACATACATGACCCAGGTAGGGTTAAATCCCTCTTTCTTACCCCCCCCCCCAAACTCTCTCTTCCTTTCAATAACGACAAGGACGCATGGTATTGGATAAATTGGCCACAGCTTTTTATTGCCATAACAAACAGCTTTTTCAATAAATCCAAATAACATATGAACAAAATACAATGAACATGAACATAGCATTCATATCACCAATAACATAACTTGTTGATTAACAGTTGTTAGAAACAAATCATTATAACTCATCCGAATCCCTGCCAGTCTGCCCTTCCAATAAACTTTTTGTCTGCCAGCCGGAAAACCTGGCTCAGCAGTGCACGATACTGAAGATACTGAATTAACTGTGCTATAAGCACAACCCACTGTCCACCCACCTTGGGGGTTAGACCAGACCAAATATTCTTACCACACTACTTTTACCTTACTGTGATTAACCTGGCAGACTGGCAAGGATCCCGCCTGTTTGCTGTGACAAAGAATTTCCTTTACCCGGCTACCTAAATGTGAACCCTTCATTCATTTTTTTTTTTTTTAATATCTTGTCCCACTGTGTCCTTAATTGACCCCACGCCTTTAATCTACACACTTCAGGGCAGCTAAGTTAAAGGGTGGGTGGGTGGGATGATTCTCCTGCCTGCTGAAAAAACTGGAGGTACCCGCTCTTTCTTCCCTCCCTTCTTATAAACTCTCCACCCAATCCCCGCTTATTTCCTTTTAAACTAACCTATCCTAATCGTTCTTCCCCCACCTGGTCATGCCGCCCCTCCCCTAGCTACGCTTAATCCGGGGCTCTCTTGACCCATGTAGGGTTAAATCCCTCTTTCTTACCCCCCCCCCCCAAAAAAAAAACTCTCTCTTCCTTTCAATAACGACAAGGACGCATGGTATTGGATAAATTGGCCACAGCTTTTTATTGCCATAACAAACAGCTTTTTCAATAAATACAAATAACATATGAACATAATACAATGAACATGAACATAGCATTCATATCACCAATAACATAACTTGTTGATTAACAGTTGTTAGAAACAAATCATTATAACTCATCCGAATCCCTGCCAGTCTGCCCTTCCAATAAACTTTTTGTCTGCCAGCTGGAAAACCTGGCTCAGCAGTGCACGATCTCGCTGTTTGGCTGATTGACTTATCTGCCACTGATCGTAGATGTTCAGCTACTGAATTAACTGTGCTATAAGCACAACCCACTGGCCACCCACCTTGGGGGTTAGACCAGACCAAATATTCTTACCACACTACTTTTACCTTACTGTGATTAACCTGGCAGACTGGCAAGGATCCCACCAACGCCAGCGGGGGCTGACCCACTCACTCCCGGCATGGTGCGCCACACAACAACCGCCTTTTCCAAGGCCTCTTGTAACCCAAGGTTGAAGAGATTCCAACCAACCTGATTTAAATGAACTCCATCTGGGCCAAAAAAAAGAGCCGTCGTGCTCCAGGTCTCACCACTACTCCCCCATTTTGCCTTATGAATTTTCCGATGGCCCTATTAACTTTTATCCTTACCTGTTCTATAGCTATTAAGGACCTTGCACCCTGCCACTTTGCCCTGGGAATTATTTCAGACCAACCCAAGACTACGCCGGGGAAAACCGACCACAGACGTAGGCAGTCGTGGCGGATAGATTTTATCAGTATCCTCATGGGGCAATTTGCCAAATCATTACCCCCAGCATGAAGCAATAGGATGCAGCGTGGTCCTTCCTTTTTAGCATGCCGAATGGCCAAGAGCACTATTTCCTGCCAGATCAACCCCCTCTTCCCCACCCATATTACTTTTGTGACGGCCTGCTGGAAACCCAGCTGGGCGCCATTGGGTCGAATAGTGGCTGTCTTTTGGGCCCAGTATACAAGTGAATGCCCCAGTATCCAAGCGCTGATCGGTGATTTTCCTGATATGGGAAACAAATACACAATGAACTTAACTACGCTATACTTGCTCCACTTGACACGGGCGGATATATGACCGGAAACGCCTCGACTCCCACCTCCCTATGCGTTTTTTTTTTTCGTTCAATACCCACCTTGCTGCCTCTGTGGCCGCCCCTATTCTAAAGGAATGGCCACCGTATTCCTTATATGTCAAACCAAGTTTTCTAAGTGCTACTCGAAAAACAGCTATAAACTGAAACCTGGTCAGAGGGGTGCCGTTGTTGTGTATTAAATAACGACCACTTAGCTGGGGGCGAATCGCTTGGAATGCCAAAAAACAATGTACCGGGCAAGTGCGCTGACCTTCGACTCTGTTTAATAATATTCTAAGGGACCTGCCCTTCGCTGTTTTGGAATTTTTTATATATATGGTTAAACCATCCTGATCTAGTGTAACGTCCCCCGCCTGAATCCCTCCAGACGATGTCTTGCTATTGCTAACCAGTTCGGCCACTCTAAACACGTAAGCCACCTCCCGTGGCATTGACTGATCCCCCTGCTCCCCCCCTTTGCTGCCGCACAGCCGGATAAGTAACTGAACTTACCGCTGTGTCTGCTGTGGGTTGGCCTCTCTTCTTTCCGGCTGCTGTACCGGGCCTTCTGCTCCCTGTCGCGCTGGTCAGTGGGACCACGTGATGCTGTGTCCTGGCCTTCTTAGTTTACCGGCCGGTCGGTGATGCGATGGCCTCTGCTCCTCCGGCAGCTGCCACTCCGGGACTGCTGCTCCTAATGCGTCGCCTGTGCCGTGAGGGTGGAGAGGGGCTCAGACGTTCCGGCAGCTGAATCCTTGTCTGCCTAGTTGGAGGATCGAGATCGCTGTTGTCGGGTGCTCCGGAGCATTCTTCTCAGCCAGTCTTCTCCGCGGTTCTCGGCCTCCTCACGCAATTTTTTCATCAGGCCCTCCAGGTCAGACATGGCGCCGATGATGATTCTCCTGCCTGCTGAAAAAACTGGAGGTACCCGCTCTTTCTTCCCTCCCTTCTTATAAACTCTCCACCCAATCCCCGCTTATTTCCTTTTAAACTAACCTATCCTAATCGTTCTTCCCCCACCTGGTCATGCTGCCCCTCCCCTAGCTACGCTTAATCCGGGGCTCTCTTTCTGCTGAAACTTGCATAGTATATACAAATGTATTATTTTTGATTATTGTGATTATCTGCAAGGTTGCTGTCTATCATTTTTAAAGCTCGTGCTACTAAAAGTACTTTAAGTACTGGGAGACAACCGCATTTGTGGGAAATATTCAGGCCTTTCCGAGCGATCACTAGGATGACGGTGAACGTTCGGCGGCCTCAGGACTACTTAGAAAAGTGCTACTCACTTTAAAGATAAAGGGCCAATCCTGTCCTTACCGATGGGATCAACCCTTTATCGCTAATGTGTGTACCCAACTTAAAACATACCCAGTTTAAATTATAGCGTAAATTGCCACGCTTTCAATCTGCTTAGGCAGTATGGTTGTCTAGCTACATAAAACCTTTCCTCCTTTCAGGTTAGTTATTTTCCCCCTAAATTAAACATGTTGTGGTAAGAAGATAATAGGCTGACACAATACAATCTCTTTTAAGAAAACAGTTTAAAAATATAGCAGGTCTTTTTGTAGGGAATTACTCTAAAGCTAGGTACAGACGTGAAGATGCATGCAAGATGCCCACCGAATGGCCATCAATTCATTTGTGTGTGGGCGTTCGGTCAGGAGTCATTACTGATTCGACCCAGCGGTGTCTGTACCAACGTTTACTCTGACTAATTGTGACTTTAAAAAATATTAATTCTAGAATTGTGTGCAGTTCATTTATGTATGCATATCTGCGCCTGCCCCAAAGAGCTTACAATCTAAGTAATTTAACCTACGGACTCAAGTGTCCTTTTATTCAGAATGGATTTTGAGAAAAGGAGGAAACCCATATGGGAAGAATATTTAGGCCAATTTGAATGTAAACCTATGTTTTTGTAGTGCAAAGCATATTTGTATATATAGAAAAGCAGGTAGACTGAGGACAAAAAAGGTTATGTTTGATGTAGTGGACTAGAATTCCTGCTTCATATGTATGCTCATTTATTATAAATAACATGTAACAGAGTTCAAAGCAGAACACTTTTAAGCGGACAACTTTTTAAATGCTGTACGGTACCTTTGGCTGATTCATAAAAATGCTAATTGGATCAGGATGTTGAACAGCTAGGCTCACAGAGGCAGTGTAAACTGAAGCAAAGTCTTAACTGTTTTTTAAGAATCAGATATCTCCTTTTGTTATCCCTTCAGCATCCAAACCACATGTCTCGAGGTGCTGAATTGCCAGATTTATACAAATTATATTTCTAGAGAAACAATGGTAATTCTTAAACTTAACTGAAGGTGGCCTACAACTCTGCCTTCATTTCAAAAACCAAAGTTGAGACCTGGGATTGCGAATAACGTCATGCTCCCTTCAGGACACCCACTGGGTAATAGCATGCATACTGTCTTTAACCTTTGGGTGATGGTGATGCACACTGGAGATTTTTTAAGTAATCAATGATGTGTCACTCTCTATCTCACTGTACATATCTTTACTGGATTAAAGGGTATCTCCACTGATAAAAGTCACCTGGGTTGTAAGGATAGATATGTGTAAGGTGGAAATGTACCTGCAGTATCCTGTGTCTTTGAGCAGTAGTTTAGAAGAAATCCAATGAGTTTCCCCCAGAACGCTGTGGATGCAATCAAACGAAAGGGAATTCTGGGGAAAAAAAGGTAGGGGGAGGGCTGGGGGATGGTGTACTTTAAAATAAACCAAAAAAAAAAAATGCTTTTTCCTCAGTGGAGATACCCTTTAAGGACAGATGTTAAGGTAAAAAATGTTGATTAGTATAGTTCTTAGGTCAGGGAATATTAAGGATCCAACAGGATTTGATGAGAATCAAATCTGTGTATGATGCAATAACCACTGATCCTGATACCAACAATCTATTGAGATTTATCAGGCCAGATGGAACATTTGTATCACTTTGTTATCAGTTCCCTTTACCATAGTATTTACATTACAAAGTGCATCTGTGGTATTCAGTTAGATCAGAAGTGCCCAACATGAGCCACACTGGGGGGCCGTACTAGTGGTGTATTCCCCCCCCCCCCCCCACAATCGGACCAAGCCCCGTCCACCCACAGGTCCGCACAGGCCACAAAAAAGTGGATTGGGCATCATTGAGTTAGATCAACTGGCTCTTAAAGACATTTCGCAAGTCATTGGGTTTCTCAATCAGAATGACTTTCTATTGGCAATAATATCAGGATATAACAGCAAGGCATTACGGTGGGAACACAGAGAACCAATCTGCAAGATTCTGTCTGTCCTCTTTGACAGATGGGAGTACAAACAGTCTTGTTCTCCTTATTTAAAGTATGGGGAGAACGTTCATGACTGCCATACTCCCTACGATCGCGGCCGACTCCCAATACTTTAGTACAGGGGGCCATCCACGACTGAGGGAAATTATACGTTTGAATCGATTATTCCCGACACCAAGCATTCGCCGGCAACGAAAATGATTGTCTTGCCCGTACACATTTTACCGATAAAGGGCCAATGCTGTTGGTCCCGACAGGATTGGCCCTTTTTTGGGAATGTGTGTCCTCAGCTTTAGGGACCTCCTGAATGCAAGGCGTTAATTGCATTGTGGCTTAGAGGTGTTATCAAAACTGCCCAGGGTAGGCAACAAACAATAACAGGGATATGCTTAAGCCACTCACCAATAGTCAGACCTTGATTCAATTGGCCAAATAAAAACACCATATAAAAATGTAAAGGTCTTATTGGCTTTGGCAGAAATTAAAAAATCTCCCTGGCTTACTGATGAACCATGTGCCTTTGTGGTGTACTTAAAATAGCACCAAACCTTACCTGCTGCATGCCTTTGGCTGAGGTTCTGATTGTTAGAAAAATGTCGCTAATGTCATGTTCAATGAAATTGCTGTGGTTGCTTGGGTGATTCTTCTTCAACCCGTCTTAAAATTGTTTAAGTGTTAACGTACTTTCAGGGATTTCAGCATAACATTTCTCTATACATATACCTGTTTGTTTTTAGGCTACAGGTGCCCTTTCATTCAGAAATGAATTATTTAAAAATTGTAAGACGTAAGATGCAAACCTACAGACACTGTTATTTCTTATCTGGCTTCATTTAATGGGAAAAAAACTTTGAAACTGAATAAGGTCCAAGTTGTCTTAACTGTGATTTCCTTGCATGACAGTGCCATTAATGTTTATACCAGATCTTGTATTTCCCTTAAAATGTATATTCCTTTAAATAGGAAAATGATCACAGTATCTGTAATTGCAACAAACCTAATTCTTTTATTATGTCCAAATGAATTTTGTTCTAAAAAGGCTACTGTGACGAGTATAGATGTGTAGACTACTACTGGACCAATTTTAGTACTCTGTCTTGTCTCTGCCTTCTATCCCAATCTCTTCTTTTTTTGCCTCAATTTTTGTCTTCTCTTTCTCCCACTGTGGGGGTTAAGACCTTTTACCCTCAGTTCCTTTTCTTGTGTATGCCTATGCTTGTGCACTTCCGTTTTAAAAGCCTCTTGTATCTGTGCATGCCCACCACAAAAATGTTCCCATAACAATCCAAAGCCCAATAGCAGCAATGAGTGTCTCATTATTAAATTGATCAAAATTAAAAATAAGAGTGAAAAAGGTGGGTGACTATCATCAGCTGTTGTACCTACCTCTGGGCTGGCATAATAAATACTATGCACAACACATGTCATTTCTAGCCAGATTCTTTGATACAATTTGGTTAATGAAAAACAGAAGCCTTGGTGTCCTGTTATATGGTTGTAAAGCAAACAAGGTGCTGTAGGCTATTTATGCTAATGATCTCATAGCTAGAAATATGAGACAAAACGTAATTACTTCAGTACATTTATTGTTAGTGTTAAGCAGAGGGTTTCTATAGCAATATTAATGTGCTGCCAAATATGTA
Organism: Hymenochirus boettgeri; assembly: GCA_019447015.1. NCBI lineage: Eukaryota > Metazoa > Chordata > Amphibia > Anura > Pipidae > Hymenochirus > Hymenochirus boettgeri. The sequence continues at coordinate 129,559,364 of CM033469.1, forward strand.
CATTTGGAAAAAGACCACATTTTAAAACAAACAATAATAGGGGTATGCTTAAGCCTATTTATGTATAAAATCAGGTTCATAAATATTCTAGATGCCAACTGTACTTTTAAATGACAAGTTCTTGTATGTTGTCTTAATCACATTAATCTTGACGGTATTTCTTGAATTGTTCTCGTTTTTAATAAGTAGCAAAAATGTAATGAAAATAACTAATTTGTTTATAAAATTTACATGTTTATACACCAGTCTGGGCTTTTAGTTGACATTTTACTGAGATGTGATGCCAAAATGAACAAACAAATGCTATAACCCGTGCTTTATTTGTTTTAAAGGAACACTAAACCCACTAAATCCATTTATTAAAGTACTGTATATGCCATCCATTTCTATTATTCACAGGGAGGTGAGAACGCTTATTCCCACCTCCCTGTGAATAATAGTACGCTTGGGGGACACTGGAACTTACCTTACCGCCTCTCCACTTGCAAGCCACTCTGTCCCGACCGCGCGCCCTATCTTAGGCACATGCCCGCCAATACAAAAGATAAGGTGCGCGATCGGGACAGAGCGGCTGTCAGTGCAGGAGCGGCTTTCGAGTGGAGCGGCGGTAAGGTGTCCCCCGAGCATACTATTATTCACAGGGAGGTGGGAATAAGCGTTCTCACCTCCCTGTGAATGATAGAAACGGATGGCATATACTTTAAAGGGCAACTGTGGTCTCAAAACAAGTTAGGGTTAAATGAAAGCCTTCAGTATATCCTTTACACTGAGCCAATAATCACATCTCTGGCTGGAGCCTGTGAGAAATTACATTGGGGTAAATGTTCAAACTTCCTGCTTCCAGTAGGTTGAGTGACATCACCTGACCTCTGCCACGCTTTCCCCCGGGGGAGAAGCATTCTCAGTTAAGACTTAATGCTGGGGAAATCAGGAAGTACCTGAGGAAAAAATTGACAGTTGAGAAGGGGAGCCTATTAATGCAGATAGGCTGGTCACATGACAACAAGCTGGGCACATGGCTAAAAACAGGAAGTTACATTGCTGAACCTTTCCATCAATAACTTCTCACAAATTTTATCTAGAGATGTGATTTAGGTTTTATTTTGAAGGTGTGATGGAAGGATTTTTATATAATTCTTACTAGTTTGGAAGAATTTGAGACCACTGTTACCCTTTAAAAAATGGAATTAGTGACCTCATGTCAATTCGCTTGCCAACTCCTGTCGGCTCCAACTCAAAAACATCTCCTGCATTCGACCCTTCCTCTCGAAGGAAGCTGCAAAAATCCTAGTCCATGCCCTAATCATATCCCGGCTAGACTACTGCAACACACTCCTGTGGGGTTTACCAAACAACCGCCTGGCACGGCTTCAATCAATTCTCAATTCTGCTATCCGGCTTACTCTTCTCACTTCTCTAATGCCTCTCCTCTCTGCCAGTCCCTCCACTGGTTGCCCATCACGCAAAAGATCCAGTTCAAACTGCTTACCTTATCCTATAAAGCACTATCCAATACAGCCCCTCCATATATCTCAGAGCTGGTCCAGCAATACCGTCCCAGACGCAACCTCCGCTCTGCAAATGATACCCTCCTCTCATCCACTCTGGTCACCTCTTCCTATGCCCGCATTCAGGACTTTACTTGTGCTGCCCCTCTGCACTGGAACTCCCTTCCTCCGTCTGTCCGTCACTCACCATCCCTTAACACCTTCAAATGTAACCTTAAAACCCACCTCTTTAGGCTAGCATATAACCTGGCCTAGACATTAGCCCCTTACTACCCAATTTGATCCAACCCGCCTCTCACGCTCCACTGCCAATCTATTTACAGCCTACCGATTCCTGTTACCTTATGTCTTGCCCCAATATCCTCTAGTCTGTAAGCTCTTTGGGCAGGGTCTTCTCTCCTATTGTATCACGGTATTGCTGTAAGTATCTCCTTACTCTGTTTACTTATATTATGTATTACCTGTGTATGTAATAAGTATGACTTTATATAACATGTAATGTTATATATGTAATGTAATATATGTAATTTAATTGTAAAGCGCCATGGAAGATGTTGGCGCTGTATAAATCAATAATAATAATAATAATAAAGGGCATGTCCACCCTTAAAACAAAATACTGGTGACTTGTCAGTTATCTACCCACAACGCCAACTTTTATTTTACCAGTTTATTACATGTATTTGTAACCAGATATTTATTGATACATTCTCATTAAATCTGCCAAAGGTATCCGTCTACGTTCTCCGCTCCATGAGCATTTTAGATGCTTAAGCATGTACAGAGGAGGTGGCAGGGGAAACAGTTGTCAGTCATTAGATGTGATGTCAGCAGTCACAGCCTTGATTGATTGCATGGGGGCAGAACCAGCTTAAGGTGCTCATACATTAGAAATCACCTCCCAAGAGATCCCATGGCATTCAATAAATTATTCAGGAAACCGCCATTGACGTTCTTTTTTGCATCCGATATCAATTGTAATGGTCCTGTCTGTTCCATTAATTTTGTGATCGTATGTCTGTCATGAAAAAGAATGGGAAAGGCTGTTCCTAAAGAATTGATTGTGTTGTGGGATCAGTCAGGAGGTAAGTTCTAATGTATGGGCACCTTAAGCTGGTCCCTCCCTTCATGCAATCATTGAAGGCTTTGACTGCTGATCTTTACTCTGCCAGAATAGAGGCAACAATTACCCTAAAATATTTGATAAGTAATGCATCTAATAAAGTGTGGACATGCCCCTTTAATGGGAAGGAAATTCAAACTCCAAAACCACACTCTTTTCAGGACTAGACAGACCAGTGAGGGAATGTTTAGGTAAATATTACAGGTAAATAAGGGAGGGCCCAGCAGTTAAAGTCCTAACCACAGTCACTGTTAATGGAAGAGAAAAGTAGGGGTGGTGAGTGGTGTGTAATTCCCTTTTAAATAATAACACATAAAGGTGCTTTAGAAGAAAGTGGAATTGCCAGTATATCTCTACATATAACTGATTTGCTATTAGAAAAGGTGTAATTGTTTTCTTAGAAATACTTTGTTTACATTCCATTATAGTAGTAATTCTAATGTAAGTTACTAAAAGCTTCATAATTATAATAATTTAATACATACTGTAAGTGTGATATTTTGTAATGGGAGCTGCAGTGGTATATATCCTTATAAAAATCACTCAGCTATGCCACATGTGGGAATGCCGTACACGCTCGCCGATGACGGCTTCAGCTGCATTCTGAAGCCATCATCAGCGAGCGCATATGGCGTTCCCACGTGTGTGCCTGGACTGGAACAAGTGATGAACTTTTCCTTCTGATCCACTGTTTTGCCTAAATGGCCATAGAGATAGTCTTCTCAACCTGTCCACGACTGTAGGACTACGTATTGAATATGTGCTGACTTCAAAACAGAGACTTATACTTATGCCCTATCTCAAACCTTGTTTTTTCAAGAATGCAGATTTTCACAGATGGGAGTACACACAGTCACAAGCGTTCTTCGACTCCTTATACTTTAGTAAAGGGGGCCAACCACAAACGAGGGAAATTTTCTGGTCAGAACGACCGTTCCAGCTGTACACATATTATAGGGCCAATCTCGCAAATGTGTTCACCCAGCTTTAGCCATCAAGCATTGAACGCTTGGCCACAGTAGCATGTTTCTCACATGCTTAGGATCGTGTTTTGCAGTCTGTTAGTTCTTAAGAAATACATGCCAGGATATCAAAACGTGGATGGCACATTGTGTTTGCTACGATCTGTTCTCGGAATGCATGCAATCATCATATTTAGGCGAATCGCATGCGCTCCAATAAAGCAATATATTTCAAATTGCAGCGCAAATGCACTGTAATGCATGTGAAATGCATCTTTGTGTTTCACGCGAGTTACCACGCGTTGTAGTGTGGCAGCAGTCTTAAAGGGGAAGCTCTGGGTTAAAGGTATTCTACAAACAAGTTTAAGCTGAGAGAAAGCTAAATACACTGCTCAGTTAACTACTAACCCTTAGTTATTCTGTATTTCTAATTCTTAGATAAAAACAGCAAACCTTAAAACATAGAAGAATGATCTCTTATGTAAGACTTTATAAAACATTAATTTACTTAAATTTAAGAAAGTACAAATGTTTTATAAAATGTATTTGTAAATAATAGTTTTATATTTATTTTGTAGAATAAAATAATTATCAATGGTAATGAGCTTTTTAATACTGAACTGCATAAACCATTTTTTTTGTCGACTTGGGTTTTGCTAAATAATTGTTCCATCTACTTATTAATTTAGCAGAACACTGCTCTTCATTTTCATCTGCTTGGGTTACTCAAAACCTAATTTTAGGTGTTGTTTAGGCAGCTTGCATTATTATTCCTAATTAAATAAATGGTGCAATTTATTCAGACACAACCTCAAATAGTTCTCATGCGCTCACATTACAGTTTAGCTGCGTGCTTGTGATCTGCTCTAGATTAATCTTCTGGAGAGAGCAGTTGAAAGATTTTCCATTTAACTTGCTGTCTACAAGGTTTCCTTAAAGCAATGCACTTAGGAGGTCATTAGGCACTGGAGAGCTATTCAGTTAGTTAGCCTAAACACTAAAACTTTGTGTGTTTGGATCCTGATTAGTGACACTTTAATAAAGTCATTGGAAGTTCAGTGGACTAAATATTCTACCATTTCTATGGTCACGCAGAAGAGCCCCTTAATTCAGACCTACATATATCTTTTTGATGCAAATCACTGGAAAGTGATTGTGAAATGTTATCAGATTCCTTCACTTCTCACAGAAAACCCCTTTTTTTTACTAAAAAACAAAAAAAGAAGACAAACTATTGTCTCTCCATTTAATTAGTTTTGTTTATCTATATTTTTATGTGACAGCCATACACAAAAAAGACTTTGGTCTTTTTCGATAACAAAAGATTGAGAAGATCTTGAAAACATTTTATTGCCTCGCTGTAGATGGACCAATGGAAACAAAGACCCTTTGTCTTCCACATGATTAGATAATAAAGCTAAAGCAGTCTTTAAGGGAAACATTTCTTAACATAGTCAGTGCTGTTTTTTTCTCGCTGAAACTAAGAAAAACTATGTCTAATCGTTCACAATTAAATCATTCATGGTGTGCTTGCATTGGACGAATTAATGCATTTTGTATTCGGTAACAAGTGAACTTTTACAACACGTGAGAACTAAAGGGGGGGGGGGGAATTATAGTCCCTCTTTGGTTCAGAAGCGGTTTGCTAGTCAGGTCAATGACTTGATTTTCATGGGAAGCCTGACTCTGCTCACTATATTCATAGGGTAAACAGCTCCATTATTGACAGCTGCAGTTTGAGAGTAGGGTGCAGTGAAGTATCGCGCTATGGTTTGTTGGGAAGAAACAAGGATATATTTAAAACAAAATGCTACAGAGAAACAGTGGCCCTTGTGTCTTGAAATTGACTACCTAATACTTGTTAGCATCTTGATAAAAGCACCTCCCCTTCTCTCTCTGTCTGTCTCTCTCTCTCCCTCTGTCTGCCTCTCTCCTCCTTTTCTTTGTCATTTTTATGGAAATTGACATGAGACATGGCTAAGTTGCGCCTTAACTCTTTTTGTTAAGATAAGACAAAGAAAAAAGAAATGGAACCAATCTTTCTTTAACGTAAAAAGCTTGGTGTAATCAGGAATACATTTGACAATAATTCTGTCTTTTCTACTAAAAGGAAACACCCCTGTTTCAGACTGTTTTAAGTTGTTTCAGCTGAGTCTAACTAATCGCGTATTGTAGAGGTAGTATTCTGTTTGTCAGTCCGTGACCAGTGCATTTTCTCTGTGGTCATCCAGGGTTCCTCAGTGCCCTTTAAATTGGTGGCCTTCATACCCATGATGGATCCAAACAAATTCAACAATGTTGGGTAGTGCCAGGGTTTGTGGCTCAACAACTAGTGTCTGAGTCTTTTTTGTGGATACGTTACTACGGGTCTGTCAGATTTGCAACCTTCTTAGAAACACCACAGCTGTATGGCAGCAAGATTTTATTTAATAACGCAGACACAAGGATACTTTTTCTTAGCATCTGAAAGGATATGTCTATTATTGGCCATGTGTGTACCTAGTTTTAGGTTGATGTCACATATTTATAGGTTTATGATAGCACCATAATGTTTCTACTTTATGTAATCATGCTATGATTAACATGATAAATTTAAAGGAGAACTTAACTTAAAAAATCACCCCCCTACCCTTAAAAGTATCCAGGGTGAAGACATGAACCCCTAAAATCTCACCCCTACACTTTCTATCAGTAGATATATTCCTTTGTCGGCCCGGTCCAACTCTGCATTTCAGAGTCAGTGACAAGTCCAATGGGAAGAAGCATGTCTTCTTATTGAGCTGATTGCGGACACACAGCAAAGGCAAAAATAGACCAGAGCAATGGGGGAATCTTTTAGTATTACTGTTTATAGAAAGTGTACCAAGGGTTAAAGAAGAGGGAAGTATCAGGGAAGGTGAGTATTAATGTCCTTTAAATCTCCGTATGTGTTATATATAATTGTCAGCTAAAATGCAGCAAACAATCTAGTGTGTGTGGTGGCACCTGACAGTATCATTAAGTGATCCATTCTGACGGATGCTGATCGATTGCATTGTTCTATTGCTATAGCTCCCCTCCACATGGAACAGTATAGGCTGCTCATCTAAATGACAAGTAGCCTGTTTGTATAGGGATTGGGGGATATGTCACAGTGTACGAGGCAGTAGATGCTCTTGTTATGTGTTAGGATAGAGCACTGAGAAAATAAGCTGGGTATACACAGTACCAATCTTCTGAAAGATTCTAGCTTTCATCTTTCAAAAATGTGGCTACACACAGTTGCAAGCGTTCTCCCAATATAAAGTAAAGTGGGAACATTTGGGACTGAAACATTCTCTACAACCGTGGCTGACCCCTTATAATTTAGTACAGGGGGCTGAGGGAAATGTAACTAAGGTTCCCCGCGCCAATGGTGAACGTTGGTCAGCATCAGGAACACTAGTTTACACAGTACACACTTTGACGTTTAAGACCCGATTCCATCAGACTCCCACTGAATTGTTTTTCTTTATTGTCAATGTGTTTACCCAGCTTTAGACACAAGTTAATCTGCATCAACATCATTTACATTTTGTGTATATGTTAGGATTCCCTGTGATATGATAATTGATTCATGCAAGGATAAAATGTCTCAGAAACACTGCTCAAAGGTGTTTAGCTGCTGGCAAGGTAGCAGGCCTATAAAAAGGGTAAATATCAAGAAAAGCATTATGATGTGTACAAAGTAAGACATATCTTAATGATTTATTCTCTTTTTCCTCATAATCAAGAATTTTTTTTTAAAAAAAAAATCATGTTCTAAAAGGCATCTGTAAACATGAATCCAGCCACACAGAGTCCTGCTCCCTTGTCTACGTGTTTCTCACTGCCATGAATCATGTGCACAAATAATTTGGTTGCATTGTGCATTGCATGAAAAGTAAGATGTTTGGTGAAAACTGTAAGGCTGTCTGTCCCTACCTCATTTGATTCTAAAACCCATAAGGAACACCAAAATGATGGCTACAGCCCTTTCTATTCCAACTTTCCGACTGCCAATCACTTGGTATCTAAAAGATAGGTACAAAACTGTCCTGTGTGTACCAGGCCTTAAGGTGACATTTATTTGCAGTGATATTGCATGATGGGCTGTCATACCAAGTAGTTACCACATGGATTGGTCTGCTTTTTATGAAAAATAATATATTGTTTGTTTTCCAGCTGTATTTCTCCACATCAATGTGATCTGACCTTACAACACAACACCCAGGTTACATAACAGACTTAAAATAAGGCATGTGCAAGCATATTTTTTGGAACAAAATTTTCTAGTTTGGTGTCACAAAGGAAGTTGTTTTCTTTGCACCCTCAAAGCAGCTGTCTTGATGTTCATAGAGTCTGTCATTACCCTTTTAATTGGTTGGATTCATTATGAAACAGTTGCTTGTCACATGCCAAAAATGTTTGGCACCAAATGATGTCTAGAGTTTCATATCACAGAGAGTTCCTTGGCTACCTAACTGTGGTCCCAAACATGTTTCTAAGCCTTTATTAAACAACCATTTGTCCCATTGACAATAACAGGCCTGGCCATGGGGTGGGGAAGGGAAAATATACACTAGTCCTTAATGCTCGTTTCTAAAATTAGGTGGTATGAAAATGCTTTCCATATATGAAGTTAAATATTGGTGATAGTCTAATGCAACAAACAGGGCAATCCAAGGAAATACATTATATACTGGCTTTGTTGTAATCTTCTATTATTATTGTTATTATTATGAAGTCCCTTTGAGGTATTTAATAAGAAATGTTTCTGCAGAGATGCTACATTGCTAAAGTCACCACATTGACACTGATATTCATAATGATGTAACATGGACACTGGAGTAACACTGACCTGACATGAACAGGGAATGGGCTGTAACACTGGCTGCAGCGGTGGTTTTACCTGTCAGTGTTCTTGCACAATTCCTGGGTGAATTATGATTTCTGATTAACCACACTGCTGTAATTTTTACAAAATGATTGGATTACAGGGTAACCCTTTTGAAATGAAAAGTGGTATAAAGGTGATACCTTTATTGGCTAACTAAGATAATCATAGCAAGCTTTCAGAACATTCTAGTTCCTTTTTTAAGTTCTGAAACCACTTTTTGTTACTTTTTATTTCAAAAAAACATTTTCAATTCTAGTATATACAACCTCCCAGCGGCTCAATCTTCAATGTGTCTCTCACCTGCATCCATGCTTATACAGTCAGGTATAGGTAATCCAGGCATGGAGACACTCGCAGCTCTAGGCTTGCAAACACAATTTCATTATTGAAAGCTGCTATAGACACGACATGTTTCGAACGCTCATGCGTTCTTTTTCAAATGTTACCCTGTAACATTTTGACTGGCTAACACGGTGCATCCCCTTTTCCTGCATCTAAAATGATTGGGCAGCGCGGTTGTCAAGAAGTTATGGAAAGTGGAAGTGAGATTTTTGTGTCTGTCCAGTTTAATTTATTTATTTTTACTATTGGATTGTAAAGATTTTTGTTGTCTAGAGTTCCAAACCTAAGACAGCAACTGATAAACAACCTGGGCGATACCATTCTAATATGGTTCAAACCATAAGACTGGAAGTGAATAAATCTCCGGGGGGAATAAAAACAGAGTTTTTCAAGGGAAGGAATTCTCATTAACAAGTGCTTTCTGTACACAAACAAGACTTTTGTGTTCACTACGACTCATAAATGTTTTCTTTTGCAGCTTAATGAAATCCCAAGATGTGGCTAATGCTTAAAAAAAACAAGAGATTAATCCTAGATTTCTGACTTAAAGTCTGAACTGTATTTCCTGTCATCACCCACATGCCACAGGTTGGGGAACAGTAAGGTAAAGTTGTCAGATTTAAGATCATTTATTTGTTATGCATGTGAGAGTTCATGAATGCAGACAAAAGAAAGCCCTCTTTTTGGGGGAAAAAATCTACTGAACAATGAGATTTATAAATAGAAGCACAAAGCCTTGCAAGTCACAAAAGGAACAGATGTATCAGATATTCTGCAAACGCAGATATTTCGTATATTTTAATATTGTTCTTGCAACATCTATTATATACATACAATACACAATACAAAAGCAAATTAGGATGTTTGTCAGTTTAAAAACAAATCACAAATTCTGTTCTGTAAAGATTTACACTAACAGAAAAAAGTTCACCTGAACAAAGGTGTGCTTAATTATATTGTATTCTACTGTAAGTTATAATATAAAATAATGCATTTATATCTTTATAGTCCACAATATCCTGTAAATAATGTCCTTAAAAATAGTGCTTACTATGTCACAAGTAGAGAAGGGATCCGTGTCTGACTCAGACCGGGATCCGATACCGAACCCCTCGGTTCCAAAATCCGAATGTTCAGTCCAAAACAGGACGGATCGTTTGGATTTCGGATCCCATTTCCAATGATTAGCAAACATTCAAGGCTAATTTCGATAATCCTCGAAAATACCATTGAACGTTCAATAATCCTTGTACATACAACGCAAACTAATTTCAAGTTTCATGTTTTCCGATTTTCGGATCTTCGGATTTTCAGAAATCTGTAAATCCGAAAACGAACAAAACTTAACAGTTTCGGCCAGCTCTAGTCACCAGATATAATCGTTGCTTAGCTAGGTCATCAGGTATAATCGTTGCTTAGCAAAGTCTTTAAATATAATATTGTTCAGCTATGTCACCAGATACAATAGTTCTTATTCAATTTTAGCTTTAGTTGTCTTTTAACTAACTGAATTAGAAGAAATATAGTAGAACTTAACTGAAATATTTATAATCCATAATGTGAAAGCATCCCCCCCCCCAAAAAACCATAAATTACTCCCCACAATAACATGAATTAAAGTAAATGTAATCCCTGAAGAAGTGGATAAGACAACTCTGTACGTGCAGTCTGGCCACACTCCTGACCTCACAGGAGACTAATAGTGGGTGTGACTTGCTGTAACAGCTTCCTGCGTAACTTAGAAACTAGGCATATCTGTTGTATTCAGTTATTTCAATTGGACAAGTTTAGTTCTTGAAGACGTTTCGCTAGTCATCCAACTGGCCTTCTCAATTCAGAATGACTTGTACAAGAATCAGTTGGCAATTTTTGTCCATGACCTGATGAATGAGAAACTTTCCCAAGCACTTAGAACTGGAAATGTAATATAACACAATTGTCAGCAGGGGCATAACTGTAGGGGCCTGGGCCCCTCTGCAAGATTGGAGCCGGGCCCCTGACACACACCAGAGGTCTGCTGATCAGCTGATTGTTTGTACGTATGAAGTAAAGATAAGCACGATCAGCTGTTAAAAAGACTGGAACCAAACTTCTGGTTGTGTTCCAGTCTTTTAAACAGCTGATCACGCATATGAATCGCAGGTCAAAATCAACAGTAGTGTTGCAACTGGGTACCCAGAGGGCAATGACTACAGTCATCTCGGCAGGTTTAGTATTGTGGTATACATCTTATTAATACTGGACATATATTGGGTTGAAATTAAGTTGATTTGATGTCCAAATATGGAATCTATATCAGGTTGTGCTGCAGCACTTCATGCTGATGGTACCGTAGTGTTCCCCAGCCTGAAATATTTATTTGCAATCAGCATTACAGTATAAGGAAGATTAGAAAATGATAAGCCCAGTTTGCTGTTGGAATGTCATGGGAATGTTTGCTGGTACATCAACTAATGTATGGACAGCCTAATCCTCTTACTGTGGTTCCTAATAATCCATATACACTGAAACAGAAATACAAATACTACTGTAGAATGTCCTTTACCAATTAACAGATTTTATGATTCAGGTACTAATTAATATGTTCGGTAAAGTGTATATTTTAATTTAAAAAGACATACATTGTAAGTCAATAGATATCTATATATATATATTGATTCTTAACTGCTTTCTGATTATTCTTTAAGTAGAGGGGGGGTATTATTGTTCTTTTCTCTGAATAACACATTGTGCTGACATCAACCAAGCATGTGATCAAGGGAAAGTGAAACTAATCATCTATTATACAACACTTAGAACTGATAAACAAAATCTGGTGATTGATTTCTCCTGGCTACATACATTTTGGGCAGGCTAAACAATAGATTACTATACCTAGTGTTTTGTTTTTTTCAAAGTTAGAATGGAGGACATGGTATTTAGTACACAAAAGAAAAGTGCAAAACAGCCAAAATAAAGCAACTTTTGCACAGCACCAGCAATAGTTTTTCATTCTTTTGTACCTATATGAGTAAAATAAACAGGTGGCAAACCGGCACAATCCTTACTATTGTTTTGGGCTTTTTAGGTTTTATAATAAATATATGAATACTTTTCATAAATTTAAGGGTCTGGGGAGTTGAAGACAGTTTTTGAAAATCCACACTAAAAGGGTTACAAGAGAACTAAAGCTAGCTGCAAACTACAGAGAAGATAATGGTTTGTAGATAACAAACACATTAAAGAGAAGTTTGCCGCCAAAAACTAAAAGTCATTAGGCACCCCTTTGATTAACAAACTCTAGATTTAAAACTTCTTTAGTATTTTTGTTTCTTTTACAAAATAGAGTTCCTACTTACTATTTAGTATTATCAGTTTATGGAACTTGTGAAGAAATAACGAGATGGCAAGACATTAATTAGTGGGCAAAACACCACTAAGCAAACACGGCTTACATTTAAGATTCAGAATTTCAAAAGCCAACATTGTTTTTTTTTCCATCTGTGGAATTAAAAGGCAATTATAAGTTTTTGTTTAAAGGATATAGACTATAGACTATTTCATATGCACAGATGAAATGTCGCATAATAAAATCTGCAAAAAATATCGGCAAAAATAAATCACAATTCATTTTGGCAAAAAATCTGCAAAAAATGTTGGCTGATGCTAAAATATCGGTGTGTACCTAGCCACGAATTTATAGATACAAATGAATAAAAAAACAAAAGAATAATAGTACAGGTTTATTTTATGTCCTTTAAACTTATACAATGAAAAGAGCATAAAATGGCCATTACTTTAACAATTGATAACCCCCCCCCCTCATTAACAGGACAGGGATTGCTCTGTTTATTTATGCAAGGAGTGAAAATCATAGAACTCAAGGACCTTGTATGTGGCCTCTGACAAAAGAAGCACCATCCAGTCAATCTCCAACCCAACTTCCCCCACATACAGGCTTTAATTGCATGAGCCACAACCACGTCTGATAACTTATAGCAGGGATCCTCAAACTATGAGGAAGATGTTTGAAAATAACAATTTCCAGAATTCCTCAACAGAGGGAAGCCAGGGGGGAGCTGTAGTTTTCACACATCTGAAGGGCCATAGTTTAAGGATCCCTGACTTATAGGCTGCAGGTCATAGTGGATGGGCCGGCTGGTACTAACTGTGTGTAGGCACCAAAGCCTATATTAGCAAATTTATATTATTTATCCATTTTTATACAGTTTTCAATATAGAAAAATCATTGTCAGCACTGCATGTCCTAATGATATTTTACAAAGTAAATGAAAACACAAATAGTCCATTTGAAACATCGATCCTCCACCTATACAGATGTAAACCTGAGCCATTGCAAATTCAAATTTGACTGGAGCTAGCACATGCATTACAGCCACTTAGCTTACTTTCCTATAACCTTTCCTTCTAGCCAACAATGTTTTCCTTGGCACTTACAAGTAAATCTTTTAAAATCACTTTGCATGTTAATATGAAAATCAGTCTTGGGAAGAAGTGGTGGTTTTGCTGCGGACTAAACTGGGAAACTAACATTCACTGGATGTCACTGGGAACCGCATGAGAGGTAATCCAAAAGGGGTGTACCCCAAACACTGTCATTGAAGCAAAAACAGGCAAGCCATAAAGGAGCAACATGATAACCAACCAGAAGCCAGTTATACAGACTGTAATGTGTTCTTTGGAGGGGAAGTGAGTTTCCTGGAGGCACTTCAAATTGTCAACTACGTTTCAACAGTGGAAAAAAGCTCTCACTCCTCTTTAAATGAAACATAATAGAGCGACTGTCACAGAGTTCCACAAGCCTTTGGTGAAAAGGGACCTTCTTATGTGCTGGTTTTGCAATTACAGGTTCTCTGAGAACCTTTTTTTCATGTTTGAAGTTTCTGGCAATTTTTTGTTTAAGGTGCTATTATGCTTTGGATAAGTTGGTTTTGGTTCACATCTTAGTAAATGTAAGGCTTTTCCTTTAATGGTGTCCAAAAATATCACTTTCCCACTAGATTTGCGGATTTTATCTATTTTTCTGTCAATATAATGACATATATTTTTTACCATTTTTATGTTTTTTTCCAATAAAAATACACTGACTATTTTATGGGTTAGAGACTGCCGAAAGAATGGCAAAATTAAATGTCTAGTTTGCTTGTACATAATAGATAGGATACTAAAGGGCAGGTTCTCCATGGGAACCAACAGATCGTGATAGATTATCAATTACAGGGTATGGACAGGTGCAGGGCAATATTTAGGAAACAAGTATATCTTATGCATGCCATACACAGGGTTGATATATAACATCTGTTAAAATCTTTGCCGGTTTTTCTATTGAATGCTTGAGGATACTGAGCAGATGATTTAAAAAAAAAAGAGTCAATCAAGTCAGACGGATCATTTTCTGTCACCACATCTCACAGTCCCCATCCTCAGCAAAATTTAAAGCTGAAATCCTTGGAAGATCAATAGCGCATGGTAGGACATTTTACCCCCTTTCTTATTTTGTGCTTTAAAGTAATTTTCTATGGATTTTCTATGGTGCTGATAGCAAGACATTGATGTAAACAAGAAAAGATGATTAATGCACATTCCTGGGCCCTATATATTATCACAATATCTGTGCTAGTGGCAAATAGTAAAAACATGGGTGTTTTGTTACAATTTTTGCATGAAAATGAAAAAGCTTCCAACCATGTCAATGTAACCCCAGTATGGAAGGTCCTAACAAATTAATGTGCATTGGTCATCTCTTTTCTTGTTTGTTCTAATGTTTTGGTCAGATCAGCTTATTTGTTATGCATGTGAGAGTTCATGAATGTGTATGAACCTTAATAACCACGACTGAGGGAAATTATACGTTTTGAATCGTTATTCCCGACACCAAGCATTCGCCGCAACGAAATGATTGTCTTGCCCGTACACATTTTACCGATTAAAGGGCCAATGCTGTTGGTCCCGACAGGATTGGCCCTTTTTGGGAATGTGGTGTTCCTCAGCTTTAGGGACCTCCTGAATGCAAGGCGTTAATTGCATTGTGGCTTAGAGGTGTTATCAAAACTGCCCAGGGTAGGCAACAAACAATAACAGGATATGCTTAAGCCACTCACAATAGTCAGACCTTGATTCAATTGGCCAAATAAAAACACCATATAAAAATGTAAAGTCTTATTGGCTTTGGCAGAAATTAAAAATCTCCCTGGCTTACTGATGAACCATGTGCCTTTTGTGTGTACTTAAAATAGCACCAAACCTTACCTGCTGCATGCCTTTGGCTGAGGTTCTGATTGTTAGAAAAATGTCGCTAATGTCATGTTCAATGAAATTGCTGTGGTTGCTTGGGTGATTCTTCTTCAACCCGTCTAAAATTGTTTAAGTGTTAACGTACTTTCAGGGATTTCAGCATAACATTTCTTCTATACATAACCTGTTTTTGTTTAGGCACAGGTGCCCTTTCATTCAGAAATGAATTATTTAAAAATTGTAAGACGTAAGATGCAAACCTACAGACACTGTTATTTCTTATCTGGCTTCATTTAATGGAAAAAACTTTGAAACTGAATAAGGTCCAAGTTGTCTAACTGTGATTTCCTTGCATGACAGTGCCATTAATGTTTATACCAGATCTTGTATTTCCCTTAAAATTTATTCCTTTAAATAGGAAAATGATCACAGTATCTGTAATTGCAACAAACCTAATTCTTTTATTATGTCCAAATGAATTTTGTTCTAAAAAGGCTACTGTGACGAGTATAGATGTGTAGACTACTACTGGACCATTTTTAGTATCTGTCTTGTCTCTGCCTTCTATCCCATCTCTTCTTTTTTTGCCTCAATTTTTGTCTTCTCTTTCTCCCACTGTGGGGGTTAAGACCTTTTACCCTCAGTTCCTTTCTTGTGTATGCCTATGCTTGTGCACTTCCGTTTTAAAAGCCTCTTGTATCTGTTGCATGCCACCAAAAAATGTTCCCATAACAATCCAAAGCCCAATAGCAGCAATGAGTGTTCTCATTATAATTGATCAAAATTAAAAATAAGAGTGAAAAGGTGGGTGACTATCATCAGCTGTTGTACCTACCTCTGGGCTGGCATATAAATACTATGCACAACACATGTCATTTCTAGCCAGATTCTTTGATACAATTTGGTTAATGAAAAACAGAAGCCTGGTGTCCTGTTTATATGGTTGTAAAGCAAACAAGGTGCTGTAGGCTATTTATGCTAATATCTCATAGCTAGAAATATGAGACAAAACGTAATTACTTCAGTACATTTATGTTGTGTTAGCAGAGGGTTTCTATAGCAATATTAATGTGCTGCCAATATGTACATTGGAAAAAGACCACATTTTAAAACACAATAATAGGGGTATGCTTAAGCCTATTTATGTATAAAATCAGGTTCATAAATATTCTAGATGCCAACTGTACTTTTAAATGACAAGTTCTGTATGTTGTCTTAATCACATTAATCTTGACGGTATTTCTGAATGTTCTCTTTTTAATAAGTAGCAAAAATGTAATGAAAATAACTAATTTGTTTATAAAATTTACATGTTTATACACCAGTCTGGGCTTTTAGTTGACATTTTACTGAGATGTGGCCAAAATGAACAAACAATGCTATAACCCGTGCTTATTTGTTTTAAAGGAACACTAAACCCCCTAATCCATTTATTAAGTACTGTATATGCCATCCATTTCTATTATTCACAGGGAGTGGAACGCTTATTCCCACCCCCTGTGAATAATAGTACGCTTGGGGGACACTGGAACTTACCTTACCGCCTCTCCACTTGCAAGCCACTCTGTCCCGACCGCGCGCCTATCTTAGGCACATGCCGCCAAATACAAAGATAAGGTGCGCGATCGGGACAGAGCGGCTGTCAGTGCAGGAGCGGCTTTCGAGTGGAGCGGCGTAAGGTGTCCCCAGCATACATTATTCACAGGGAGGTGGGAATAAGCGTTCTCACCCCTGTGAATGATAGAAACGGATGGCATATACTTTAAAGGGCAACTGTGGTCTCAAAACAAGTTAGGGTTAAATGAAAGCCTTCAGTATATCCTTACACTGAGCCAATAATCACATCTCTGGCTGGAGCCTGTGAGAATACATTGGGGTAATGTTCAAACTTCCTGCTTCCAGAGTTGAGTGACATCCCTGACCTCTGCCACGCTTTCCCCCGGGGGAGAAGCATTCTCAGTTTAAGACTTAATGCTGGGGAATCAGGAAGTACCTGAGGAAAAAATTGACAGTTGAGAAGGGGAGCCTATTAATGCAGATAGGCTGGTCACATGACAAACAGCTGGGCACATGGCTAAAAACGGAAGTTACATTGCTGAACCTTTCCATCAATAACTTCTCACAAATTTTATCTAGAGATGTGATTTAGGTTTTATTTGAAGGTTGATGGAAGGATTTTAATATAATTCTTACAGTTTGGAAGAATTTGGACCACTGTTACCCTTTAAAAATGGAATTAGTGACCTCATGTCAATTCGCTTGCCACTCCTGTCGGCTCCAACTCAAAAACATCTCCTGCATTCGACCCTTCCTCTCGAAGGAAGCTGCAAAAATCCTAGTCCATGCCCTAATCATATCCCGGCTAGACTACTGCAACACACTCCTGTGGGTTTACCAAACAACCGCCTGGCACGGCTTCAATCATTCTCAATTCTGCTATCCGGCTTACCTTCTCACTTCTCTAATGCCTCTCCTCTCTGCCAGTCCCTCCACTGGTTGCCCATCACGCAAAAGATCCAGTTCAAACTGCTTACCTTATCCATAAAGCACTATCCAATACAGCCCCTCCATATATCTAGAGCTGTCCAGCAATACCGTCCCAGACGCAACCTCCGCTCTGCAAATGATACCCTCCTCTCATCCACTCTGGTCACCTCTTCCTATGCCGCATTCAGGACTTTACTTGTGCTGCCCCTCTCACTGGAACTCCCTTCCTCCGTCTGTCCGTCACTCACCATCCCTTAACACCTCAAATGTAACCTTAAAACCCACCTCTTTAGGCTAGCATATAACCTGGCCTAACATTAGCCCTTACTACCCAATTTGATCCAACCCGCCTCTCACGCTCCACTGCCAATCTATTTACAGCCTACCGATCCTGTTACCTTATGTCTTGCCCCAATATCCTCTAGTCTGTAAGCTCTTTGGGCAGGGTCTTCTCTCCTATTGTATCACGGTATTGCTGTAAGTATCTCCTTACTCTTTACTTATATTATGTATTACCTGTGATGTTAATAGTATGACTTTTATAACATGTAATGTTATATATGTATGTAATATATGTAATTTATTGTAAAGCGCCATGGAAGATGTTGGCGCTGTATAAATCAATAATATAATAATAATAAAGGGCATGTCCACCCTTAAACAAATACTGGTGACTTGTCAGTTATCTACCCACAACGCCAACTTTTATTTTACCAGTTTATTACATGTATTTGTAACCAGATATTTATTGATACATTCTCATTAAATCTGCCAAGGTATCCGTCTACGTTCTCCGCTCCATGAGCATTTTAGATGCTTAAGCATGTACAGAGGAGGTGGCAGGGGAAACAGTTGTCAGTCATTAGATGTGATGTCAGCAGTCACAGCCTTGATTGATTGCATGGGGGCAGAAACCAGCTTAAGGTGCTCATACATTAGAAATCACCTCCCAAGAGATCCCATGGCATTCAATAAATTATTCAGAAACCGCCATTGACGTTCTTTTTGCATCCGATATCAATTGTAATGGTCCTGTCTTTTCCATTAATTTTGTGATCGTATGTCTGTCATGAAAAAGAATGGGAAAGGCTGTTCCTAAAGAATTGATTGTGTTGTGGGATCAGTCAGGAGGTAAGTTCTAATGTATGGGCACCTTAAGCTGGTCCCTCCCTTCATGCAATCATTGAAGGCTTTGACTGCGATCTTTACTCTGCCAGAATAGAGGCAACAATTACCCTAAAATATTTGATAAGTAATGCATCTATAAAGTGTGGACATGCCCCTTTAATGGGAAGGAAATTCAAACTCCAAACCCACACTCTTTTCAGGACTAGACAGACCAGTGAGGGAATGTTTAGTAAATATTACAGGTAAATAAGGGAGGGCCCAGCAGTTAAAGTCCTAACCACAGTCACTGTTAATGGAAGAGAAAAGTAGGGGTGGTGAGTGGTGTGTAATTCCCTTTTAAATAATAACACATAAAGGTGCTTTAGAAGAAAGTGGAATTGCCAGTATATCTCTACATATAACTGATTTGCTATTAGAAAGGTGTAATTGTTTTCTTAGAAATACTTTGTTTCCATTCCATTATAGTAGTAATTCTAATGTAAGTTACTAAAAGCTTCATAATTATAATAATTTAATACATACTGTAAGTGTGAATTTTTGTAATGGGAGCTGCAGTGGTATATATCTTATAAAAATCACTCAGCTATGCCACATGTGGGAATGCCGTACACGCTCGCCGATGACGGCTTCAGCTGCATTCTGAAGCCATCATCAGCGAGCGCATATGGCGTTCCCACGTGTGTGCCTGGACTGGAACAAGTGATGAACTTTTCCTCTGATCCACTGTTTTGCCTAAATGGCCATAGAGATAGTCTTCTCAACCTGTCCACGACTGTAGGACTACGTATTGAATATGTGCTACTTCAAAACAGAGACTTATACTTATGCCCTATCTCAAACCTTGTTTTTTCAAGAATGCAGATTTTCACAGATGGGAGTACACACAGTCACAAGCGTTCTTCGACTCCTTATACTTTAGTAAAGGGGGCCAACCACAAACGAGGGAAATTTTCTGGTCAGAACGACCGTTCCAGCTGTACACATATTATAGGGCCAATCTCGCAAATGTGTTCACCCAGCTTTAGCCATCAAGCATTGAACGCTTGGCCACAGTAGCATGTTTTCTCATCTGTGTTTTTTGCAGTTCTGTTAGTTCTTAAGAAATACATGCCAGGATATCAAAACGTGGATGGCACATTGTGTTTGCTACGATCTGTTCTCGGAATGCATGCAATCATCATATTTAGGCGAATCGCATGCGCTCCAATAAAGCAATATATTTCAAATTGCAGCGCAAATGCACTGTAATGCATGTGAAATGCATCTTTGTGTTCACGCGAGTTACCACAGCGTTGTAGTGTGGCAGCAGTCTTAAAGGAAAGCTCTGGGTTAAAGATTCTACAAACAAGTTTAAGCTGAGAGAAAGCTAAATACACTGCTCAGTTAACTACTACCCTTAGTTATTCTGTATTTCTAATTCTTAGATAAAAACAGCAACCTTAAAACATAGAAGAATGATCTCTTATGTAAGACTTTATAAAACATTAATTTACTTAAATTAAGAAAGTACAATGTTTTATAAAATGTATTTGTAAATAATAGTTTTATATTTTTTTTGTAGAAAAAATAATTATCAATGGTAATGAGCTTTTATACTGAACTGCATAAACCATTTTTTTGTCGACTTGGGTTTTGCTAAATATTGTTCCATCTACTTATTATTTAGCAGCACTGCTCTTATTTTCACTGCTTGGGTTACTCAAAACCTAATTTTGGTGTTGTTTAGGCAGCTTGCATTATTATTCCTAATTAAATAAATGGTGCAATTTATTCAGACACAACCTCAAATAGTTTCTCATGCGCTCACATTACAGTTTAGCTGCGTGCTTGTGATCGCTCTAGTATTAATCTTCTGGAGAGAGCAGTTGAAAGATTTCCATTTAACTTGCTGTCTACAAGGTTTCCTTAAAGCAGCACTTAGGAGGTCATTAGGCACTGGAGAGCTATTCAGTTAGTTAGCCTAAACACTAAACTTTGTGTGTTTGGATCCTGATTAGTGACACTTTAATAAAGTCATTGGAAGTTCAGTGGACTAAATATTCTACCATTTCTATGGTCACGCAGAAGAGCCCCTTAATTCAGACCTACATTACTTTTTGATGCAAATCACTGGAAAGTGATTGTGAAATGTTATCAGATTCCTTCACTTCTCACAGAAAACCCCTTTTTTTACTAAAAACAAAAAAGAAGACAAACTATTGTCTCTCCATTTAATTAGTTTTGTTTATCTATATTTTTATGTGACAGCCATACACAAAAAAGACTTGGCTTTTTCGATAACAAAATTGAGAGATCTTGAAAACATTTTATTGCCTCGCTGTAGATGACCAATGGAAACAAAGACCCTTTGTCTTCCACATATTAGATAATAAAGCTAAAGCAGTCTTTAAGGGAAACATTTCTTAACATAGTCAGTGCTGTTTTTTTCTCCTGAAACTAAGAAAACTATGTCTAATCGTTCACAATTAAATCATCATGGTGTGCTTGCATTGGACGAATTAATGCATTTTGTATTCGGTAACAAGTGAACTTTTACAACACGTGAGAACTAAAGGGGGGGGGGGAATTATAGTCCCTCTTTGGTTCGAAGCGGTTTGCTAGTCAGGTCAATGACTTGATTTCATGGGAAGCCTGACTCTGCTCACTATATTCATAGGGTAAACAGCTCCATTATTGACAGCTGCAGTTTGAGAGTAGGGTGCAGTGAAGTATCGCGCTATGGTTTGTTGGGAAGAAACAAGGATATATTTAAAACAAAATGCTACAGAGAAACAGTGGCCCTTGTGTCTTGAAATTGACTACCTAAACTTGTTAGCATCTTGATAAAAGCACCTCCCCTTCTCTCTCTGTCTGTCTCTCTCTCTCCCTCTGTCTGCCTCCCTCCTCTTTTTCTTGTCATTTTTATGGAAATTGACATGAGACATGGCTAAGTTGCGCCTAACTCTTTTTGTTAAGATAAGACAAAGAAAAAAGAAATGGAACCAATCTTTCTTTAACGTAAAAAAGCTTGGTGTAATCAGGAATACATTTGACAATAATTCTGTCTTTTCTACTAAAAGGAAACCACCCTGTTTCAGACTGTTTTAAGTTGTTTCAGTGAGTCTAACTAATCGCGTATTGTAGAGGTAGTATTCTGTTTGTCAGTCCGTGACCAGTGCATTTTCTCTGTGGTCATCCAGGGTTCCTCAGTCCTTTAAATTGGTGGCCTTCATACCCATGATGGATCCAAACAAATTCAACAATGTTGGGTAGTGCCAGGGTTGTGTGCTCAACAACTAGTGGTCTGAGTCTTTTTTGTGGAACGTTACTACGGGTCTGTCAGATTTGCAACCTTCTTAGAAACACCACGCTGTATGGCAGCAAGATTTTATTTAATAACGCAGACACAAGGATACTTTTTCTTAGCATCTGAAAGGATATGTCTATTATTGGCCATGTGTGTACCTAGTTTTAGGTTGATGTCACATATTTATAGGTTTATGATAGCACCATAATGTTTCTACTTTATGTAATCATGCTATGATTAACATGATAAATTTAAAGGAGAACTTAACTTAAAAAATCACCCCCCTACCCTTAAAGTATCCAGGGTGAAGACATGAACCCCTAAAATCTCACCCCTACACTTTCTATCAGTAGATATATTCCTTTGTCGGCCCGGTCCAACTCGCATTTCAGAGTCAGTGACAAGTCCAATGGGAAGAAGCATGTCTTCTTATTAGCTGATTGCGGACACACAGCAAAGGCAAAAATAGACCAGAGCAATGGGGGAATCTTTAGTATTACTGTTTAAGAAAGTGTACCAAGGGTTAAAGAAGAGGGAAGTATCAGGGAAGGTGAGTATTAATGTCCTTTAAAATCTCCGTATGTGTTATATATAATTGTCAGCTAAAATGCAGCAAACAATCTAGTGTGTGTGGTGGCACCTGACAGTATCATTAAGTGATCCATTCTGACGGATGCTGATCGATTGCATTGTTCTATTGCTATAGCTCCCCTCCACGGAACAGTATAGGCTGCTCATCTAAATGACAAGTAGCCTGTTTGTATAGGGATTGGGGATATGTCACAGTGTACGAGGCAGTAGATGCTCTTGTTATGTGTTAGGATAGAGCACTGAGAAAATAAGCTGGGTATACCAGTACCAATCTTCTGAAAGATTCTAGCTTTCATCTTTCAAAAATGTGGCTACACACAGTTGCAAGCGTTCTCCCAATATAAGTAAGTGGGAACATTTGGGACTGAAACATTCTCTACAACCGTGGCTGACCCCTTATTTTAGTTACAGGGGGCTGAGGGAAATGTAACTAAGGTCCCCGCGCCAATGGTGAACGTTGGTCAGCATCAGGAACACTAGTTTACACAGTACACACTTTGACGTTTAAGACCCGATTCCATCAGACTCCCACTGAATTGTTTTTCTTTATTGTCAATGTGTTTACCCAGCTTTAGACACAAGTTAATCTGCATCAACATCATTTACATTTTGTGTATATGTTAGGATTCCCTGTGATATGATAATTGATTCATGCAAGGATAAAATGTCTCAGAAACACTGCTCAAAGGTGTTTAGCTGCTGGCAAGGTAGCAGGCCTATAAAAAGGGTAAATATCAAGAAAAGCATTATGATGTGTACAAAGTAAGACATATCTTAATGATTTATTCTCTTTTTCCTCATAATCAGAATTTTTTTTTAAAAAAAATCATGTTCTAAAAGGCATCTGTAAACATGAATCCAGCCACACGAGTCCTGCTCCCTTGTCTACGTGTTTCTCACTGCCATGAATCATGTGCACAAATAATTGGTTGCATTGTGCATTGCATGAAAAGTAAGATGTTTGGTGAAAACTGTAAGGCTGTCTGTCCCTACCTCATTTGATTCTAAACCTAAGGAACACCAAAAGATGGCTACAGCCCTTTCTATTCCAACTTTCCGACTGCCAATCACTTGTATCTAAAGATAGGTACAAAACTGTCCTGTGTGTACCAGGCCTTAAGGTGACATTTATTTGCAGTGATATTGCATGATGGGCTGTCATACCAAGTAGTTACCACATGGATTGGTCTGCTTTTTATGAAAAATTATATTGTTTGTTTTCCAGCTGTATTTCTCCACATCAATGTGATCTGACCTTACAACACACACACCCAGGTTACATAACAGACTTAAAATAAGGCATGTGCAAGCATATTTTTTGGAACAAAATTTTCTAGTTTGGTGTCACAAAGGAAGTTGTTTCTTGCACCCCAAAGCAGCTGTCTTGATGTTCATAGAGTCTGTCATTACCCTTTAATTGGTTGATTCATTATGAAACAGTTGCTTGTCACATGCCAAAAATGTTTGGCACCAAATGATGTCTAGGTTTCATATCACAGAGAGTTCCTTGGCTACCTAACTGTGGTCCCAAACATGTTTCTAAGCCTTTATTAAACAACCATTTGTCCCATTGACAATAACAGGCCTGGCCATGGGGTGGGGAAGGAAAATATACACTAGTCCTAATGCTCGTTTCTAAAATAGGGTGGTATGAAAATGCTTTCCATATATGAAGTTAAATATTGGTGATGTCTAATGCAACAAACAGGGCAATCCAAGGAAATACATTATATACTGGCTTTGTTGTAATCTTCATTATTATTTATTATATGAAGTCCCTTTGAGGTATTTAATAAGAATGTTTCGGCAGAGATGCTACATTGCTAAAGTCACCACATTGACACTGATATTCATAATGATGTAACATGGACACTGGAGTAACACTGACCTGACATGAACAGGGAATGGGCTGTAACACTGGCTGCAGCGGTGGTTTACCTGTCAGTGTTCTTGCACAATTCCTGGGTGAATTATGATTTCTGATTAACCACACTGCTGTAATTTTTACAAAATGATTGGATTACAGGGTAACCCTTTTGAAATGAAAAGTGGTATAAAGGTGATACCTTTATTGGCTAACTAAGATAATCATAGCAAGCTTTCAGAACATTCTAGTTCCTTTTTTAAGTTCTGAAACCACTTTTTGTTACTTTTTTTTCAAAAAAACATTTTCAATTCTAGTAATACACACCCCCAGCGGCTCAATCTTCAATGTGTCTCTCACCTGCATCCATGCTATACAGTCAGGTATAGGTAATCCAGGCATGGAGACACTCGCAGCTCTAGCTTGCAAACACAATTTCATTATTGAAAGCTGCTATAGACACGACATGTTTCGAACGCTCATGCGTTCTTTTTCAAATGTTACCCTGTAACATTTTGACTGGCTAACACGTGCATCCCCTTTTCCTGCATCTAAAATGATTGGGCAGCGCGGTTGTCAAGAAGTTATGGAAGTGGAAGTGAGATTTTTGTGTCTGTCCAGTTTAATTTATTTATTTTTACTATTGGATTGTAAAGATTTTTGTTGTCTAGAGTTCCAAACCTAAGACAGCAACTGATAAACAACCTGGGCGATACCATTCTATATGGTTCAAACCATAAGACTGGAAGTGAATAAATCTCCGGGGGGAATAAAAACAGAGTTTTTCAAGGAAGGAATTCTCATTAACAAGTGCTTTCTGTACACAACAAGACTTTTGTGTTCACTACGACTCATAAATGTTTTCTTTTGCAGCTTAATGAAATCCCAAGATGGCTAATGCTTAAAAAAAAACAGAGATTAATCCTAGATTTCTGACTTAAAGTCTGAACTGTATTTCCTGTCATCACCCACATGCCACAGGTTGGGGAACAGTAAGGTAAAGTTGTCAGATTTAAGATCATTTATTTGTTATGCATGTGAGAGTTCATGAATGCAGACAAATTATTAAGGTTCATACACATTCATGAACTCTCACATGCATAACAAATAAGCTGATCTGACCAAAACATTAGAACAAACAAGAAAAGAGATGACCAATGCACATTAATTTGTTAGGACCTTCCATACTGGGGTTACATTGACATGGTTGGAAGGCTTTTCATTTTCATGCATAAAATTGTAACTAAAACACCCATGTTTTTACTATTTGCACTAGCACAGATATTGTGATAATATATAGGGCCCAGGAATGTGCATTAATCATCTTTTCTTGTTTACATCAATGTCTTGCTATCAGCACCATAGAAAATCCATAGAAAATTACTTTAAAGCACAAAATAAGAAAGGGGGTAAAAATGTCCTACCATGCGCTATTGATCTTCCAAGGATTTCAGCTTTAAATTTTTGCTGAGGATGGGGACTGTGAGATGTGGTTGACAGAAAATGATCCGTCTGACTTGATTGACTCTTTTTTTTTTAAATCATCTGCTCAGTATCCTCAAGCATTCAATAGAAAAACCGGCAAAGATTTTAACAGATGTTATATATATCAACCCTGTGTATGGCATGCATAAGATAATACTTGTTTCCTAAATATTGCCCTGCACCTGTCCATACCCTGTAATTGATAATCTATCACAGATCTGTTGGTTCCCATGGAGAACCTGCCCTTTAGTATCCTATCTATTATGTACAAGCAAACTAGACATTTAATTTTGCCATTCTTTCGGCAGTCTCTAACCCATAAAATATGTCAGTGTATTTTTATTGGAAAAAAACATAAAAATGGTAAAAAATATATGTAATTATATTGACAGAAAAATAGATAAAATCCGCAAATCTAGTGGGAAAGTGATATTTTTGGACACCATTAAAAGAAAAAGCCTTACATTTACTAAGATGTGAACCAAAACCAACTTATCCCAAAGCATAATAGCACCTTAACACAAAAAATTGCCAGAAACTTCAAACATGAAAAAAAGGTTCTCAGAGAACCTGTAAATTGCAAAACCAGCACATAAGAAGAGTCCCTTTTCACCAAAGGCTTGTGGAACTCTGTGACAGTCGCTCTATTATGGTTTCATTTAAAGAGGAGTGAGGCTTTTTTCCACTGTTGAAACGTAGTTGACAATTTGAAGTGCCTCCAGGAAACTCACTTCCCCTCCAAAGAACACATTACAGTCTGTATAACTGGCTTCTGGTTGGTATCATGTTGCTCCTTTATGGCTTGCCTGTTTTTGCTTCAATGACAGTGTTTGGGGTACACCCTTAATTTGGATTACCTCTCATGCGGTTCCCAGTGACATCCAGTGAATGTTAGTTGTCTCCAGTTATAGTCGCAGCAAAACCACCACTTCTTCCCAAAAGACTGATTTTCATATTAAACATGCAAGTGATTTTAAAAGATTTACTTTGTAAGTGCCAAGGAAAACATTGTTGGCTAGAAGGAAAGGTTATAGGAAAGTAAGCTAAGTGGCTGTAATGCATGTGCTAGCTCCAGTCAAATTTGAATTTGCAATGGCTCAGGTTTACATCTGTATAGGTGGAGGATCAGATGTTTCAAATGGACTATTTGTGTTTTCATTTACTTTGTAAAATATCATTAGGACATGCAGTGCTGACAATGATTTTTCTATATTGAAAACTGTATAAAAAGTGGATAAATAATATAAATTTGCTAATATATGGCTTTGGTGCCTAGCACACAGTTAGTAGCCAGCCGGCCCATCCACTATGACCTGCAGCCTATAAGTCAGGGATCCTTAAACTATGGCCCTTCAGATGTGTGAAAACTACAGCTCCCCCCTGGCTTCCCTCTGTTGAGGAATTCTGGAAATTGTTATTTTCAAACATCTTCCTCATAGTTTGAGGATCCCTGCTATAAGTTATCAGACGTGGTTGTGGCTCATGCAATTAAAGCCTGTATGTGGGGGAAGTTGGGTTGGAGATTGACTGGTATGGTGCTTTCTTTTTGTCAGAGGCCACATACAAGGTCCTTGTAGTTCTATGAGTTTTCACTCCTTGCATAAATAAACAGAGCAATCCCTGTCCTGTTAATGAGGGGGGGGGGTTATCAATTGTTAAAGTAATGGCCATTTTATGCTCTTTTCATTGTATAAGTTTAAAGGACATAAAATAAAACCTGTACATATTATTCTTTTGTTTTTTTTATTCATTTGTATCTATAAATTCGTGGCTAGGTACACACCGATATTTTAGCATCAGCCAACATTTTTTGCAGATTTTTTGCCAAAATGAATTGTGATTTATTTTTGCCGATATTTTTTGCAGATTTTATTATGCGACATTTCATCTGTGCATATGAAATAGTCTATAGTCTATATCCTTTAAACAAAAACTTATAATTGCCTTTTAATTCCACAGATGGAAAAAAAAACAATGTTGGCTTTTGAAATTCTGAATCTTAAATGTAAGCCGTGTTTGCTTAGTGGTGTTTTGCCCACTAATTAATGTCTTGCCATCTCGTTATTTCTTCACAAGTTCCTATTAAACTGATAATACTAAATAGTAAGTAGGAACTCTATTTTGTAAAAGAAACAAAAATACTAAAGAAGTTTTAAATCTAGAGTTTGTTAATCAAAGGGGTGCCTAATGACTTATTTAGTTTTTGGCTGTCAAACTTCTCTTTAATGTGTTTTGTTATCTACAAACCATTATCTTCTCTGTAGTTTGCAGCTAGCTTTAGTTCTCTTGTAACCCTTTTAGTGTGGATTTTTCAAAAACTGTCTTCAACTCCCCAGACCCTTAAATTTATGAAAAGTATTCATATATTTATTATAAAACCTAAAAAGCCCAAAACAATAGTAAGGATTGTGCCGGTTTGCCACCTGTTTATTTTACTCATATAGGTACAAAAGAATGAAAAACTATTTGCTGGTGCTGTGCAAAAGTTGCTTTATTTTTGGGCTGTTTTGCACTTTTCTTTTTGTGTACTAAATACCATGTCCTCCATTCTAACTTTGAAAAAAAACAAAACACTAGGTATAGTAATCTATTGTTTAGCCTGCCCAAAATGTATGTAGCCAGGAGAAATCAATCACCAGATTTTTGTTATCAGTTCTAAGTGTTGTATAATAGATGATTAGTTTCACTTTCCCTTGATCACATGCTTGGTTGATGTCAGCACAATGTGTTATTCAGAGAAAAGAACAATAATACCCCCCCTCTACTTAAAGGAATAATCAGAAAGCAGTTAAGAATTCAATATATATATATAGATATCTATTGACTTACAATGTATGTCTTTTTAAATTAAAAATATACACTTTACCGAACATATTAATTAGTACCTGATCATAAAAATCTGTTAATTGGTAAAGGACATTCTACAGTAGTATTTGTATTTCTGTTTCAGTGTTATATGGATTATTAGGAACCACAGTAAGAGGATTAGGCTGTCCATACATTAGTTGATGTACCAGCAAACATTCCCATGACATTCCAACAGCAAACTGGGCTTATCATTTTCTAATCTTCCTTATACTGTAATGCTGATTGCAAATAAATATTTCAGGCTGGGGAACACTACGGTACCATCAGCATGAAGTGCTGCAGCACAACCTGATGATAGATTCCATATTTGGACATCAAATCAACTTAATTTCAACCCAATATATGTCCAGTATTAATAAGATGTATACCACAATACTAAACCTGCAGCGAGATGACTGTAGTCATTGCCCTCTGGGTACCCAGTTGCAACACTACTGTTGATTTTGACCTGCGATTCATATGCGTGATCAGCTGTTTAAAAGACTGGAACACAACCAGAAGTTTGGTTCCAGTCTTTTTAACAGCTGATCGTGCTTATCTTTACTTCATACGTACAAACAATCAGCTGATCAGCAGACCTCTGGTGTGTGTCAGGGGCCCGGCCTCCAATCTTGCAGAGGGGCCCAGGCCCCTACAGTTATGCCCCTGCTGACAATTGTGTTATATTACATTTCCAGTTCTAAGTGCTTGGGAAAGTTCTCATTCATCCAGGTCATGGACAAAAATTGCCAACTGATTCTTGTACAAGTCATTCTGAATTGAGAAGGCCAGTTGGATGACTAGCGAAACGTCTTCAAGAACTAAACTTGTCCAATTGAAATAACTGAATACAACAGATATGCCTAGTTCTAAGTTACTGCAGGAAGCTGTTACAGCAAGTCACACCCACTATTAGTCTCCTGTGAGGTCAGGAGGTGTGGCCAGACAGTGCACGTACAGAGTTGTCTTATCCACTTCTTCAGGGGATTACATTTACTTTAATTCAGTTTATTGTGGGGAGTAATTTATGGTTTTTTGGGGGGGAGGGGATGCTTTCACATTATGGAGTATAAATATTTCAGTTAAGTTCTACTATAATTTCTTCTAATTCAGTTAGTTAAAAGACAACTAAAGCTAAAATTGAATTAAGAACATATTGTATCTGGTGACATAGCTGAACAATAATTATATTTAAAGACTTTGCTAAGCAACGATTATACCTGATGACCTAGCTAAGCAACGATTATATCTGGTGACTAGAGCTGGCCGAAACTGTTAAGTTTTGTTCCGTTTTCGGATTTACAGATTTCGTGAAAATCCCGAAGATCCGAAAATCGGAAAACATGAAACTTGAAATTAGTTTGCGTTTGTATGTACAAGGATTATTGAACGTTCAATGGTATTTTCGAGGATTATCGAAATTAGCCTTGAATGTTTGCTAATCATTGGAAATGGGATCCGAAATCCAAACGATCCGTCCTGTTTTGGACTGAACATTCGGATTTTGGAACCGAGGGGTTCGGTATCGGATCCCGGTCTGAGTCAGACACGGATCCCTTCTCTACTTGTGACATAGCTAAGCACTATTTTTAAGGACATTATTTACAGGATATTGTGGACTATAAAGATATAAATGCATTATTTTATATTATATAACTTACAGTAGAATACAATATAATTAAGCACACCTTTGTTCAGGTGAACTTTTTTCTGTTAGTGTAAATCTTTACAGAACCAGAATTTGTGATTTGTTTTTAAACTGACAAACATCCTAATTTGCTTTTGTATTGTGTATTGTATGTATATAATAGATGTTGCAAGAACAATATTAAAATATACGAAATATCTGCGTTTGCAGAATATGCTGATACATACTGTTCCTTTTGTGACTTGCAAGGCTTTGTGCTTCTATTTATAAATCTCATTGTTCAGTAGATTTTTCCCCCAAAAAGAGGGCTTCTTGCCAGCTCTTTGTTGGGAAGAATGTAGTAAAGTATGGCTTAAATTACCAACTGTCATTTTTATTTTAACTAACTGTGTGTAAGTTAAAAAAACCAAAACAAGCCTTGATTCACACTGTCTTATTTTTTTCTAATTAAAAGAAACATTTTGATTATGCTTAATTGTGCCAAGAGTGGTGGAATTTATGTAATAGATACAGTTTTCCACTCTTTCTCAGAATAGGCTGTGACACGGGAGTTTGTGTGCCTTTGCTATGATAGCTGTCTGATGCGAATGGTACATTTAGGGTCATATTTATAAAGGTTCATTAACTTTTTAACCTGTTAACCGGCAGCGAAAATTCATCACCGTTGCGATTGCCATTTTGCTTATTGCCCCAGTAACCACTCGATCGTATATTTATATATAGGGTTTTCTAGTGTTAAGTTCGCCCATTTTCAATCGCCAAGTCTGTGGTGGGCAAAACGCATTAGTACCCATATAGTTAGCCTTTCAGTGGGACTTTGGAAGGTGTCAGTGCATTTTGGAGTGTTTTTTAATTTCTTAATACTAATAAAGATCCAGGTGGGGTGCATTTACTCTAGTATGATCGGCGGTTTCACGTTTTACGAAGGTAGCTTTCTTACCTTTGCTTGCAGTGATTTTCTCGTTTCTCTGTTGCCAGCGCACATCGCCAATGTGCCAAACTCTACCACTGCCCATTGAAGTAGCAAAAACAACTGGCTTTCTAAATACGGTGAAAATAACTATTTTTACAATTGTGATAGCTAAATAGAAAATGTGCCGCTTAGTGTGGAAACCCTTGTATGACATATGATCGCCTGAAGAGAAGTGCATGGTATCATAATTTGACACCAGGTTTTGAAAATTCGAATTTTGATTATTATAGAGAAGATTGACTTCCATAGGCCAATAAAACCACTTCTGGAACGCAAAGAACTCACCAGTGCACAGTCTAATCCATGTTGTGGCATTAACCAGCTGCTAGAATCGATATGATTTATTGTGTACAAAAAGAAAGCGCAGTGTAAATGATTTTTTTGGAATTGAAACAAGCACATTCGCATTTGTTGGATTTTAGAATTAGTGTTCTTTGTTCACTTGTCTGTGTTTGACAAAAAGCAGTGAAGGGTGTTTGCATACATGTACATTTAAACATCATACAAGAATAATTTACTGTAGAAAAGAGGTTCAGTGTGAGAAAATAGTGTGAGACATTAGATAAAGCATTATCTTGCATTACCGGAGATATTTGTTTTGCATTAATCATTCTGTTAAAGTCCTTGTATGTAGATTTGCATCACATCTATTGTACATGTTTCTAGCATGAGACCACCAAAACCTGCTCACTCCCTGTTTTGCCCCTTGCCCCTTCCAAATCTACCCAGGACTATCCTGTTGAAATTGAGAGGTTTAGGATTTATGATAACTGAGCAGGGCAAGGTAAACATAAATGAAGATATGGGATATTAAAAAACTCATAAGTAAAGTTCTGGTTGAACAGACCAAGTCAGTCACACACAGCGGTGAAAGTACCGTAATCTCTTTTTGTTTAAGTTTAATTATGATTTTAGTTCCCCTTAAACTTAATGTGTAGTCAAGGACACATTGACATTTCGGGCACAGGGGGCCTGTTATGTTTATTTATTATCTAGCAATGCTCATAACCTCATAACAGTATGCATTTTAATTTATAACTCAGGAGAATGGTTGGAAAAACATTTACAGTTAAAGGGGAACAATAGGTACAAAACCCTCCCACCCCACCTGTACCCAGGGGAGGACCTAAAGCACTAGGTCCACTCCCGTGTTTAGCCTACTTAATCGAAACTAACTTTGCTGCGTGCGGTTGCAACAATCCACCCCCATTCGGCCCAGGGCCAGACCACCAATAGGAAGAGGAGTTTTTTGCATGACTTCATATCCCATTGGTCAGGCTGCAGGGACTAAATCGGAAGTGGATTGATGCTGCTGCACGAAGCAAAGTTAGATCGCTTTGTTGGATTAAGTAGGCTAAGCCCAAGGGTGAGAACATAGCACTTTTGATCTTCATCCTGGGTACAAATGACCAGAAGGAAAAAAGGAGAGGGGCTGAGGTGAGATTTATTGTCCTTTAAGGCTAGGCATAAAGGGGTCAACCACAGCTTGATATGCCCTGTAGATAGGTTACCGATAGGTAGTCTGTTGATCAGAAATTAATGATTAGTTAATGACTAAATGTGTGGCTAATTGAAAGTTGCACATACACATAATGCTCTTACATGCCTTCTATTTCTTAAAAATCTGTTGGAAATTATGTGTGATATTTTGGCCCGATCTTACAAAATATTGCTGTCGATCAGGCTGCATTATCGACCCATATCTAACTATGTGTAAATGTGTACGATCAAATAAAGCGAGAGTATTTAAAAATTCCAAATTATTTCAATGATGTTGTAGCCATAGTGGCATTTTCATGGATTTTTGTTTATCTTGGGGCTTGAATTTTACTCGGGGCAATAAAGTCTTATCCAGTAAACCTACAGAGAGGTGGTTACTCACTGCATGTTTGGTCTCTCAATGTGGGGTACCGGTAAGGGATAAGCAAACACAGTACTCACGTCTTCTCAGATTTATGACTGTGATGTATATACATTTTCAGCTTGTTAAGAGTCATAAAACTTTTACCAGAGAAGTTATACAGCTGAAATGTTATTTGCTTCTGGTTAGTAAAATTTTAGTTCTTAGAAACCATCACATTTCTAGATGTTCTTAGTTGAATGGAAAGATCCGATCACGAAATACTTGTTGATATATCTCTGGCGTGAGTTATATTAACTATTACAACTATTTTTTTAATGAAAGTTTGTACAAGGAGAGACTAACTTCCATTACAATATTTTTCCATGTCCTGTCTTTTCTCTCTCTCTGTATGTCTGGTCTATAAACAGACCAGGAAATGGTTTTTTTTGACAGCTGATTAAGCAATGTCAGTAACTGTGTTTTTTTATAGTAATATTATCCACATCCAACAGCAAGTACAGTAAGTGGAGATAGGCTACTGATGTCCAGATAAAATATAACAAGTTTATTGATAACAGAACGTATGTTAGTACCTGAACACCAGAAGCCTCATGATCCGACCTGTCTGTGTACAGTGCTCCTGAGGAAGTGGTGTCTAGCCATGAAACGTGTAGGGCGGAGCCTGAAGAGAGCCTCTCTCGTGCTGTGTGTTTGTAGTCCATTTTTAAATGTCTATCAATAAACTTGTTATATTTTACCTAGACAAAGGTAGCCTATCTCCCCTTACTGTACATGCTGTGGGATGTGAGCGGCTCGGCAGGGGACTGGAATGAGGCATTGAGCACTATACACAGACAGAACGGATCATGAGGCTGTTGGTGTTCAGGTACTAACATATGCTCTGTTAATATTATCAACATATTTTATCTACATGCCTTTACTATATTCTGTGTTACTATAGAGCAGGGCCACAGAGATCCAGCATTACCATAAGATATTTACCGCTAAAAGGGACTTCTTCTTTAAGGGTCACTAAACCCAAAAATAACATTACATGGGAGCGCTTGCGCTTTTAAGAGAAATTAAGGGGCTAAATCAAATTCCCTCCTATATCCTTTATCCAAAGTAAGGACCTAAAACTCTTCACCCCTGAAAGTACAGAACAAGGCTGGCGAGCCAACCTATGGAAAGATGCGCTTTGCATCAAAAATGTCCTCCCCCTTTTGGAGTGAGTAGTACCCGATTGAAACTTTGAATCTAAGTATTTTCTTTAACTGCTGTGTAGGGGTAGTACAAGCAGGCACAGGTTGCAAGGCAAGTATTGCTATTTGGGGTAATTTAGCTACACACATTAGAGTTTGGTGGCCTAACTTATTGCCCATAAAAATGTCCCAAATCTTTAAAACTGCCAAACTAAGACAGACATTGTAATATTGTAAATATAGAATGACATGATGGAGTTTTGTTGGTCTCAGCTTTACATGCTTACTGCATGCAAAAATGGCATACATGACAGTAAATTTCACTTGATCCCAAGGTTTTCAATTTGAAAAAACGTCAGAGACGTTTTTAGGCATAAGCCACCTAGGCAAAGTGCTAGGGCGCTTATATTAAACCAGGGCATCCAGTGTTCTCTCTAACATCTCCCTGTCAGCTTTTACTTTCAGTTTCAGAACTGCTCTCCTTGTTCTGCTGTAATTTGTAACATTGTATCTAAGTGCAGAGCCTGAACTCCACACACTCTATTTAGCAACAAATGAACTGAACGTGAAGGAAGGAGGGGGGAGAATGATCTCAGTTAATAGTACTGAGGAGAACAGTTCTAAAATGCTAGGTAAAAGCTGCTGCAGACTTTATAACAGTGACCCCTGTCACTAGCAGCCATGAGATCCCTATCTCTGCCTCTTTCTTCCTTCCACCCAACTCTCCAATTAGAACTTAGAGTAGGTGAGGAGTGAACAATTCAATGGAGGAGACATAGAAAGCAGATACATACTGTATATCATGTCAATGCTGGTACATACTGTATATCATGTCAATGCTGGCAGCTGAAACGGTTAATGGTAATACTCTGCTGGTACTAAAAGTGTTAAATGGCAGTACTCTAGTAAAGTGCTAGCACTACGGGTTTAATGGCAATACTCTGGGGGTCAGTGCTGGCACTGAAATTACTAGTAGGAAAGTGCGCTGGCACTGAAGGGTTAAATGTAATACTTTGCTGGCACTGAAGAGTTAATAGCAATATTTAGTGCTGGCACTAAAAATGGTAATGCCAATACTCTTGGAGGGATAGGCTACACTACTGCACTTTTAAGCGTGACGGGATTGCGTTCTGATCACGCTAGGGCACCAAAATGGCTAGAAACGGCCTTGCCTGCGGTTGTACCAAAATATTGGTGACAGATTATTGATCCGTTTATTGTCCCACGTGTGTTTCTTTTTGTACCAGAACAGGCAAACCAGCTGTTTTTTTAGGATAAAATCACGGCTGTCTTTTTCCATTTGTAAGAGGAAACTTGCACAGAAAGACTGTTACTGCCTAAGCAGGGATAGTGTTTTAATATTTCATGGAAGGTGCTGGGCTCTCCTGAACCATCAGAAGATGAGGTGATTTTTTTAGTTTTTTGATTTTTTTTTTAAAAATAATCCTTGCTTTTTCAATAATTATTTGCAAGCAAAGTATTCTTGGTACATGGCTGTCTTGTGAAATTTCTAATACTATGGTGACTGCCGCAAAACCCTCATTGAATGTCCCTTTTAATGTCTTTTGTTTTTAAAAATTTACCATTTTTAAAGTGTAGTTGTCCTTTAAAATGATATATCAGGCTTATTAATCTGTAACCCTTGCATTGCTCAGTAAACAAAAATGGAATTTTTTAAAAAAAAATGGTTGCAGTTGAAATTCTTATAATATGAGGATTATCCATATTTCTTGGGGGTTTGGTATTTGATCTCTAAATCATTAAAAAGATGTGTAAAGAGGGTTTGTACGTATATAGAGGTTAAGAATGTAAAATTGACATAATGTGTGCTATGTGGAATGATTGTTTTCATTTTTCTTTATCTTTGAATTATTTTTGCTAAACATTAATATCAATTTTCAATTATCTTTCTTTCTTATTTAATGCCTCTGGCCATCTAATTAGCCTATATATGAGATCCCTTGGGAGAAATATAATGGCACATCTCTCCTAACAATATTTCACTTTTATTTTGTGAGTGCTATTCTGTCTTTATTTCCTTTCTTTCATTGAATGACTTGCTCTGCATCTCAATACACATTAGGCTGATCTCATCCCAGATCAGCATACATAAGCACAGAGAAGCTGATTAAACTTATTTGGGTGCCACAGAACATTGTCTCGATCGCAGCTGCTTTTGGTGATTGACACAGCGATATCCCAAAAGAAGCTACCCTGCTGATTCAATCATGTTTTGTCTTCTGTAATCAATGCACCACACGTATTCGCCTTAGTTCATAAACCCAAACAGGGAGCTGATAGAAGCTGCACCGTGGCACTGCAGAGCTCACCGATTGGGACAGCGCAACAAAAGATCCGTCCTAGGGGTCAGGATTTTAAGAACTGCAATTTTTTAGGCAGACATAATGTTCAGGGTAGATTTACAACATTGTCAAATTGGCAAAATATTGCAAAATGAGCCCTTGTTTATGAAATAATCATGCATTATACAGCTATATGTAACCCTGCAGGGTGGTTACAGATTTGTCAGTCTAATAGTCTAATGATGGCTAATAAAATTAAGATTTGACATTCTTTAGTTTTTAGTTATTTTGCTTAATTAATTTCCTGTGTTTGTTAAATTTAGTGACCGATATAACATTAAAGTTTAAATGTAACTATGCAAAACAAGATTGTAAGCCTTAGCTTCATTGTGTTAACAACACTTAAGCTAGGTGCACACAGTACCGATTAAGCTCCGATACCCTCAGATCCAACCAACTTTATAGGTACTGTGTGTACCTTGCTTTCCTGAACGATCGGGAAAGAGGGAAAATTTCCCTCCCCTGCAGTAGACTCCCTATAGTCTGCCGTGGCCGAAGGAAACACACAGTCCCGAGCGTTCTTCCTATGCTGTGTATATGCTGTGTATAGGAAGACTGCTCGGGACTGTGTGTAGTCTGATCTTTGAAAGACGACAGACAGGATAAGTTTAAATTCCGAAAAAAGTTTTGGAGTAAAGGTACCCTTTAAAGGAAATGTTGGATGTGCTACCCTTTACTTTCTAGATGCGAGAAATGCTTCCAGAGCAGGAAGAAGCAGATAGCTTTTCAATGTGTATCAATGTATATCTCTGTCAAAAGCCAGGACTGTACCACATGGACCTGAATTAGCAGAAATGTTTACCTTGATCAAGAGTCTAAACAGTTTGTAAGGTCTAGAAATAATACCTTAGAAACCGAAATAAAAAAATTGGAGAAGACAAGGCAGAAATCCATCACTGTAAAGTTTTGTATTTTTTAACAGATGTGAAACCCCTTAAGTTGTTAATTCAGCTGGAGAGCTGCCCTATATGTCCTTCTAGAGGCAATGTGGCCATTAAGGGCGGGAGCTTGGTGACAGACATTGGTTTTAATAGACAAGCTATGTATTACTGTACAAGTATGAATACAGCCTTAAATGTTGCAATTGTATATGTAAAATATTTTATGGGAGTACAAAGCAAATAGAAGCTCCTAAATAAAGGTACGTTGAGTTTATGGTCATGGAAGCATTTGCAAAAGTAAATTTCCCATAAGTGCTACTTGTCTTGCTATTGTGGTTGTGTCGAAAGCTTTAATTAAAAACAAAAAAAAAGGAAGAGGAATAAATCAGTATATAAATGCTCCAAGTTACACATTCAGAGCATCTGGTGAAACATTACAGGGATACAAAACGCAAGCAAGCGTTACGTACCAGACTAAAAGCAGAGCTTGCAGGTTTGGTCTGAAGACATTTGGTGAACAAATTCTCAAGCCAAGACTCATATTACACACAATAGGGTTAATTGAAAAAGTGCCTTTCCAGGTTATTGCACAGAAATAAAGCCTTATAGTTGAGATAAATGAATACCTTCATTTGAATAACAATCCAAGTGGCTATTAAAGGAAGAGCTTTCCAGAAGCTTTGTCACTGCCTTTGAAGTCAATTCTTGTGATTCAGATAGTTGTATTAACTTCTGTTGCTGTAAAATCGGGAGGGGATTGCCTTTATTTTCTGCTTTTTACATTTCAGTCATCACTAGGTCAAAGCTGTCTAGGATGTCTAGGATAACATCCATTGGGTGATGCTGGGGGAACTATGCACCCATGTCACCTTGGGGAATTGATATTTGTGACAAAATATAGATTTATTATTTTCACTGTTAACTTAAGGTAATTATGCCCCACGGTAAACAGTTATAAAT
Source organism: Hymenochirus boettgeri (assembly GCA_019447015.1). Classification (NCBI taxonomy): domain Eukaryota; kingdom Metazoa; phylum Chordata; class Amphibia; order Anura; family Pipidae; genus Hymenochirus; species Hymenochirus boettgeri. The sequence goes on from CM033469.1 coordinate 129,597,988, forward strand.
ACAGACAACAGCCTTGCTTGTTAATTTTGCAGTTGCCATTTAATTGCTGGGTATACACAGACTGATATTTCGACCCAACTGGCTGTTTGACACTTTCGACCAGTCAACCAGCCTGGTCGAAAGTGTCATCCATCGAACACCATATGATTGGCCAAAATTTACCATTGTGTCCGATGGAAGGTTCATCTAATTCTTGTATGTTGTGGACAAAAATAAATTCAGATTTTTCAGACAGATGTTACAGTTGATCGGGCCAAAATATCGGAGCATGTCTATACAGCCTAAATGAATGATACAGGGCAAGGAACATCTGGATGTTAAGTCACCTGGTGATAAGACTGTATCTAGGCTTTAGAGAGATAAGTTGAAAGAATCAATTATCTTATGGCAAACATAACTGGATGTTAAGGACAACTGGGTGGCTTTTTGCTGAATTAAAATGTTACTATTTAATTTGGCACATAATTGCTTTTTTTTTTTTTTTTTTTTACAATATTCCTCTGATATAGTGTGTTATTTTGTTTTACTTTAATCTTCCTTCCTGTAAATATTTTCAGGAATTAAGGATCATAATAGTAATGATTTGATTTGTGAAACTGCTTTCATCAAAGGCTAACATAGTACAATCCTGTACTGGGGATTAGAATCTCTTTTGATGTAATAAATACTTAAGTCATTTCTAACCCTTTTAATGCTATATTCATTAAACATTGATAATAAAATATAATAATTATGTGCGAGTATATACGTAGGTAATGTGATTGTACGGGTTGGTTATGTGTGATGCCTTACAACAAAATCAGGTTCAATAATTGGTCCATAAAAGGGCAGCATTACAAACAGCAAAACAGAATGCTGCTTTGGGTCTCCTATTGTAAGGCAGCTGTAAAACACAGCAGGACACTTAAGATTTGTTACCACTGCTAAGTGAGGTTAAAGCACTGTGTGTACTTCATACTTTTTACATTTGTGAAATATAAAATACTTTACCAATAGTAATTAGGAATTGAACTTAATTCAGGGTCTATAATGTAACCATTAGGAATTTTAGGCTAAATTTCTCTTTTTATTTAGTTTTTTTTTTAACACAGTAATAAAAAATGTTTTCATTGGTTCAGAGCACCAGTGTTTTTTTTTAAGTGCGACAAAGAGAGAACAGAGCGTATGTGCCCTGTGCATGCGTTTGCATAGTGTGTGAACAAAGGCCACAGACCTTCTTTGTAGGGGGCTGTCATTTTCTGAGCTGTCTGCTGTTACTGTGGTGTGAATGGCCTCTGAGAGCCCTTAGACATTGTTTTGTAAACTGTGCAAATTAATGAAGTGTCAGAGCTTGTAACACTCACCCACTTCATACTGGCAAACCACTATTCCTTTTAAATCTGCAGGGCACAAATATACTATCAGGGATGTCAAACTATCAGGGATGGCACCCCTTCAGATGTTTGAAAACTACAGCTCCCAGCATTAAACTGCAGCAGAGAATGCTGGGAGTTGTAGTTTTCAAACACCTGGAGGGGCGGAAGTTTGACATCCGTGCACCATATATTTCTTTCAAGGACCTATTGACATTGGTGAACCATTGTTTCAACCAAAAAGAAAGTAATTTTACTACATTCTTGTTTTCTTAATAAATAATTAATTGTGATGTTACCGTTAAATAATATAAGAAACATATACTTAACACAGTCTCACAATATGTTTGTAATTTAAAATATGTATATGAAAAGAATCTCAAAGCACCGTTAATGTTTCTTTTTTTGGATAATCCAATATGTGCTATTGATTGAATGGTGTATTTGACCCAGGTCAGGTCATGACATCCATAGTCTAAAAGTGCCTCCTCTTCTCTCTTGAATAGCTAAGTGAAACTGAATAGATGGAAAGTTTTCAGGGCTATGAAGTCAGATGGTTTACGGAAGAAGAGGTTTTGATGCAGCTATATATGCATGCAGAATATTGTTTAATGGGCAGTGGGTCACGTTAACTGCTCCTCATAAATGGTATGTTATAAATTGTTCTCTGTCTGCAAGTGTCTTTAATGGAATAGTTCACTCAGAAAGTGAACTATTCCTTTATTGCTTTAATTGAAGAACATGAGGTAAAGGTCTATAGCATTGCTCCTAACTCCTGTTAGATTAATTAAAGAACATGAGGTAAAGGTCTATAGCATTGCTCCTAACTCCTGTTAGATTAATTAAAGAACATGAGGTAAAGGTCTATAGCATTGCTCCTAACTCCTGTTAGATTAATTGAAGAACAGGAGGTAATGCATAGCTCCTTTACCTTCCGTTCTTCAATTAATGCAATAAAGCATAGGTTTATTTTCTGGGTAAACATATCCTTTACAGTAAACAGTTTGCTGCTCACTTATGATGCTGCCTGGCTAAATGTCACACTGCCACCTACATGACACTGGAAAAATATCATATAGCCAATCAGAATGACTGATTCCAATCTTTGCAAATGGAACAGATGACTTGCATATATGTGCTAAATAATGGTCTGTCTTATGTCATTTGCTTTGGAATTATTAGGATTATGGTGAGATTGTTGGGTTAGTTATTATGGGGGAGATGTAATACCTACCTCGGCACTCCTCTTACCTTCGAGTTCCCCCAATGCGGCAATCACTATACTCCTTCGCAGATTTACTCCTTCGCAGGAACCTGGTGGGTAGGGAGTGCTGGTCTAAAACCACCATTAAAAATGTATTTGTTTTCTTGCTAAAAAGACGAATGTTTGCCGTTTTGCATTGGGTGCATGTCACCCTTAATGGTGCAGGATATGCAATGTACCACTTAAACCCAATAATACTTTGGGAAGTGTAGGCTTAATGCTTTTTTATTTTAGTGGCCAGTATTACATCTCCCTGTATTTCTTTTTCATATGACATGAGAACATATGGGTGATGAAATATACAATCCTGATGCTCCTTACATTACTGTGCTCCCATGATGCATTAATCGTCTTGCGAAATTTACTGCATCCTGGGAGCATGAAAAGGTAAGGAGAGATCAGAGATCCTTGTGGTGGTCTTAAGCTAGGTACACATGATACAATAATTCGGCCTGACCGACCAACATTTCAGCGTTTCGGTCGGGCTGAAATGTGAAATGAAATGTGGCTTTTTGCGGCAAACAACGAACAAACGATCGGACGTGTCGGAAAATCACAACCGATCGTACGGTCCTCTATAGACCACACGATTGGTAGTGCCTAACTGTCCGATGTATATTATGTTCCGATGTAATAGTCAAGTTTTATACTACAGAGTAATTAACAATCTTTAATTAACAGATACATGCAGATTTAGAAAATCAATTTACTTGTGAATTTAGAGTTTAATTCATCCCACTTTGCTCTTATAAAGAAAATAAACGAAAAATCTTTTGCTGTGGGTAAAAAATACTCTCCATATTATACCAACACATATTACTGCTTCTACTAAATTGAAGTCAGAAATGTACAGAAATGTTGAAATGTATAGTGTTAGAGGTGGAACGTGGGGCCTAGATTCCAGCATGGATTGAATCTGGATCATTCCTGTTGGCCGCAATATTGCTGATGTAGCAGACAGTTTCCTAATGGCAATTGAAACCACAATCAAAGCAAATATCTTTTGATCTCTTCTAATATTTCATTTATGTTACAAAAATGCATGGAAAGCACAATAGTCTGCATCCTTTTTATCAGATTGTTTGAAAATAAAACAAACGCAGTTGGTAGTTTGAACTTGAGCATTTAATTTGCAACATGTATATGGTCTCTGGCAATGTACCAATGGAAGTGTAGAGAAATAAAAACAGATGGAAGGCTTTCTATGCTCTATGCATAATTTGCCACCGCAGTCAGTGAAAACCTCCATAGCTTTTCCTTTCCAACTTAACTACTCAGAGCATTATTGTACAGACAGGGGGAGTGACACTTTCTCCCAGACTCCCCGTGACACAAAAAGTCTTTTAGGGCCGCCCACTCTCACCAAGGTCATTAATTAATGACACATAATCACATCATGTAAGGTCAACTTGTGCTATACATTAAAATTCAAGGATTGAGAAGAATAGTTCAAATATTTTTAACTGTTTAAATATTTTCTCTTTTTTTCCTGTATTACGTTTAGAGAGAGTTGAAACTAAATTGACTTTTATTTTAGTATAGGAGAACTAAACTATAAATAAGCCTGGAAACAATCTATAATTCCTAACTAACACATGTAGATGTAAAGCTTGTTACACACAGCAAAGATTTTTGAAAAAAGACAGACAGGATCTGCATGATAGGGAGAACGCTCGGGACTGTGTGTTTCACTCAGCCGCGGCAAACTCCTCTATAGGGAGTCTACCATGGCCGCGGGAAATTTTCACTCTTTCCCGAACGAGTATTCGACCAACCTGATCTTTTGGTGGCCACGCGCTCATTCGGGAAAGCAAGGTACACACAGTACCGATAAAGCCCCGACACCGTTGGATGCGATGGTATCGGGGCTTTATCAGTACTGTGTGTACCCAGCTTAAGAGTTACCACTAAATTCATCAGTATTGTAGAATTAAAATCGTTTCCTTATTCCCAATGCCCTCCTTCTATAATGAGTATTTTCTGAATGGTTTCATAGGGGAGAGATGCAGCTGTCTGTTTGCAATTTTAGAATTTATGCAGGGTCAGTTATATTTTAGCTTTAGTTATAGATTAAAATCCACCTCTGCTACAACTGTACCAAAATTATATGTGTTTGAGATAATTGCAAGGACTGTTTTCTGTTTCCCACTATTTGCATTCACTCAATCTCTGGGAACAAAGCTTCCTGTGTAGGTTACATACCAACCAGATCAGTGGGATTTGTGGGAATGGCAGTGCTGCTGATTAGTTACTGGTCAGGTCAGATGTCTTTATGCAACAAATACTGTGCAGAGATAATACAGGACACTGTCAGGGCGCAGTAAGCTTTCAGTTCACTTATCTTCAGCTCCAGCAAAATTATATTCTCATGATATATATACAGTATACAGTGCAATATATAAATTTTTGCAAACCCTCTTTCAGAATAAACCATGGTTGGGTTGTTTATCCATAGTACCTGTGCTATATGATAATTATTACACAAAACACAGCCTGCGCTGAAATTGTGTCAATAGTTTTGACCAACTTATTGGTCAAATCCTTATTAGGTGCTAGCTCCACAATAAGAAGGATGATAGGATATGTATTTCTGCAGGTATATTATAGAGATTGCATTTATATGAGATAGAATGTATGTAATCAAGGACATAGAGATATTGGGGAAAGCTTTTCGTTTGCTAAGAGATAGTACAGTCTTTAATTCAGTTCCACTGGGTTAAACTTAAAATGGTTTCAAAGAGTTATGTTCCTGTGTAATTTACTGCATCTGGAGCATAAAGTACATCTGTACTACATATGAGAGCTTAGCCTGGGAGCAGTCAAGTAGTTTTTATACATCTCCTAGATTTTAGTATCACGTGAACCAAAGTATAAATATATACAACATAGCATGGTGAAAACGTAACCAATTCTACACTATGATTACTTTCTTTCAGATCATTAACATTATCCCGAGGTACAAAAGAAAGATAGTTTTAATATAATTGAAAATTATAGCCGACTAGGAAGGTTGCCAGGCATAATCAAGGCACGTTGAAAATAGGACAGAATATGCTTTCATGAGCTCAAAAGTGCCTTAAACTGTGGAAAAAAAATTATTTGTGTGGGAATTTCTGTGTGGATCAGGAAGGGAGAGCACATGGATGGCACAGTAAATTTAGTTTGAGGGAGTACAGTTATTTCCCTTGGTAGGTAACCTAAGACATTGCTATACCTTAGTAGTGGTTTCCTCCATTAATCAAAAGAATTAAATTCCAGTTGTGTCAGCACAAGATTGTTCTTGTTTCTTGTTATGAATTGAGAGAAATATCCTACTGCAATTGCCTTCTGAAATCACAGATACTAATTCCATTATAATTAGATCCCTTAAAGAACCAGGAAAGTCTAAAGCTAGTTGGTTTTTTTTGTTCTGTAAAAGGTTTCCTCTACTTCTTTCTATTCGCTAATCTGCTTTTTTGGTGACGCTTGCCTTGCTATTGGTGAAGACGTGTGAGTGATGCTCACGCATCATCAGGTGACATTATAAAGCTTGTGTATCGTTAAATCAAGAATAAAAAATTGTCAGCAGTAGTTTTGAAAGTTAATGGAAAAAATTAGGTGATCCAAAGTTTTCCACTTCCTTCAGTAGGCATTTTTGCTTGAATATTGAATACCGGTATACCTTTTTTACAATTTGAAGGGGATGAAAAAAAAAATAAATTATTTTGTCAGTCCAAGTGTGGCCAAAAAGTCAAAATATTAAACAAAAATGTGAACTGGCTTGATTTAATATGACTTAAAATGACGTACGACATCCTCCCCAAAAAATCCTGCATACAAGGCCTCATACGTAAAAATAAGTATTCATATACATGGAAAAGAGAAATCATTGGGGATTAATGGTTTTTTTGTGACTATTTGAGACTTGGTAGTACACAGTTTACTAAATACATTTTTGGAAGTCCTAGTTTTTTTTTATATTCAACAGTTTTAATAGAAGTCTTTATTTAGCCACCACACAGAACTCTATGTAATAAATCAGTTTTAGTTCTTAGGAAATGGTTAAATTGCTCTATCCCACAAAAGCAATTTGTAGCTTCCTGCCTTTTGAATTTCTTAAGCTGTCCATACACTTGTTTAGACATTAAAGTCTATTCGGCGTTTGAAAAGATGAATGCCAAATCTACTTTAATGTCTACACTGCAGACCTGAGATGTTCTCTGGCCTAATAACGCATAATGATCATGTTTCGCCTGTAACACTGATTGTAAAGTTATCAGACTCGGGCAGTTGTCTGCTTAAATGTCATTGTTTCTCATGGAATTACTCTGCTACATTTGGTAACCTTTATAGTTTGTCTATAGCAGTGACCGTGGCACACTTACCAATGCAAATTTTTCTCGTGGCACACCTGCTAAGTTTTTACTACCCATATTTTATATACTTTAGTGTGTATATTGTAATCAAATTTGATAATTAATTTAATAAGATACATTATATTGACTGCTCTGAAATTTCTATTATAATAATAATATTTTTTTTGATTAAAAAATAACAAAAATATAAGTTATACTAGTAAAATATTTCTACTACCAAAATTTTGTGGCACACCTCTGGCATTCTGAAGTCCCCCCCGGCACACCCTTTGAGAAATCTTGGTCAATAGAACTACTTAAGTTCTGTATCACTGTCCCTTTTTCCCCAGTCTTGTACTGGAATTTGTTGGTCGAACTCAAACGATAGCACTCTCAGGACTTTTACAAAATTTTTTATTATTCACAAAGTTTGACGCAAAGTTTTGTAAAAGGCCTTTGAGTGCTATCGTTTGAGTTTTCTATATTCTTGATGCACCCAGGCAGTATGACATAAAAAGCTGTGGCGTGCCCTTGTGGATCTTAGATATATATATATGTGTATGTGTTAGAAATGCTTGTTTTGAACAAGTCCCTTCCAACAGTGTAATATTTGTACAGCTACCATTTGCCAAAATGACAGTCATTAAACTGTTAAAGTATAGCATTGCACACTGTTCTGGGGTGATCCGTGGCCCTACCGCAATTATTTTGCTGCCCCGCAAGTGGCTATTCCAGGGCCACTAGTGCGGCCCCCAGGGTAGCTCAGGTTGGGCACCCCTGCTTTAGATCATGCCTTTGCACAGGACAGTGTTAGATTTACTTCAGGCTGCACCCTCCAGCATTAGGCTACACCTGTGTAGGAAAGTATAATGCAGAGCATATCTGTTGTATTCAATTTGATCAACTGGACTTGAAGTTTAGTTCTTGAAGACGTTTCGCTAGTCATCCAACTGGCTTTCTCAATTCAGAATGACTTGTACAAGAATATGTGGCAATTATGTACCCTGGAAAATCCCAATTAGCATATCACAGCCAGGTGTTAAGGGTGTGATTAGATAGTGGCTAAGAGGTGTTATAGGAACGCCCAGAGTAAGGTGTCAAAACAGCATTGTACATGGCAGACAGTTGGTGTCGAGCATAAGCATATAATGCAGAGCTTTTGGATATTGTGAAATGATAAATCTTTACCCCTACCCAGCCACTTAATGTTAAACTTTTGCATTTCATTACCACTAAAAGTGTCAATTTGATTAATGGTATAAAAGTTTTCACCCTCTGGTCTTCTGCTTTTATATTGTTATGGAACTCTTAACTTTCAATATGGGTACATTTTTCTCTCTTCATATTACATTTGTACAATTAATTATATAGCAATATTATAGTATTCCAGCGGTATTGCCATTGGCATTCTATTGAATAGTTATTATAAAGCAAACAGGACACTTCACTAGCCAACCATCCATATTCAATAAACAAAAATGTGGTTCCAATAGGGGGGAAAAAAAAACTTTGTAAAACAATTGTTCTCAAATACTGCAACATTTTCATAGGGTAGCAGTCAAAATGCTTCCATGTCAGTAATTTCTGTGATATTGAGAAATTACTCTGTGGACTCTTGTTTTAAATAATGTAAACCATGCACCAGATAGATATCTGCAATTAATTCACTGGTGGCAAGTTACATACGCTGAACTTACTGTTACCTTGTGTTACACCACTAAGCGATCAGAATGCCTAATGTTGAAATTCAAGTCTGTCTGCTTCTGCCAGATGAACTTTCAGAAACAGCTTGGTATGCCTATTTCTTTAATGGACTAATGTGAAAGGATGGTCACTTTCACTTAAGGTGCTTATTAAATATTTACACTTTGGCCCCATTTTGTTTTGAGTTGGTATCACTTTATCCTAACAACATATATTTTTTTAGCCAGATTACAAACGACATCCTACTGTCATTAAACACTTGTGCACACGAGAAGATGTCAATACTATGGGGGGGGGGGGGAGGGAGGTACACTGTACTGTATAGACTATAAAATACAGTTGTATTGCATGGTAAAATGACATTCTGGTATTTTGTCAGGTATGCCAAAAGGTGAGGTGGCTGCTCATAAAGAATCACTATATATATAGATATATATATATATATATATATATATTATATATATATATAATATATTATATAATAGTATTTACCAGTGAGGATTTTTGTTAAAAACAGAGTTTCTCTCCTATTACCCTGTTTTGTGATGACCAACACAAAGAACAAACAGCATACAAAATTGCAACAGTATATAAGAACTTAAATATAATGTATAGACAAAATGGCAACACATTTATATTGACATCTTATGGCAGAGCCACCCAGTTGGTAGAAGATAAGACCCTTGCCTCAAAATGAGATCTCTAATTTACATTGCAGTAACTGCTAATTAAAACATTGTATCCAAACGTATTATAATCAATAAAATCTTTCATTACAAAATGTTCTCCTGTTAGCTTTACAATGAAGCTGAGGGGAGAATTTATTTCTTCTTTCCCTAGTTAATCAAGTTAAGCTAGAGATTACTGAGATTGTCAGTCAAGAATTAGCGTACAATTTTTGGTGTGATTAATTATGCTATGCATTGAACGACTGTGATTTACTGACATGGCCAGTCACTTGAGCTGACCAGTTTTGTCTAAAAATAATGTTTTAGAGTGATCAGTCACTGTTTGGTAGACAGTCGTCAGTAAGCGTAGTTGTTTACGTGGGTAACTTTATTGTATAAAACTTGGTAAACAGTTTGTAGTGGGTTTATTTTTATGTATTTTTCTATATTCAGTTTATAATCATGCTCAATGGCTGTAGCAACAAAATTTTTTTTAATTTTTTTTTTTTAACCATTAGAGGGAGCCCTGACTGCATTCAGCTCACTCACCTTTTTTACCCTTGCTAAAGCAGCAAATATAGGTCAGTCAGTACTTTTGGAAAACAGTCACCTGCTCAATAAAAGAATAAGTGACACATGGGCAATGTTTTCCAGCTTTAGCAGAACTCCAGTTCTCAGCCCTGCTATACATGTGATATTGTATATGACCATAGTGAATGGCCAGCTACTAAACCTGTAAAAGTGGGTTCCTTGAAAGACAATTAAAGTGAGAACTGTTCTCACTTTGAGCTCCGCATGTGTGGGGGGAATCTCTCCCCCCACACATGTGGAAACACCCCCCACACCCCCTTATCTCCTCCAACCCTGAATGATGCAGCGCTCGAGCAAATGTGTACAGCATCCATGGTATTTACAGCCTTCGGTTAGTGTATAACATTGCTTCCTTTTTATCTATCAAATTGTTTGATAATTCAGACTATATGCCAATCATTAAAATGAGTAAAGCTTTGCAATCTGTGTGTATCATCAAATTACAAGATATGCGGCATGTAAGTTGATCATTCAAAAAACAAATAAAATTGACTGGCCATACCTACAAAACTTAACTTTTAACAAATTTATAGAGCAATGATTACTTTAAAGAATGAAACTAAAACTATGGAAATAAAGGACTCATCTAAATAATAAAATAACCCCATTCTCCTTATTGACCAAAATAAACACCATTGTTCCGGGTGCTTTTTTTTTTATATTATAACACATAGCCTGCCATGAAATTATATAGTACTAGGCCCTGAGTCATTAAACAATAATGATAAATGAAGCAACTTGTGGAAAATGACCCCAGCTGAACAGGAAAATGTGGGAACAGAGAGTGCAATTTATTTGGTATTTTTCTTCTGTTTGCATTGACATAATAAAAGTTGTTCTGATGGAATCCAAGCCTTAAATAAGTGGCCTTTGGAGTAATCAAAGTCAGAGACACATAGTCATCCATTCTCCATGGTTTATGAAGCAGAAAGAAGAAAGTCATGTATATTAAGGAAAAAGAAAAAACCTGAAGGGATGTATATACGTGAAAATGTTGTATACTTTTCCAAGAACACATGTTATAGTTTTACAGAATGAAGGTTTGCATCCCTTTAGCTGGGTCCATGCTGTTAGTTGTAGTTGGAAACAATGTAAGGGTCACATTAATAGCATTCCTAAGGATGAAATTACATGTGCAATACTGGGGAATTTTGAAAATGGGGTTCCCTTTTATTAAAGTCCAAGTTTTCTATTAAATGAGAAAAATAGGGGGAAATGAATTATATTTACAACAATCAAATTAGACATGGTTGGGTTTACTAATTATCATTTTCTTAAATTGGTTATAGTCGTTATCAGCTTAAAGAATATAATTTATAATTATTGGGTGCTGCAGAACCATTTTATGGGCCCTCCATTAGTCTGTTTTCTATAGAGCACATTGTTGTCGGATCCCCAGCCCCCTTCATCAGACACTATGTCTGGTTTCTGTTGTTACGACCTTGTGAGTTGACACTGGGATTTGAACCAGGATTTGCAGCTTCATAGCCTGATGTAATTCCTGCGACTGCAACACAACAGTTCTTAAGGACAAATTATGCCCAATAAGTGTTATTTATTTTTGTTTTATTTCTGTTCAAGGAAAACCCAAAGTCTTACAGTAGCCCTAAGATTATCTTGATGTAATGTGACATGGGACCAAAGGTGCAGCAGCTAAATCGCCTCCTGGTTTTTCCCTTGTAACTGGGATCTCAAGTTCCTTCACTTCCACTTTGATGTTCCACTTGGTACTCTTAAAAGCACAATGGGTTGTTTTCTGCCAACTGTTAAATAGGTGAGCACCAAAGGTAGGGTAAAACGATTGAACTAGATAAACGATTTTCAAAATATGGCCCTCCAGATGTTTCAAAACTATAACTCCCAGCATTCCCTGGCTTGCTTTTGTGGTTGAGGAATGCTGGGAGTTGTAGTTTTTAAGCATCTAAAGGGCCATAGTTTGACGATCCCTGAACTAGATGGATGTGTGTCTTCCTTCAACCTTTACAACTATGTACCTGTGTTCTACTGATGGCTTGTAGATTACATTTTTCTTGTGAAAAATGTAGTAAGAGAGAAGCACTCCCTACCAATAGGAAGTATGTGGCAGTTAGCCTAAATTAACCATATGTATTGTGTCCTGGTTGACGTTTACATTTAATAGTAGGCCATTATAGTTTACAACTAAAGTTTTAGGGCTTAGTCATTGTTTTGTAATTTAGCACTACAAAAAAAAATGTTTCTTAACTGTTTCAATTTATTTTGTATTGTGGCCATAATTCATTGGTTGCAGCACACAATGTGCATAAGATCACAGTTTTTGAAACATACCAGAATTGATGTCCAGTATATTTACATTAACTTTCAAATTAGTGAACAATAAACCTAAACATTTTGAATTGCTGAAGGAGTCATAAACATGGCTATAAAATGAAAACATTTCTAAATTCTTACAAACTGAGAACTTAATCTACAGTCTAAAAAGAAAAGGATGACAAATACTTGAAACCTACTAGAGTATAATATTGTACATTACGTATATCTAGTGCTCTTTGTAATATTAAATTTTAGCCTAGTCTTGAAGGTGCTCATTTATTTCACTGGCCATCTGGTAAGCTATTAAACTTTATCTTGGAATGATTAATAAATAACACAAGATGTTAGATGATATTGCTAAAGTGATGCTTTTTAAAAATATGTTAATGTCTCTGTTTCCTTCATGGCCATTGGATATATTTATTTAAAAGGAGATAGAAAAAAGGGTTAAAGTGGTATATGGCGTTAAATAATTAGTGTCTAACAGTTAATTGTTCAGAGATCCGCCCGGACGGTGGGGCAACGATCCCCGACTGAACGGCCGATAAAGGGCCCATACACAGGCCAATCATCAGCCGAAACGAACGTTCGTACACATTGTGCGTCGCGGGTCGGGACCCCGTGATCGCACATGTGTACGAACCTTTAACCTGTTCTAAACTGGCCTGTTTAATTCACTGTAATGTAACCTTTCATATGTCTTGAGAATGCTGATATTTTCCTGTAATTGTGAGACCTCTGAAATCCATTATGGAGGCCTTCTAATGTACACTGATGTTAAGTACGCACCAGCAGATGGATTTGTACTGACCGTTTGGCACTAGCGATCAACCGTCCAGAATGAATCGCCCGCAAAACCATGCAATTTTTTGACCAGCCAATAAACTGAAACATTGGATTGTGTGTAGCCATCCTTGAAAGGTTCTACAAACAATCCTATAAGAGGAGTGATTTGCTAGGACATTGACTATAGTTTACTGTACCTGCTGTGATTTGCAGTATTTTAGAATGTTTGGTTTTTACATTTTCTACTCATGCTTTGTTCTGGGGTCTGAGGAAAAGAATGTTGTAATGAGTTTTTGATTCCTTTGCATTGGCTCTGCATATAGGTGACTAGGTGATATATTGGGAATTCTTCTTCTTGGCTTTTGTAACAATGGAATCAGTACACCCCGGGCCAAAGTTTTATCCTTCTGCAATGTTGTTTATGCGCATATAAGTATAAGACATAAATGCACATCTGGTACATACTTTACACCAAGACACAGATATTTTCTTATTATAAATTTGTGTTTTATTTGTCTTTCTGCACCAGGTACTAGTGATGTTTTGTGGTTATATATTTTTCTAATCTTTATAATAAAATAGGAATTCTTTTGGGGGGTTTTAGATATACAGGCCAAAAAAATATTACTGCTTCTCGTTGACATTTTGTAGCTTTCTTTTTCATTAAAATTCCCGGGAATTTGGAAACATTTTTTTGAGAGTTCTGTACTGGAGAATGCTTGGAATGTGCTAGATTGTAATGCTAGCCATACACTTTATATTACTGATTAGATGTTCAGTACGACATGAAAATCATATCGATCTCAATATCCTGCAGAGCATTGGTACTATGTCTTGCTGAAATTCACCATCCTGGACATTTATTGGCAACTCAAATTGAAACATAAAATCAATTGCAAAATTAAAGTTGAGTACACAAACTACATTTTAGGAAATGTGCATACACATGGGCAGATATTTCTGCACTGATCAATCTCTAAAGCAATAGCTGAACATTTCTTTTTAATTAAAATTAATTTCTGTCATTTGTAAACAGTAGACGTCTCTCCATTTCAATGCACCAAACAAACTTTTAGCTAGAATATTGATTTTATACTCCCTAAACAACTGTTACACTGATCGTAAAGTGTGTGTGTGCCAGGTCAAACCCTGCACATTTAGGTGAATTTCCAAATAAACAGGATCATTTAAAGGGTATCTCCACTGATAAAAGTCACCTGGGTTGTAAGGATAGATATGTGTAAGGTGGATATGTACCTGCAGTATCCTGTGTCTTTCAGCAGTAGTTTAGAAGAAATCCAATGAGTTTCCCCCAGAACGCTGTAGATGGTGCAGGTCCGCCCACTTTCAGTGAGTGCCTGTCTGGGAAATGTCCGACGCGCTGTTTCCTTTAGTGCATGCGCACAACGTGTGAGGATCTGTCGGGACTACTGTCTGTGTGATCTGACTGGTTGGTCGATTATATATATATATATATATATATATATATATATATATATATATATATATATATATATATATATACACACACACACACACTTTTCAAGCTACTGAGTTCACTGCTTAATGGAGGAATAATCACATGACCATCACAGCAGCTTGCTGACCTCACTAATTAATGGAGGAGTAATCAGGTACTATCTTTTTCTCTCTGCAACTCCCTCCCATACCAGATTGCCTCATATTCCCAGCATCCCCTATGAAATCAATCATTGATCAGAGTTAGACACAAAAAATCTTTATTAAAAACAACGCAAGTCCCCATGCCTTGTTACAGTAGTGTGGGAAGAGGGTTTTAACTTTTCCTCCCCTGTCTCTCTCTGCATGATCAGCTATAAAAATGAACTTAGAGAGTCAGGGAGGAAAGGATTTCTTACTGCAGCCATGTGGGTGTGTCTGCTACCATGATGATGCACATTGAGTGACAACACTCTCAGCACAGGGGAAGACACAGCCCCAGGAACCTGCACAACTTTCCCATGCTGCTGCAATCAAACGAAAGGGAATTCTGGGGGAAAAAAGGTAGGGGGAGGGTTGGGGGATGGTGATTTAAAAATCAGCCAAAATACTGCTACCCAAGTTAATATTAGGTTGGCTTTCTGGTGGTTTTGCAGGGCCTGGGCCGGGCACCTGATTCAAAACAAATAAAGGTGAATCTTGCGCTATTAAGTAGCACAAAATTCAGCACCTTTTAAATAGGGTGTAAAAAATCATGCAACTTACCTGACTGCTTGTAATGATTACTGCTTTGGACCATGGTCACATATGTAGTGTACCCTTTGTGCTATTACATATCCCTGAAAATGCTAAAGTACTTGACAGGAATATGTCCGAGTCTTGCTTCTGGACATACACTCCCCCTCTAATTTAAACCTGGCCACCAATCCTACCCTCCCCCCCCCCTTCCCAATAAATGACACCACACCAATTTTCCGAGAGGAAAGAAATAATGGCCACTTTATTGTGACAAACTTAATAATATTTTCCAAACTTTTATTAACTTAACATTTATAGCAATTGAATACCAATTAAAATAACAACATTAACTTTCTGGCAATGTTCCCCATTCCACCAATAACCAAAACCTCCCGCCGCTCCATTTTCCGGCCCAGGAGGCACCCAATAACCAAACCTCCCGCCGCTCCAACTTTCCGGCCCAGGAGGCACCTTGATAAGGTCTCATTCAATCTCCCCTGGGGCCCCTTTTCGCCCCAGGGAGGTTATTAGACCCACACACCTTGGGAACTGTGTCCCTTCTCTCCAACCCTCCTTTAGGGCAGCCGTCCCCTTTAACATTGCCAGAAATCGCCAATGCACATCTCAACTCACCGTATCGCTACATATAGGGCGGGCGGTTGGGCAACACTCCAACTGTCTCACCAAAATGGTGCCTAACCCAACTAACCCCCCCCTTTTCCTAACTTCCCGCCTACCCTCACTTCTTCCCCTGTTCCCAGGAACTCCACCCCCACCCCTCAGCTCCGTCCCATTCCCTGTCATGAGCTCCCTTGCTGTATCCTCCAGCTTGTCGCTTACTTTACAATAAATTGTGGCTTGTCTATAAAATTAGGTCTTCCAAGTTGTATTTTACTATTTTTTTGGGGAAATTTCCCTAAACAAACCAGTAAGTAGGTTTTCTATCCCCCCCCCCACCCCACCCCAGGAGCCAGATAAGTTTAGACTGTTTCCAAGCTTCCTGGATTTTTAGCCAGAATAGCAGGAGCCAAAAAGCTTATTTTAATAAGAAATTCAGTACATTTGGTTAACATCGACATCTCAATGGAAAAGAAAATTTATGCAGAAACCTAAAAAAGAAGAAAGTGCAATTATTTGCAATAACCAAGATAGTCTGAAGTATAAATACATGTTGCAGAGCTTTACTTTATAAAAATAATAACTGAACCCTCTGACTGTGCAGGTAGGGCGGTGGTATGCGTTAGGTCGAGCTACCCTTGGGTACAGTATGTAGATATGGCTAGTAAATCACCTAGCAATTACAGCATCTATTCTTCAGTTCCTAAAAAATTTGTATGGTTTAATGTTTAGTATGTTTAGTTTCTATTTAGTAGATTTAAAACTAATGCTTAAAAGGATAATGTTAGTTGTAGGGTTATGCTGTAGTGAAAGTGGGGAGATTGTGGTATGCAAGCTTTTAGAAATAACATATATATGGCCAGAGGCTGAAAAGCAAAAGGAACATTTCTTACATACTTTTAGGGCTATGAACCGAGAGACGCTATTGGCAGTTTTGCGGGGGAAACCAATGTACTGAGCCGATAACAATTCTTTAGGATGGAATCTTTAATGCCAGATTCTGAATAGGTTAAGCCCATTCTCAATGCATAGAAATACACTACTTGCTCGGTGCATTGCCTTAGGGGGCATTAGAGAGCAATAGCGGCTCTTTATACATAGCCCCATTTGTAACATAACAAATACCTAGGACCTGAATGGACACTATTCAGTCTTAAGCTGGCCATACACTGTTTTGATGTTAAAAATGATTAGACATTTATTCTGACAAATATCTAATTGGCTTTAACATTTTCCTGTCCAGCGGTTCTTACCTGCGGATTTGGAAATCCGTTTCAGGAAACGTTATAACGTTTAACTATTTTCTGGGCACCTATATTAAAGCTGTCTTAAAGGACAATAATATTGTTCTTTAACACCCCCCTTCTTTCCCTTTGAAAGTACCCAGGGTGAGGACTTAAAAGCTAGGTTCAAGCTCTAAGTCCTGTACTTACCTATACAAGTTCTAATCTCTGGTGCACTGTTTCCCGCCTCCCTCTCCTCGCCCAGGGCTTCACCAATAGGAATTCATGCTTCTTCAACAGCGTGTCTTACTATTGGTCAACTCACATAATGGAAGGAGGAATTGTGGAACAGCGCTTCAGCAATATGCTGGCCATACACATTTAAGATAGATGTGTTTATTAAATGTCTGTGAATGGAGAATCAATAAAAGAGAAGTTTTGAAGTGTGTGACATACTCTATTTAGACATTTGATAGAGTCATCATTCAATTGTTAAATCTATCTAATGTCTTTAGACCTCCCAGCAGTTTTAATTCCCGAAGTTCCTGCAACATTCCCAGCCCTGGCCCATTCATGCGCAAATGAAAATCTACAGCAAAAAAGATCAGGCCAGACTAATGTCTGGACATCGGTCAAATATCGCAGGAAACTGGTAGTGTATGTCCAACATTACAGCTGTTCAAATGTTATCGTTTTTAGAGATTTTATGACAGACAGGCTTAGATTGTTGTTCTCTGGGTCAGTTTTTTCAGACATGTAAACCAATAGCACCTTCCTACCATTACATCGTAAGTGAGATATTTGCAGTATATTGCCATGTGTAAAATTATCTGTGTCTAATGCTATTAGACACACATTGCCCATCAGCCTACTTTTCAGAATTTTTTTTTAGTCAGGTTCACAAGTATTGTAAATTTTATGACCAGGGACAACTCTTCCTAAGGGGCTTGTTTTTAGACCACACCGGAGTTCATCGGCAGCTGATAAATGTATCACACCGTGTAAATTGATCCGGGATGTAAACTCTGTCTCTTTAGACCAAAAGGATGTTTTTTTGTTTCTCTTCCTTTCTATTAAATCTGTTTTGTTTTTATTATCCAACTACTCATCCCGCCAAGGTAAACAAGAGTGTTAAATTGCAGAAAATAATCAGATTACACTAAAACACACAAAAAATAAACAAATTTGTCCCGATTAAAACATAATTGAAATCTCAGTCTAAAGCTGGCTATACATGGCTCTAAAGCCCAGTATCTAAATAGATACTGACAGAAGCTGTCAGTAATCTGCTGTTATTAGGGTAAGCACATTACACAGGACTACCTAGACATGTATTCTGTATGGTCGATCATGTGCATCTACAAGCACCAGTGGACCAGCATGAACAACCAATTGTGTGACTTAATGTCATTTCCACAGCTACACGGGGAACTTTGGAAGGTAACTATATTTCAAAATGTACATTTGGCATGTGTGAGGCAGCAATCCATACTGCTATAGTATTATTATATCAAATTTAAATGGTAAGTCCACCCCCAAAACTAAAATTTGTCCCAGTACTGGCCTCACGGTGTAGTGTAAAAAAAAGTCCTTACATTATGCCACTGCTCCTTATGGTTCTCCTGCGGTGTCTGTTCATGGTCCCAGAAAGTGAAAAGTAGGAGCTGTCTGTGAGTCATCTAGTCCCTACTTCTTCCTTGTCCTCAGTAAGGACTCAGGAATGCAGGGAGCTCTCCCTCCATTCCTTCCTCCCACCCTCTGGATCACTTCAGGCTGCTCCACTCCATATCTAAAAAAAACCCTTTTGTGTCGTGTAGTGTACTCCAGCCCACCCCTAACCACCATGTTTTTTAAAACAATGACAAGAAATAGACTTATGATCCTTTGTTCCCTTGGCACTCTGTATAGCCAGCAACTGCGTCTGTAATTGGCTGACTCTCAGCCAATCACAGATGCGGCTGCTGGTTGGTCCCGACCCCTCTCTGCAACTTCCAGCAGAGAGCTGGGAGCAGACAGCCGAGGAAACAAAGGAGCATAAGTCTATTTCTGGGGCTTATTTAAAAAAATTATATGGTGGTTGAGGGTGGGCTGGGGAACACTACACTACAGAAAAAGTTTATTTTCCAGGTGGAGATACACTTTAAGACAGCTGGACTTGAATTTATGCACAGCATACTGTACATTTCAGTTTAAGGGCTATGCCACACCAACACAATTTCTCATGCGCTAATGATCATGCATGCACTCTGATAGTGGACTATTGGGTGGATTGCAGCACAAATGGATGGTAACATGCATGGAACATGCACCAATGTGAGCGCACTTTTCAAGTCTGTTGCTGTCCGGCAAAGTGTGGGCTCAGTCTTATTGTGTTATTTTACAGCAATAAAAGTGTTTTTTTAGGCTTACTATCATTACTATATTTGTCCTAAATTGGGTTTATATAAGAACTCCAAAACCTGTGGAGCTTACACAAAATAGGTTGGGCCCCGAAGGTCAGTTAATTGATTTTCTGGTAATGTAAAGTTGTATCAAAATTTTCTCTGGTTTTCTAATAAGTTTACAAATGTGTCAGTTAATTTCCATATCAACTAAAGGGCACAATGCAATTCTGTGAACATTTAACACCAAAAAATGCAATTGTTTTCATTTTCTTTTTACCCAGGATTCTAAAGAACCTTTGTGCTTCCCTTTGTGCTTTGTGATATCTATATTCTGCTAGTCAGCTTGATCTCTTTGATGTTTTTTTTTCTGTTAAGAAGCTTTCTGTCTCATGTTTTTGAATAGTAGACATAAGCAGGGAGATGTAATAAAAGTTCTTATTGTTAAAAATGGTGCTTATTTTGCCCCAACCAATCAGATGTTATTTACCATTCGAAAGCTACGGCTAGGTACACACGAAGGGACTATTTGTCCCGAGCGAGCGCTTGCAACAAGCAAGCACTCGGCCGAGACAAATGTCCATCGGTCAATGCAAATTCCCCTGTGGCCAAAAGTGCGAACGATTGTCCAACAGGGAACCGCACGATTATTTGGAATTTACAGGCACGTCCGATAGTCCGATCTGGACGAACGCCCAAGGTTGGTCGTGGCCGGGGCCCCATACCAGCAGATATTTTCGCCAGACCGACTGAAAGTGCCGTGAATTGGTCGGTCGGTCGAAAATATCTGGTGTGTACCCAGCCAGTTAGGGAAAACTTAGCACTATTTTTCACAATAAGAACTTTTATTACATCTCCCTGTATTTTTTTCTGGACAAGGGTCTCCAGGTTCCCATCTGTATTTAAGTAGTAATCTTTTTTATTGTTGGGAGGGTTACTGCTTTGTTCTTCACTTGAGGCAGCAAAAGGTCTACGGGCATCACTGCCAATGGTCCCAGATTGTGTAGGACAGTCCCAGAAATTAATCATCTGCTCCTCTTCTTGCATGCAGCATAGTGTCTCATGGTCTGCAAGAGAGAAGACATCCTATAAAATGTGCAAAAATTTTGTTTTTCTTTACCATTTAGCTGCCATGTCACAGCTTTAAATATAACTATAGGTATCTGTTGAGGAAAAGCAAGGAAAATATACAGGAGTCAAATTTTAAAGTAGGAGTGGCCTTTAAAAGTAGGTGTGGCAAGAATTTTGGTGATGTACTGAATGTGCAACTGCTTATGAAAATCCTTTCAGGACAGGAATCACCCCCTTGGGAATCCCTGGGCTTGTCCCTGACTTTTTAATAGGAAAAGAAAATAACATCAATAGAACATGGCAGCTCTATCAGCACAAATGTGAGTCCCTTTTATTTTAGGAGCACAACAGAAATACTGACTAGAAAATAAACAGCAACATTCTTTGGCTGCCCCATACTCATACCAGAGCCAAGAATAGTTGGCTGTTACAATCAGGAACAATCTATTTAGAAGACAATCTAGTGCAGTGATGGCAATCCTTTTAGAGGCCGAGTGCCCTAATTGCAACCTAAAACCCACTTATTTATTGCATAGTACCAACCCAATAATTTAACCTGAATACTGAGGTTTTACTAAAGAAAAAACAACTTAGACAGATAGACACAGTAGATCAATTATAGATTACCCTCTACATTACCTCACAGATCCAAAACAGTGACCATGTAAATTGCATGGTGGGAAATTTCATCTCCCAGTACTGGATCATAGTGATTACTGTGCATGCTTGCCCTCACAGTGAGTCATGCATAATAAAGGGGTCGTTGGTTACAACGCTTTAGTTGTAGATATTATTTACTTTTGATTAACTAGATTGATTAACTAGCATGCAAAAAAAAATTATCTGTATTTGTATCTGCTTTTATACATAAGTATGAACATAAATAAGTAGGAAAGGAGAGGGAGCAGTATCAAAGCACAATACCACTGGATTTAAAGGCAAAGCATAAAAGCCGGACTGTGGTAATCAGGTGCTTTCAGTACTGGGTATCTGTGCACAACTTTATCGCCACCTAATAATTAAGTCATGTTAAAAGCTTTTTAGTGCACATTCCATAACGCTTTTTAAGGTAAACGGACAAAATCCCAAAAAATGATTAACAAAATGAAAATGTCTTCAATAATATTTAGATATGTAACTTTGAGACAAGCAAATGAATCTTTTATTACCTTGCTGCCCTGACCAGGTTTAAAGGAATGCATAATCATATTTAATGGAACAGCTACTTAAAATATGTTTAACCTAAGAGGCAATTAAACACTTATTTATTGCTCATCTGGTCGTCAGTAAAATTTCTCATGTGTTTTAATTGAGAACATTCCTAGTGGTGTAAAAATGCCATATTCATTTTGTTTATTTGCACTGGACGTTTTTTTTTTTTTTTAAATCCCCATACTTCTTAAAGAAAGGTGAGACCTCATAAAATTATACACTTTCAAATTCAGCTGGGAATTTAAAGGGGCAACAAGTTATGCAAGAAATGTGAATGTCATAGCCAATTTCCTTATTAGGTCTCTAGTGACCCTTCCATCCATGGGTGTTCAGTGACTGTAGGAAAAAGAAACTAGGCTTCAGCATATGCAGTACACATTTATTCAACCAAGGGGAAAGAGAGCAGTGGTGAGCAAATCTAAAGGAATGAATGATTTTATTACAATTGACTTGTGAGCCTGAGGTACTACCAATGCGTATGAATTTAGGAACCTTGCAGTCTGCCTGCACAAAATAGTACACACATAGATCTATATACACACGGAAATATATATTTTGTTTTAATATGTCTAGTGGCAAAAAGTACAGGTCAGTATTCTCACTGGAGCAGTTGGACTATGTGCAATAGCCAAATTATTCTTTTGACATTAGTCTAAGCTTTTGACTTTATTCTAAGCTGACTAAAACAGATCAAAGCTACTCTATGATGCATCCTGGCTTAGAATGGGCAGGTCTTAAACCATTATGAGATATTATTCTAGTTTGAGTCAGTCAAATCTAAGTTCCACGTCACTGAATCCTGTGAATTTGTTGGAATCGCTGTTCATGTATTGCCAGTTTTGGAATCCTGTAAATGCAGTTACAACCAGGATTTATATAAAATAGGAGATGTTATTGAAGCTGCATATTATTGCCAGTATGAAAAAAAGTATATTGGCAAAAAACTAGGAAACTAAAGTAATAACTGATTTTATGATCAAAAATAATTTTTTTTTTAAATCTTATACCATATAGCACAACACCCACAACAATGTTGCCTTGCATCTAGAAATCTGTGCAGATGTCTAAAATTAGTCTATATAGTGTTACACTCTAACAGCTTTCCTGTAAGAATAGCAGTCATTGGTGATTACCGATAAAGGAAAGGCATTCCATTAGACAAGCTAGAATGGATCTGATGATTGGCTGTAAATTACAACTCTCATGAGAGCCCTGCAAAGGAGAAGTGAGAACACACAGTCTTCACTCAGTGAAATATGTTAGACAATTATTTGCAATTCACTGGGGGGTCTCCACAAACACACTATTGGTGGCTGACCTCTGGCGCTCAGTCTATACATGCTGGTTCATGACCACAGGGGCCAGTTAATCAAAACCATAAGGCATCACAATTGTAATTGTAGAACTTATGCAATTTGCATTATTACAATAATTGTCATTAAATGTTTTCTGGAAATCTTTAGGTTAGAAGGGATGTTTCGTTCTTATAACTAAATAGTATTACTTACGGTAGTATATTATAGCGATGATTTATTCTGGCTTAAAAAAGTATTAAATGTTCCTACATCTTAAAAGCCATTAAATAACATTCACATGTTTATACATTTTCTGCAGTAGAAACACATATGTATTAATCAGTAACTGCTCAGATAATTCTTACTAGTTGTTGCATTATTGGATCCAACACTCATTTGGGTTTGCTTATTTTCTTATGGTTTATTAGGCACTGACTTAATCTAATGTCTTTGATGACCACCCTCTAAACAACATTCTCTATATAGTCTAAGGACACAAACCCATATCCATTTTTCCTTATATTTAATTTGACCAATGGGGTGTGTAAAGATACTTACAGAGCAGAAATCCCTTGCCGCATCTGTCATCTTACCTCCTTTGCAGAGTATGCATCTACTGGGAATGGTGGTAATAACTGTTACACTGATGTCACCATTAATTCCTGGCGGCTGGTCCCTAACGCTGCCTACTCAAAACCAGTTGCAAACGCAGGAGAGTTATGCCAGTGCTGGTTAAGGGATTGCTGTCTGTAAGTAGCTTTACACACATCTTTGGTAAAGATACGTATAAGCGAAAATGCACGGTGGCTCAGTGGTTAGCACTGATGCCTTGCAGCACTGAGGTCCTGAGTTCGATTCCACCCTTGGACACATCTGCAAGGAGTTTGTATGTTCTCCTCGTGCTTGCGTGGGTTTCCTCCGGGCACTCCGGTTTCCCCCACAATCATAAAGACATACTGATAGGTTGTATGTGTACATAAATCGATTAGATTGTAAGCTCTTTGGGGCAGGGCCTGATGTGAATTGAGTAAATAATTGTAAAGCGCTGGGGAATATGTAGCGCTATATAAGAAATAAAATACATACATACTTACATATAGGGGGATCCTTAACCTATTTAGAGGATGTTATTCAGAAGGTGGACTTGCCCTTTAAAAAACAGATTCAAATGCAGTTTTGCATACAATAAGTTGTTATTTCTGATGGGATCTCACACTGCACAAACCATAGTTCAGTTCCATATCTTCATCCCAAGTGCCTCTGGCACTTGAATCTTTTGGATTAGCCTTTTCATTGAGCTCAAACCTTGTAAAACACCAGAATTTAATCAATTCCCTATGTTTTGTAAAATAATTTTCTTTGATGATAATGTGATAGTGGAATCACAATTTTGCAAAAGGTATTCTCTCCTTTCTATAGCCTGTTATGTCCCAGTTGTGCAGAGCCTTTTCTGAAGTTGGTTAAGCATTCCAAGAAAGGAGCTGACCTAAAGACCTTGACAACGCTAACTCTTATAGTGCACTAACTCAATGTTGCTTTGTGACAGGGCACCATATGTTTGAACCTACCATTCTTCTTTCTGTCAATTAAAATAATAAAATGATTTGAGTTTAAACACTAAAGGCTATTAAGTTGTCATTCCTGTGCTATTTTAATAAAAATTTGCAACAGTCTAAAATCTGGAAATCAGCAGGGTACCCAAAGAATGTGACTTCAGATTTATGGTAAAAATTCTCAGGGTCATGTAGTCCAGAGGTCCCAAGATTTTGGTCAGTCTCTTGTTTAGCAGTGTCAGATATCTTCTGTATGCTGAAGGATTCTCAGTGGAACCACTTCATTCATTAAAAAAATGCAACTACCCCAACATTGTTAATATTTAACTTGGACACTATTTTAAAGATGGTAAACATCACTAAAAATTGCCCAGATGGTCTTCATTTGACACCTCTTCTATAATGATTTGAAATTTTGTTTCAGAAGAAAATGTGAACTATGCTTAATTGTAGCAAAACAAAATTAACTGAATGTTTTAGAAACTTTAAGGTAAATAAACTGTAGTGATGACATTTTAGCAGTTAGTGAATGATTTCCAGAGCTTTGTCCTGCTTCCGGACCAAAAACAACAACGTTTGGCATGTTGTTGATGTAAATAGACAAGCCAAGGTCTAGGATGTGTTGACAATAAATACAGGCAGTCTTGCAGTCCAAACACTTTGAAATGCATTGTCTTGTCTATTGCCATTTTCCCTTCTATGGCCTTTCAGCAAAAACACATTGGTTTCAGATTTTGTAATTGTGATGTATTATTTGGTAAATCCTTTTCAAAAATACCCATTCTATCCTGCTGCTGTCCAGCTGAAAATCCTTTTTCCAAACACTATGTGGTCTTCTGAAAAACATTGTAACATTCCCCTGTCACTGTCCTCTAGGACAGTGTTTCTCAACCTCAAAAATGCACTAAAATTCACCGCAGGGGATGGGTCTATACCAGGGTTTCTCAACCTTTTAATCCTTACGGAACCCTTGAAAAAATTTTAATATATCAGGGAACCCTTACATTAAAACATTATTACTTATTTTTATTTCTCTCTCAGGCGTCAATGAACCAAACACATAATTCATACAAATATAGAACATTGATAACTACTGTATATAGAAAAACATATCTGTATCATCACAATGGTGGATCCATACAGTTTTTGTCATTCATTGAGGACCTCCATGCAACTTCTCAGGGACCCCTGGTGGAGAAACACTGCTCGAGGATGTACATGTTGAAACTAATCCAATGATAATGAAAACAATAATATTCAGACTTTCTCTTTTAAATAAATATGAGTAACCTGAGCTGTGTAAATTAATATAGAGCACCTTGTTTGTTTCTAAACAGTGGTGCACATGCTATATGCACCCATAGGTTTACAATGATTCAGTTAAGAATGTAGGATCAATGTAACATCCCTTTTATCATTTCTTAGTTGCCTCCTGGTAATTAGTTGTTGTGCATAAGATTTTAGACTTATCCCGGAGCCATATATTGAGCATATATAAAAAGAGTTGGCCAGTGTTTATAATGTTAGAAAAAAAAAATTGTATTGTGCAGTTAGAAAACATTGTTTTATTTTTTATTATGTGTTAATAGCACAGGCAAAATTAGCCTTTTACATAGACCCAAAACTTGTCACCTTTAAAAAGTTGTTTTAATTTTGACCCAACAGACTGATTGTCATGCTGACCCAACAGACTGATCATTTGGTCCATTGAAGCCCTGAATCTGTGTGTTGGCTCCTCCACACATTGCCAGACCACTAAACACATTAGGGCCCCACACAGTGTCTCCTGGACACACCCTTCTCCATAAATCAGAACTGTTTGGATGTTTGAAATATCAATCAGTAGATTTTTTAGGGGGAGAACATTAAGCCAAAGTCATCCTTTGTTTGCCAGGCCTTTAGAGTGTAGAATACAGCAGATAGGTTACCTTTTGTATAAGGTGAATTGTCCCTTTAACAAGAGACACCTAGCAATGTGGAGATGTTGCTGTTTTATTTCAACAAGGTCTTATTGTGATAACCGTTTCAACTGGTATTTGGATTACAGAATGGGACTAGAATGTTGTCTTTGCTATTAAATACATTAGATGCTCATATTTGATTATGGCGTATCCCCTTTGATTCTCTAATTTATCAGCAATATCTTGCAACTAACAACTACTTCTTTAAAGGCGTCACAAGCTACAAAGTTACCCCAATCTCCAAAGATTGAATACAGTCATGATTAGAATGACACTGTGATTTATAAAAACTTTCAATGTCTAATTAGCCTTGTGAGTGTGCTGAGAATTCTGACCAGATAATGAAAATTTATGGTTGGGAAAAAATGTGCTTTATTACACAAGGATTTCTAGAAACATAACTAATAAATTGCAGTACTCCTGGGTTAAGAATAACTTAAAAGAAATGCTACTGTTAGAAAAAAGGGTTTGGAACTTTGTGCAATGATCTTTATATTACATTTCCTGCATCCAATGTGTGTTCCTAGCTGTACATTTTGACCCCTGCTGTTACTACTGGACACTTTAAACAGATAAGCACAGACTTAATGGTAATAAACAGTATTCCTTCTTTTTCAAGTAGCATTACTATTAGGCTTATGGTGGGAATGGATGCTACAATCTGATCGTACGATTTTCGAGTCATGTGATCTGATTTACTGTTGGCCAAAACATTTTCAACTGGCCTCATACAAAAAATCGGGCCACTTCATTTAAAAAAAAAAAAATCATCTTGTTTGTATGCTATTAAAAATGCTTGATTGCTATACTCCTTACTGAGCAATTAGGGCAATGCAATATTCCCAAGCTGCGCTACTTACCTGACCCAGATCCCACAATGAAATGCGCCAGTTTACGTGTCCATTTTTTGTATCGGGTATGCCCCACTATTCTTGAAAAGTTTTGTCTCAAAAGCCCTTTAAAGTAAATGTAAAACACAGGTAAACACACAATAATACATTGTGTAGCCTGGGTTTGATGTTGATTTGTCCCTAATGCCCTTTATTGTATTCAATATTGCCCCCTAAGTATTACTTTCTTGCTACTTTTAGGCACTGCATAGTTACAGAAAAAGATGCTGACTTGTTTTTGGAACTTTGCCTGCAATACCTAACATTGTCCATTGGTACACAGGAGCACTTTCCAATTTCTCCAAATGTCTAAATGTTAAAATGAGCCCCAGGGTGGATAAAAATCAATGATTAAAAAAAAAAAAAAATCAAATAAATCAGCCTTTTTTTAAAAAAAAATTTAAATTGGATTTTTTTGATTTAAATCAGATTTTTTTTTGAATAAAATGCTTTTTGTGGAAAATATATTAGCGTCCAAAGGTTATTCCATCATGAAATAAAGATTCATTTTTTAATTATGTAGAATAGGGCTGCATGTTTTTTGGTAAATAAATTCCATTAATCCATTCACAATGTCATGCTCTTCTAGAGGTTTTTCTAAGATTATTGGGCAGTTTCTCTGCCTACAAGATATTATCACAGATGCTTGGTTTACTTTTGCATTTCTTAAAACTGAATTTGACTCAGTAGAGATCACATGCCTCTTCTTCACAGCAAAAATGTTATAACATAACCAGTTGAGAAAAAGTCCTTTATCCTATTGTTCTACAGTCTAAAGGTGGGATCCAATAGGGGAAGAAGCATTACTTACCTTAGCCCAATCCTGCGATACGATAACTGACGTAAACAAGATTACGTCAGGTATTGCATCGCGGGATCGGGCTAAGGTAAGGAGCGCGACTTTAACGCTGCACAACCTGTACCGTTACGTTTTTGCAAAGTTGGATCGTTAGCACAGCACTATTTCCAGAAAAATTTGAAAATGGCGCTGTGCACTAAAATCCATCTAAAACCCACGTTAACCCGAAATTTCTTTGGGTTAACGTGAGTTTTAGACGGATCCAGGCCATATTGGAACTCCCTCTAAGTTTCTTAAAATATATATATTTTGCTTGGCCAAATTAGTTTACAAACATGGATGTTTGTTTAAGCAAATAATATATGCTGTAATGTTATTTTTTTAGTTGAGTAAATCTATTTAAATAGTTATTATTCTAAAAATCTTCATCTACTTGTATATTAAAGTTATACCAACAAGAATTAGTCTTTATGTAGAAAACTATGAATTAAATCAAGCCTTACTGACTAGTGATTTAAATCAGTTTGATTTAAATCAAATCCACCCTGATGAGCCCTGTCCAGACCATCGATTAATGCTGAGTTAGCTGAGCTGTGGTATTCCAGGCAAAAGTAACTTACATCTGTTAGGCCTGTGACAGCACTATAGCAAGTGCATGGGCCTTGCCTACCGGTCTTATCTGATTTTGAACAACTAATGTGTTTGTAGTTTTTCTTTAATCTACCTCTAGTACATTACAGTTGTTATCCATCCACAAATCTGACATCTCAAATATATGAGCTATAAAGCTTATCCTGGTTAATTATTACAATGGTATTTCTTAAATAAACACTTAAAATAAAAATGTTTTTTTTTTGTAATAAACTCTTGTAAATAACCCATTGCCTGTAATAAATTAGTGCATTATTGTAAAGAGGTTAGTTGGAATGATGCAGTTCTGTTGTCTGCTATTGAGAACTTACTGTGCTGTAACCCACTGGACCTCTAGTAACATTTGTTTGATGAAAAATAACAGGCTGCTTTTGATTTATGGCCAGTATCTCCCAGAGAGACTGTAGTCCGGCTGGGACAGTCCAAGTATCTGTACTGAGACCTTAAACATTGTTTTGTTTTTATTAGTGCTGTAAGATAAGATATTCAGTGTGGAATATATTTCCAAAGAATAAGAACAAAAAACAGATGTAAAGCCTAGAACAATTAAATAAAACCAGAATGCTATAGCTCATACTAATGCTAAATCAACAACAAACTTTTAGAAGGGGTATGTCCACCCTTTCAATTTTTTTTTTACATATAATAGGGCTCCCCCCCCCCAGCCCCAACCGCTATAATAAAATCATTGGAAACTCCCCCAATCTTTACTTACCTTACCTCTTTCCTCCTCTGCATTGTCCTGGGCCCCTGCTTGCACGGAACTGCAAGCAGGGGATGGGACCGGCAGCCGCATCTGTGATTGGCTGAAAAGGCAGCCAATCACGGACGCGGCTGCCGGCTGCTTAGAACGCCAGGGGAAAGAGGTAAGGTAAGTAGAGTTCGGGGGAGTCTCTGATAATTTTATTATAACAGTTGGGGCTGGGTGGGAAGCTCGAAAATACGGCCAAGGGGTTTCACGCTAGGGAGAGGGAGACCAAAATGGGAGGGAGAGGGAGGGGGGTTGGAAGGCTCTGCTGCGCATGGCAAAATTCTCACGGAGGGGAGACAGGAGGCAGAGTCCTATATGGACTCTGCAGTACTCCTGGTGGGCAGTTTTGGGGGGTGGGGGGTTATAGTTTTGGGGGTGGACATGCCCTTTAAATGTAAACTTGACATTCACTTTATTATTACCTCTTGTCCATAAATACCAGCTATGCCTGATCTGCCCTTTACTAATACCCACACATTAACCATGACCTGCCAACCCCCAAGCCTCTATTTTCCTAACTAATATCCATACATGAGTTGGAATAACAAAGCCATACCCTTCACAGGGGTAGGGTATGGGTGGGGCCTGCCTCCACTTCTCCATGGACTCCCCACAACTCACCCCAGACTGCCCAAGCCACACTCACTCTAGGACAGCAGGAAAATACTGTAAAACGTCACTGCCCTACATGTTTCAAGATAGGGCTGCCAACTTCTTTTTATACAATAGGGTTAACAACATTTTGATGGAATTAATCAGATAATAAATGGCATTCATAGGTTCTATTCCTTACAATTGTCAGTCTGTAGAGCCTGTCATCGCTTGTGTTGCCCATACATTATAATATTTTTTCAGAAAAAAAAATCTAATACTTTCCAAATAATTTTCCAGCCCGATTACTTTGTGACCGAAGTTACAGGTGTAATGACACAAAGCTTTATCCATAGTGGTAACATTACAAGGTCTTTATGGTCTGATTTTACTATTTATTCAACGTTTGGGTTAGATTGAACATTGAATTTATGGAACGTTGGGCAAGTGTATGGCTAGCATTACAGATTGGTCTTTTCATTCTGCAGACACAAAAGAGAAAACCCTGAAACAACCACCAAGTTCAACAAATCTCTTCGTTTTCTTTGTATGTAATTTATTAGTACTTTATTTAAACCCTACTCAATAAGTTATTAGAAGAGATGGCTAAGGATTATGGGTAAATATATAAGGAACAATAATAAGGGGGCAACTTTTTTTGGGATTCCTGTCTACCTGGCCTACCTGCCATAATTTATATCGGTTTACTGTTTTCAAATATACTGAAAGAGTTGGAGCTTTTTTTTTTTGTTTGTGAACTGTTTTTTATTTTCTATAAAGAGCAAATTTCTATATAAAGAAAAGAAAGTAGTAAAATGTACTCTAGGGATGTTAAAGTATAATTACAGGCAAAGATTTTTTTATCTGTTTATTATCTGTTTACCTTTTAAGGTGTTATGTGAACAAACTGCAAAGAAAACATTGAATTAGAACATCTCAGGCTTCCAATATTCTGACAATTTTCATAGTGCAGTAGATTGCTCTATATACCGTATATCCCCAAAGATCTGACAAGCCAGAGCATATTGCTCTAAACACAAATGTATAAATAAAATTGAGATTCATGTCAATATAGATGTTTAAAGCAGAGACTTCTGGGGCTTCTGGGACTTCTATAACCTGTTACTGTTTATTGTACTATATAACACAGACCAGGCTGATGTGTTTTCTCATATACTTTTTGTTGAAACATTAGATTTGAAGAAATACCTTGGAACAGTATTCTTGCTGACAATAAACTTTTTTCATCCAAAACGCCCATATTTTTATTTTAGCCTATTTATCTACCTAATTTGACAATACATATTTCTTATTGTTCACCTAATATTTCCCTAGAGGCTTAAACCCATTGGCTACTTGATAAACTGGACTGGCAGTGTGCCCTATACAGTAGATGTTGGTAGATAATCAGATCCAGGTAGGTTTAGAAGTTAAATTGCTATGCCCCTATTCAGTAACAATGTAATTGACACATTGTCCTGAATATACGGAGGCAGCCATGTTGATTTTGTATTGTGAACATCCTTAAAGCAATAACGTAGGTTTAGTATGGATCTTTCTACTTTTTAAAATTAAACACCAAGGGAATCAATCTACAAAATGAGTAGAAAATGACAGCCTGAATAGTCTGGAAGAATTCCTTGGCCACTGGGACAATTGGGAGCTCGGCTAACAATAATGTTACAAAGTGGTAAGAATTATAATTGTTTTATTGAACAGAGGGGAGGGGGGGTGGGGACGATGTTGATAAAAGGGACAACGCTGAAACAATGTTTCGTTAATACAAGTGAGGCAGATAGATAAGAATTGTCTCATAAAAGCTATAGATGAGCAGCAGTAATCCTACCTTGGAGGCCTTGCCCCTTCAAGTTCGGAATGCGGCCCAGCAATACGGCAACGAATGGCTCCAAGGGATCCTCTCTGCCCCGGGAACCCCAACTTCGCAGCCATCCAACACAGCCCCCTCACATTCACCACACAGGAGGCCCACCGCTCCCATCCACTGGAACGATTTAGCCCCAGCCGGCCGACAGCAGGCATGAAAGGGAAGAAAAGCCGTCAGGACCGTTCCCCCTCTTTGCACCCTCAACGCTCTGCTGGCAGAAGCAAAGCCACAAGGGCCCCAAGCTCCACATCCCGGGGCCCCAGCCTCCTGGCGTCGGCATCCTTCTCCTGCACATTGTCACAGCACAGTGAAACACAGCCCAAGGATTTTTCCCTTCCACGGGCCTCCGGACATCCCCGCACAGCCTCTCAACGCCCGGCCCGTGAAAACCAGCCTCCATTTCAAGATGGGGCCGAGTCCCAGCGCCATGCTGGCAGGTCCAACCCCTTCCCGAGGACGCCTGACTCTGCCCCACAGCACGCAAGCACCGACGCGGTGTCATCACACGTACTAGGCGGCGCAGGCACGTACGCGGCACAGCCTAGGGACTTCACGGCCGCTATCTTGGATACCCGGAATCTGGAACCCACGGGGGATTACTGCCCACAGGCTGCTCATCCAGCCTACCCCCGCACGCAGCTGGGTGCAACCGGAACCCTGCCCAACTCCAGAGGGACTCAGAGAACACCAGCACATCCCCCTCCTCCAGCCCACTCTGGCACACAGCCGGGCTCACAGATGGCACCACCACTCCAACCCAGCTACAGCCACTACCATTGACCAACCAAGGACTGTCCAGGGTAACAAATGGTGAGACCCACTGGGGAAGGGTTTGGGAACAGGTGGGGGGGGAGGGAGAACACAGAAGGGGAAGAGGGGGGGGCTGGTAACCCAGGCTCTAAAAAAGATATTAGAAATCCTAAAGGCCAGGGAAAAACCCAACTCAACAACCAGTAACACTCAACCCCTAACCCTAGCACCAGCAGATACCGCAGCAGGGAACAGACAAAGTACAGGACAAACCACAGCCACTGTTGAGAACCCCACAGCACACCAGAGTCCACCGACAGTCACCCCCGAAAAAAAATCAGCTGCCAGCATGGCAGTAGCCACCACCACAGCCCATCAAACGGCACAGAACCCCCCGGCCAGGCAACCACTCAGGTTAGGCGGAATGGAGCAATTGTGCTAGTCGGCCCCTCTGGGGTTCCGCCTGGAGCCGGCGACAAAAGAAAAGATATGGGGAGGACAATACATTTTATCCCTGATACAGCCAGAGAAGGAGTCAGTAGACAGACCACCTCCCCCACGAAAACCCAAAACAGAGGACGAGGAAAAAGCAGCAAAAAACAACTGGCTCCACGGGTTTTCGGTATACGCTAGCGTTCTCTGCAAGCGTTTTCCCTAAAAAAGGAGCGTCTCTGTTCTGCTACTTGGAATTGATATGGGGAGCCCACAGGACCTACGGGGGCCTGTGCTTGCTCCGCTACGATGAACAATTTAGGAGGAGAATAGCGGCTCGGGCGACCATGAGGTGGGACTGCCAGGACATGAGCCTGTGGCTCTTAACCATGACGCCCTCCCGATCTCAGGTCAACAGCTTTCAGTCAGGTGCTGGCACCACATACCCGGGGGTGCCGGCAGGCCCGGGGTGCAGGAGAACTTGCTGGCTGTATAATGAATCTCACTGTAGATGTTTTGCAGCCTGCTGCTACGACTGTTCCTTCTGCGGGGGAGTGCTTTATAAAGGCAAAGCAAGAAACCAACCGGTTTCTGCCTCATTCTTCCAAGAGCGAAGACCCCAGCGAACATCACAAAGATGCTCCCTTGGCTAGATAGGTACGTTAGGAGAGGGGACGTGCTGCTAATCCAGTCGGGCTTCACGGAGGGTTTCTGGATACCCTTTCAATTCACCCCTGTCCCTAACTTCGCCCACAACCTTAAATCAGTTCGTTCCCAAGAAAAGTTGATATGGGAAAAGCTGATGAAGGAGGTGGATGCGGGCCGAATGGCTGGTCCCTTCCAACACCCCCCATACCCCAACCTCAGGGTATCCCCAATGGGCCTTGTTCCCAAAAAAGAGAGTGAAAAATTCCACCTCATCCACCATCTCTCAGCCCCCAAAGGAATGTCTGTCCATGATGGGATTGATATGGAAAAACCAGGGTGCACTACGCCTCTTTTGTCAATGCATTGACCCTAGGGAGGCAGGCCGGACAGGAAGCATTAAGGCCAAGTCCAACATACAGTCGGCTTTCAGGCTCTTGCCGGTGCATAGGGAGTGCTTTCACCTGCTGGGCTGTTGCCTTGACGGTAGCTCCTTATCTATGGGCTGCTCCATTTCCTGCTACTACTTTGAAGTTTTCAGCTCATTCCTAGATTGGGCAACAGCCCAGCAGGCGGGGATCACGTCCCTACTGCACTACCTCGACGACTTCCTCTTCGTGGAGCAACAATAATACCTGTTTACACCTGCCAGAATCGTTCAAGTTATTGATGCAACACTTTGTGGTTCCGGTAGCGGGGGAAAAAACAGAGGGCCCCTCAACTGAAATCATCTTCCTAGGAATCGAAATAGATTCCTCTTCCATGACATTTAGACTCCCTGCTGACAAGTTAGCAGCATTGATCCAGTTAATAAATAGGGCAATCACAGCAAAAAAGGTGACACTAAAACAGCTACAAAGCCTAATAGGCCATCTTGTTTTTGCCTGCCGGGTGCTACCAATGGGGAGAGTGTTTTGCAGGCGTCTGTCTATGGCGACCAGGGGGATAAAAGCACCACATCATTATATCAGAATGTCTAGAGTAATGAGATATGACTTACGCATATGGCAACAATTCCTAAGCAATTTTACGGGTACAACATGACCGTAAAACATGAAGTTACAAATGCAGACATCCAACTCCATACCGACGCAGCATCCAGCGTAGGGTTAGGAGCCTTTTTCAGAGGCCAATGGTGTGCTGCTAAGTGGCCTAGCGAATGGCAAGGGTCTCATATACTCAATAACCTAACTTTCCTTGAGCTACTCCCCATACTGATTTCGGTTCACCTCTGGGGGAATGCATTTGAAAATAAGCGGGTCGTATTCTGGTGCGACAACCTGGGGGTGGTTAGTGTAATTAACAGACAGTCCACGTCATCCCTACCAGTGCTAATTCTCCTTAGGAAACTAATACTGACCTGCCTCCAGCGTAACATATGGTTCAGGGCAAAACAGGTACCGGGGATAGACAACTCCATAGCTGATTCCCTCTCTCGTTTCCAGTTTCACGAATTTCAGAGACCGTGCCCGGAAGTGGAGAGGGAAGGGCTAGTGGTACCACCCTACTTGTGGAACCTGGCATCCAAAGCCTGGCTGCCCTGATAGCTAACTCTCTGGCCCCGAGTACACAGAGGGCCTATGCCAGAGTTTGGAATAGTTGGGCTGCAATGGAATCTATACAGTACCCCATACACACTCATGAAGGCAGGCTTAGGTAGGCCCTAGCCTACCTAAACAACTTACGGAAATACGATAGCTTTAGCTTGCCTGTTCCATTTTTTAAAATGGGAAGATGTCACAAGGGAATTCGCCATACGCAGGGTCATAAAAGGTTGGAAAAGGAAACAAAAACATGGTGGCATGAGACACCCGGTATCCTTTCAACTCCTCACTCGAGTGTTATCAGTGTTGCCCAGCATATGTTCATCCCCCTTCTGCCTAGCTTTTTATGGAGCCTTCCAGGTGGGGGAACTAGTGTCCCCCTCAACCAAGAGTGGAGGAGGGATATTGCTAGAGGACATCTGCATTGGGCTACAAGCTATAAGAATCAGTATACGGTTCTCCAAGACAGATACGCTAGGGAAAGACAAGTTAGTACCTCTTTCAGTGATAGGGGGCCCCTACTTCCCAGTAGCCTGCAAACAACTGTACCTCGCAGCCAGGCCGGCACACACGGGTCCCTTCCTAATCCATCAAGATGGTAGCTTCCTGTCGAGGTACCAGTTCCATACCATATTCCGCTCCTGTTTGAGCACTTAAGCCCTACCCCCCATGAACTACGCTAGCCATTCACTCAGGATTGGGGCACAACAACTTGATCATTGTATGGTCGGAGATTGTTCCCAGGACATATTGGAGGGAGAGCAGGGACCCCCGAGCAATTGAAAAATGTAGGCGAAAACTCAACGCGACTATATCCTCGTTCATTAAGAGAGCTGGGGGAATAGCGATAAGGCACAGGGAATTAGCAATGGATAATACAGATCTGCTCCAGAGGGATGGGGTACACCTCAACCCCATAAGCTTAGATATATTGAACGCCAACCTACAGGGAGGAATAGAAGCAGCTCTGGCAATGCTGGAGCGCCAGGGACATCATTAATGCCCCTGATGGTGGCGTGTTTTAGGCGCATTTGCCAGTGCAGTTAAAAAATTAAATTGTAATTTGTGGTGAGTTAAGCTGGTGGGAAGGGGTGCGGCCTGTGGCTGATGGCGCAGGTCGGCCTTGCCACACCAGCAGGAGACTCCTGGGCCTTTATGCTTTTATTCGTGCCGTTGGCACATTTGTTACAACTGCAATGCTAAAATGTTAAAATGTTTAATAAAGCTGTGGCCATTTGTACAACCAATTGCTATTACTGTGTCTTTTTGGATTGGGTAAGGCCACAAAACAAAAAGGGGGTGGGTAAGCCCCGGTTTAAGGGTACAGGAGACGGCTCCCTATTTGTCAATCAGTGGCCATGAGCAGAGGTACAGGAGACGGCTCCCTATTTGTCAATCAGTGGCCATGAGCAGAAAATGACAGCCTGAATAGGCTGGAAGAATTCCTTGGCCACTGGGACAATATGGCGCTCGGCTAACAATAATGTTACAAAGTGGTAAGAATTATAATTGTTTTATTGGACAGAGGGGAGGGGGGGTGGGGACGATGTTGATAAAAGGGATAACGCTGAAACAATGTTTCATTAATACAATTGAGGCAGATAGATAAGAATTGTCCCTCCCGCCCTCCCTGATGTTATGGCTTGAATGGACTTTTTGTGTTGTCACAGCGTGTTTTAGGCGCATTTGCCAGTGCAGTTAAAAAATTTAATTGTAATTTGTGGTGAGTTAAGCTGGTGGGAAGGGACACGGCCTGTGGCTGACGGCGCAGGTCGGACTTGCCACACCAGCAGGAGACTCCTGGGACTTAATGGTTTTATTTGTGCCGGTTGCCAAGCAACCGCTGGCACATTTGTTACAACTGCAATGCTAAAATGTTAAAATGTTTAATAAAGCTGTGGCCATTTGTACAACCAATTGCTGTTACTGTGTCTTTTTGGATTGTCTAATGCCGCAGCACAAAAAGGGGTGGGTAAGCCCCGGTTTAAAGGTACAGGAGACGGCTCCCTATTTGTCAATCAGTGGCCATGAGCAGAAAATGACAGCCTGAATAGGCTGGAAGAATTCCTTGGCCACTGGGACAATATGGCGCTCGGCTAACAATAATGTTACAAAGTGGTAAGAATTATAATTGTTTTATTGGACAGAGGGGAGGGGGGGTGGGGACGATGTTGATAAAAGGGATAACGCTGAAACAGTGTTTCATTAATACAATTGAGGCAGATAGATAAGAATTGTCCCTCCCGCCCTCCCTGATGTTATGGCTTGAATGGACTTTTTGTGTTGTCACAGCGTGTTTTAGGCGCATTTGCCAGTGCAGTTAAAAAATTAAATTGTAATTTGTGGTGAGTTAAGCTGGTGGGAAGGGACACGGCCTGTGGCTGATGGCGCAGGTCGGACTTGCCACACCAGCAGGAGACTCCTGGGACTTAATGGTTTTATTTGTGCCGGTTGCCAAGCAACCGCTGGCACATTTGTTACAACTGCAATGCTAAAATGTTAAAATGTTTAATAAAGCTGTGGCCATTTGTACAACCAATTGCTGTTACTGTGTCTTTTTGGATTGTCTAATGCCGCAGCACAAAAAGGGGTGGGTAAGCCCCGGTTTAAAGGTACAGGAGACGGCTCCCTATTTGTCAATCAGTGGCCATGCTTAACAAAGTTAATAAGAAAGGAAAAATTCAGTCCAACATTTTTTTTTTAGAAAATGGCCATAATTGGACTTCTAGACATCTACACTTTAGGAATTTGCTAATTAACCACATTTATGTTTTTTCCTTAGAACAGTAACATAACTTTTACATTATAATAAAATTGAAAAACGTGCAGCGAAGTATAGTCATTTATTTCATTGCAGGGATATAAATGATTACATATGCACATATGTATTCCTCTAACATTTACCAAATTTAGTTCTTTTCTCTGCATGGTTTCTTACATTCTTACATTGCCTTTCAAGGAAACTTAAGATTTAATTTTGCAAAACATAATTCTTTAATGTGAAACAATGGAATGCAATAAAACAAAAACATGCTGTATGCCTTAGCTGGCCCGTTAAGAGTGCTGACAATGTCTTCTAGCACAAACTGAAACATTACTCTTCTTTATGCCTAAAAAAATATATTCAGTCTTCTGCATATTTTATTTATATTGGTGTATTTTTCTATTAAAACAAACCTTCGTACTCTCAGGGGTGTTGTGAAAGTTTTATTTCAGGCACATTTGCACATCAGGACATTTTGACCACACTCACAGCAATCCAGTAAACTCATTTATTCCCTGTTTGGGCCTAAATATCACCTCTATGTCACAAACAGGGATTGGTTAATGTTAACTGGCTCAGAAGGGGGGTAGGTACTGGAGGTCCAAGGGTCTGTTCCAGGCCCAACCTGAAAAAAGGAATTATTTTACAACTTTTACATCTTTTTTTTCCCCTCCTCCAAACTAAAATTGCCTTTATTTCATCATGCATGTGCATTTAGTGACATTTAAAAATGTTAGATGTGGCCAGTCAGACTAGTCTATCCATATACCCCCTGTAGACTTGTCTGCTTGATTTAAGTTGACCGTGAAAAGTTAAAGTTACAAAATGCTTCAGCTCATATGGGGAACTGAGTGAAGTTTTTTAACAAATTACACTATATGCACCTATTGACACCATGGGGCACAGGACATATATCATATTTGAGCAATTTGTATTTAGTCTGAAGAACTTTAAAGGTTTGTTAAGTGGCATCCTACAGTCAGAAGGTCAATTAGTGTTTAAAGATAGGTTTTTCAGCTTTATTATGTTCTCAGCATATGTCTGCTTCTTGTCCCTGAGAGACAATCCATTTTGTCTGTATCTGGTAGGTCACAACTTTTGTCACACCAATCATGCTACTTTTCTGATACTGCTAAAGGTTATCATGTATTTTAAGAGGCGTCTTTATCTGGAAATGACCATCTTAGTGTTACTACTTGAGAAACCCAACCCCGCATTAATGCTTTATAAGTGGGATGCCTTTAGTTGGCAGGAGAAATTGAACAGGAAGTAGTGTATGGTATAATGTATAGGGATGATCAGTGCATTGACATTCTTATTAGACCCACTTGAAATGTGTTTTTAATAACATCTCCAGTAAAATTTCATAGTGGTCTCAGATGAGAAATCTTTCTTATTTATTCACATTATTGAAAATTACAGATTTACTGATAAAACTCAAGACACCAGCAATTCATTATTTATAGAGATACTTGCATTAAAAATATGTATCTCATGGTAGAAAAAAAATATTTTTTTTATCTGTTAAAAAAAGTTGCAAAGCAAATACATTTGTTTGATTAAGACCATAGAAGTTGTACAAAGCTGCTCCTTACAGCACTTGTGGCAGAGTTTTTCTGCATCATTCACTAGATAATGATATAGAAAGTATGGACAAGTTTAAAAAAAGGTGTATTCCTACATTACAAAACTAGATCTGGCCAATGTAAATGTCGTAAGGGCAGTGGTGTATGTAGAAATCACTGGGTACCCCAGCAAAACAATAATGCCCCCCCCCTCCCTGCTTTGCAACCATGGGCAACCATTCGCAAATGTTTGTCATCAACAGATGACAGACAAAATGTGAAGCTGGGTACACACCATGTATTTTGTTTATGTGATTAAGCGTGCGTCCATAGACGGCCACACAATTGGCTGTGTTTTGTGAGTGTGCTGGACACTCAAACACAACATCCAATATTTCAGGGTGATCGACCAGTCATAGACGCCCAAGGACAACATCCAATATTTCAGGGTGATCGACCAGTCATGGACGCCAGAGGACAAGATCCAATATTTCAGGGTGATCAACCAATACAATGAAATGTCGGTTGGTCGGCCACAAATATTGGATGGTGTGTACCCAACCTTACAGATTCCGTTTGTCATCTGTTAAAGAAGGTGTATACCTAGCAAGTACTCTAGAAGGGAAGCGAAACTCTAGCCAATTACAAATTTCCTCTGACATCCCTGTAGTTTCTTCCCCTCCCCTATCTCATTTAGCTAATGAATGATCAGTGCAATTCATGGAAGGAGAAAGAGTGGAATTCTTCAAGCAGCTTCTTCATACCTTATGTTAAAAGGAGAGGAGGGGAGTATAAATGGTATATCATATTACAGATGCACACAATGCATAGTTTTTATCAGCAATTTCTGAGCTATAAATAAGAGAAAAGGTTTGGCCAGATATAATTAGAAAAAGTCTGGTACACAGGAGCCGGCTTTAGCCCAATATTCTATCTTTCAAAGATTGTA
Organism: Hymenochirus boettgeri; assembly: GCA_019447015.1. Lineage (NCBI taxonomy): Eukaryota > Metazoa > Chordata > Amphibia > Anura > Pipidae > Hymenochirus > Hymenochirus boettgeri. Next base: position 129,638,705 of record CM033469.1, read on the forward strand.
CCAATCTTTGAAAGATGACAGACAGAATCTGTTAAATTCCATCTGTCATCTTTCAAAGATGTCGCTACACGCAGTCCCCAGACTGTCGCTAGACGCAAATAGATTGTGATGCCAACGATGGTAGCTCACTATATTAGAGTGAGCTACCCATGACCAATGGCATTTTTTGGGGTATAATGATAAGTTTCGATGCTGGTGCTGAACGGAGGTTTTGCGGGTACAAACATTTACCTTTATTGAAATGGTACATTAATTGTATCTTTATCGTAATGTGTGTACCCTCCTTAACAGATCTACCTATCGATCAACTTTTCAGTACTCTGTTGGTAGGAAATAAAGTGACTCTGGTGATATTCTTTTTATATCCCTCCCTTCTATATATAAAAATATTATAAATTTACCGCCGCCATCGGAGATGTGCGATCGCGATCACAAATTTACCCCAACGTAAATTTACAGTTGCAGCACCCATCATTAAGGGCGCAGTATTGCAAAATAGCGCAATACCCCCCAGGGTAATCAGGCTTTATTACACCTCTGATCAGGAATATTTTATTTGGAAATTGGCTGGTAGGGTTTAATTACATGTCCATTTAAAGTGAATGAGTTGCAAAATATCCAGAAATTTGCAGGTTACTTGTAACCATATCCTTAACTAAAAGATCGTCTCCTATGTGTTCAATAAGTGTGTACTCAAGCATGATAAGTTTGAAAGGAGATGCAATCCATAAGATGGGAAGAAGAATCGAGAAAAAGAAAAAACAGTATTTTGGCTTCAAGCCAAATTAATTAATGAAACTGAAATAGTAAAATGTGTTCCTTTCCTTGAATTTGATTTTTAGAGCTCTCTATATAAATGAAAGGTTCTGTAGATTTGTATTTATGTATGTTTATTTATAAAGCGTGTACAGTGCTGTACATTTTAATATAATATAGAGTACAGAGCATAGGGGCCCAACCTGTGGCCTGTGGGATGGTGGGGGCAAAGTCTGGATGGGCTGGAGCCTTACAAGCAGCCCAGTCATTACCTGGGATAATGCTAGCGCATGTCCACCAGCCTGAGAAAGGATAGGAAGCCCTGGTGTAGAGACAAGAGGATAGTTATTCTTTGCTTGAGGAAAGGCCTCTTGGTGAGAGTGAATTGATCAGAATAGCTGTGTTCAAGATAGATTTTAGAAGGATTAAATGGCAGGCTGGAAGACCAAATAGAAGTATGGTACAGTAGTCCTGGTGTAAGAGGACTGCACAACCATATTAGCCTCTGACTGGAATGAAAAAGGGTGGATTTTGGCATTTTTGGATTGTTGTGAAGAAACAATGGCATATATTAGTGATAATGATAGAGAAGTCATACTATACTTTCTGTGCTATATTATGGTGAAAAAAAATTCATATAATGACTAAATAAAATTCTATTATATTGCCCCATAATATTGTAGTCCGGACCATAATTGTAGGTCTTTTTAGAGCTCTGACCTCTAGGCCCCAGACCCAAATGTGCTTATGTTGTTTTTCTTGCTTTGTTACTTAAACATCCAAAATGTAATCAGGAGCACTGTATGTACAACATATGTATGGGACACTTCATTTTTATTGTATTTGTGATGTTAAAATAATGAAAGCAAGCATCTGATTACTGTGGTTTGTTAGAGTAGGGCAAGTATTTTCTTTTATTTATGCCTAACCCAACATAACCTCTTGCACAATAGCATTTTCTTTGGTATGATGGATGTAGGAAATATGAGGCCTATAGGACAACAGTGAGAATGAACTTTTTAGAGCAATAGAAAATAAAGGTTAGCTTTGCTTTGTTAAGTGATTATTGATGAAATATAACAACTAATGAATGCTTTAAGCATTTTTTAAAATATAGAACTGAAATTGCTTGAAAATACATCTTGAAAGATTGCATTGTTTGTATACATTGAGGCATATAATATTACTATAAAATGTTACATTATTACATAACACTTGTCATGTCACTTATATACAACCATGGCTTAAAATTTTAAATTACTTTAATTATTAATTAGTATTAGTGTCGCTACTGAAACAGCCAATACCAGGGGTTCCCAACAAGGATCCCACTCATGTTACCCCACAGCCCACAGGAGGGTGGAGCTTTTACAAATGTAAGTTGGATGTAGGACGAATACATTTAAAGAAAAAAGGAGTATTTTCTTATTCCACTATTCTATATTTGCCCATCCATTCATTTCTTTGAGCATAAATAAATGCTTCCAAAGTACTACAGGACCCCATATTCATCACCCCTAATAGTGTCCAGAATGATCTTGCCCTTGACTTAAATGTCTCAGTAGAGATCTGAGAATGGTTGACCTAGCTAACAGCCAATGAGATAAAAACTACTGTTAGGAAGTAAATGAGAATCCTAGGACCATTCAATCCAAAAAAGATAATGAAATGGAAGCTCAATACATAGTAGGACAAAACTAAAGATATGGAATCAATTCATTTTTTCATTGAATGAAGAGAATATGTAGAATGCTTAATTTTAAAATTCTTAATTTTTTACTGAGCTTCCTGGGAAGGGTTAGGGCAGGTATAGAGCTGGTACGAACAGTCTGAAGTTACAAGCCATTGGACTGCCCATACAGATTTTTTGATTGATTGAGCCAAAATATTTAAACCTGACTGATTTTTAGGTAAATGGACCTTTAAAAATGTTTGTGCTGAAATATCATCAAAGGCATGTTAATTCCTGATTGACACACTCTCAGTTGGTATAACGGTCAGTAGGTCTGCCATTGGGAATATTGGGCCTAAATTGGCCAGTGTGTACCAGTCTTTAGGGCTGAGACTGTAGCCAGAGAGCCACAGGCTGGTCAGTTCTGGATATACCAACATGCAGAATAATCATTTTAAATGGAACAGGTGTTACAGAAATATGGACAACTTAGTATTAGAAAGAAAACAATAAGATTTAGACTTCTTTTAAATAAAACTGTGATTTTTACTTTAGATAATATTATTTTCAGACTTTAATATTATTTTCCTTTTGGATCTGGATACGCACCTTTCATATGTACTCTACATGCAAAAGTAAATCATGACAAAATGTATAAGGAGCTCACACATAGCAAATCAGTTGGCTATCTGTTCATCTACAGACACTCGATAATTACTGCTCTATTATTAAATCACAGCTTAGCACTAACATTTAATAGGCAACACACAACCTGGGTACACACAGTACAGATTTTTGAAAAATGACAGTCAGTATCTGCAAGGTCATTTTTCAAAGATGGATACACACAGTCCCAAGCATAGAGCATAGGACTGTGTGTTTCCCTGTCTGACTCCCCAATAGGGATAATACCGCGTGCAAGGGAACTTTTTGAGTTTTCCCAAATGACCTCCCGGCCTACCCGAAAGTTTGTTCGCCGTGCGCTGGTTCAGGAAAGCCGCTACACTCACTAGCAATAAATCCTTTGGATCCGACGGTATCGGGGCTTTATCGCTAGTGTGTGTACCTAGCTTTACATTTATCAGAAAAAAAGATGTATCAATGTGACCATGTAAACTTTGGTTCATTGTTGCAGGAAATCGCTGTTAGAATCAGTATGACAGCTCTCACATAATCACAAAATAATAAAAAATAGTTGTGCTGATAAATATCTTTCTTTGCCTAGATTAAGTTATATCCAGATGTTTTATAAAACATTATAGGGAAAAGGGGAAGGGAAATCTGTATTTATTGTGTACCTTTTCCCAAGATGCTAGCTGTGAAAACTAAAGGTATGTTCAGGGCTTATGCAACAAGAGTTGCAAATGTTTGTGTTATTTATCTGTAGGAACTAATTATATGTTAGCTTGTTACTGGTGTACTGCAGTTAGAAAACATCCGGTTGGTTGATGCACCTCTTATTACATAAGCCCAAGTTTTGCGTGTGTGTTTTTTTGTTGGTTGTTTTTTTTTATTTGAGAAGAAATATAACTTATAAACAGTATGAAATGGGGGATATAATGCTATTACGTTTCTTATCTGTGTTTTAATTTCTGCTCTAACTGAAAAAATGGCACTGGCCATAGCCTCTAGCAAGGATTTTTATAACCACTGATTATTTTTTATGTTTATTCTGGGTTATTGTTCATTTTTACCAGAATTCTCCAACATTCACTTATTAGACTTTTAAAAAATGTTAATTGGCTTGCAAAATATTAAATGGCCTCTCAGTTTAACTTTATTATAACTCTGTTTCATTTTATTAAGTGAGATTATTCCTATATACTAAAAAGTTAATAACAGTCAATTTTTCTATTGTTTTTTTATTGCCATTATTTTGCACTAAAATTAGGTCCACAATGTGGACATTGAGAGCTGCCAAGACCTCTTGTTTTTTCAAAACATAAGCCCTCATTTTTTTTTTTATATTCTAACTCCATGCATGGATTTGTCTGCTTGACCCTTAATGCCCTGTAGCACTTAACAAAACATCACTATCAATCTCAAAATGGAACGAATTGACAGAGTATCTAAACATATAAACTAGTCAGTTTCATTTAAGATAACGAGAAGGAAGAAAACAGAAAGGCTTTGTCAAGTTAATTCTGGACAGGAAATGTATCATAAATTGTGTATAGATGCCATGTACTCAATTTAATTTCTTTAAATATACAAATTAGTTTGCAAAGTTATATCAATGAGAGTAGCTACTAGCTGTGTGCTTGTGTTCATTTCACACAGTAGGGGTTATAAATGTTAAAATACTTGTCTTTAATGCACATTGTATTGAGTACAGTATAAGGAAAATGACAATTATATTCCTAGACATTTGCCAGTTTAAAATAAACAAATCTGTGAACCTTAATTAAACCAAATAGGCAGAACATGGGATTCGATAGTTGTGATAAATCATTGAATAGCTAGATGCAAAACCATATACAGGTAAAATAATTTTTTAACGTTGATTTGTCAGTCTGTATCCATCTTGTCTCTCCACTGAGAAGTTATCGCATGCATGATTATTAGACATTATTAGTCTTATTAGACATCACATAGACTCAAAACGCAATTGGCAAATTTATTCATGTTGCAATAAAATTTTGGCAGCAAAATGATGCAGGAAGGAAGTGATCCAAACATCGAAGGTAAGTATTGAAGTGTATGGCCAGCATGACAGTCCATCATGAATTTCTTTGCTGTCTACTAATCTCAATTGTAAGATGCCCTTACTTACCTACCTGGGGTACGGAATTCAGGTATACACAATGAGCGACACCTGGCCCCCCTTTAAGTTCTATTAACACTCTACTGTTTTATAGATCAGAGCCACAATAAGCAACTTCTGGGTACTTCACAATAGCTGAATGGTACGTATATCTAGTGTAGCCTCATCCCCCTCCCTGTGTACTAACCCTGATAGCAGAGTGGGAAAGAATAATATGTGGGCTTTATTTTCCTAATTTATGGACAGACAGTTGATAAGGAGAGGCGTAGTATTGATTTGTGGTTTGAATGAGAACGGTATTTTTTTTGTGAGATTTTGTTGGGACAAGTTCAGGTTTTTCTCTTCATTCCTAGCCTTAGTTTAACAGTTTATGTTAACCTTTTAGATGCTATAAAACCTTTCCCAATATACAGGGAAACTGTCATGGCATAACAGGTATTATTAATTCTGCCACGGGGCATGGACTAAAAAAGTGTTCTCAAAAATGTTAATTAGATCCCATATTAAATTCTATGGCGCAATATTTATATAGTATGGCACAATATTTAAATAGTATGGCACAATATTTAAATAGCACAGCATAGTCTTGCACAATAAAAGAAGATAGCTTTTCTAACTGCCTAAAATTATTCAGTACTTTATAGATTTAAGACAGTGTCCAAAACTGGTCTTTCCAGTGCAATGTCCAGAAAATATCAATGTAGTCTGCCAAGTCATTCTGATTGCTGATCGCTTTTATGCAATGACCAAGTAAGGAGACACAGAAACCTCTGTTTCATTCCGGCAGCTCCCATGGTAGTTATCTACAGGAAAGGTAGTGAAAGTGAACATGAAAGCAGAGCTTTAATGAAAAATACAACAGTTGTATTTTGCCCACATCATGCTTATCATGTTAGGGGAGGACTGATCCCTATCCAGTTATGCCAGCCAAGATATCTACCATTCCTGTTCTAGTTATATGCCTGAAGCATCGCTGCATTTCTTCCTGTTTAAATTTGCAGAATTCGAACTCACAATTAACATTAACTCTCTGCTGTCCACCACTTGGTATTATCAGATTGAATTTTGTAATTTTTTGTCCCAAAAGACATTTATAAAGACTGCAATTATATATGGCAAGTAATATTTAGAATAACTGTTTCCAGACAACACCTCTACGTCTGCAGAGGCTAAACCATGTAATATTCTAAAACAGTGCGTACCTTCTTGGTTTCAGGTTTAAATTACCAAGCATTTGGCATTTTATGTAAAATGTTCTTTATTATGGCTTTCTCATACCTACAGCATGAGTCACTAGTAAACCAGAACAGATTTTGGCTAAGCTGCATGATGAAGTGTTCTGAATGCACTGAAAATTTAATCCAGACTCCAGGCAAAGAGAATTCTCAGGGGCTACCTTAAAAATAGTCTTAAGAAATCAAAACAAATAATTTATAGCACCTTGCAAATGTTTGTTACATATGCAGAATATGGAAGGAGAAGTACACTCCTATTCGTTCTATTTTCTTCTCCTATTGCATGATCTCCGAATCATGCATTTATTCACGGATTAATGTGGTGGTCTGAAATAGAACCAGCTTTGTGATGCCTATTAGGAAAATAATATTTGAAATCTTGCTGAAAGAGAGGCTAGAATGCCATCTTTCATTTCAAGGCACATTCTTTAGTTTTGTTATGTTTTTTTGGCAATAAAAGAGTTGACTGAAGTTTTCTTTTTTACTGGTTAATTTGTTGATTGTTTAAAAAAAAACTGGAGGGGGGATAATGACAGAAATTTCCTATATTGAATAGGTTTTTTTTAAGCAATAAGACCACTATTGTGGTAAACAATCGAAACAAAGCAGCACAATGTAGAATCTCACTGAATAACCCCCTTGCAGTTAACTGCATGAAAAGAATTTTAGGATATACATGTGATTTTACACATTTTTGGGGTGATGCAATATAAATGGGATAATGCACCTCTTTCAGTGTAATATAAGGATATTACGCCACCGAGGAGTTCCCTGACCATATAGAAGCATGAGGCCATAGGCCAAGTGCTTTTATACAGGGCAGGGATTTCTTATCCTTATATTATAATGTAAAGAGGCACATTATTTCTTATAATACATAAGATGTCTGATTCCTTCACCCCATTCGCATTTTAAATTCTAGCCTTGTCCCTTTTCCCACCTTAATTTAAATCCCCCAAGCTACCTTCTGTAACTTAAACCCAGTGGAAAGGAACATCCCAGCCCAGCATCTATGCAGTTAAACAAAGGAAGTAGCTCCAGCAGGTTCCGTTAAACTGCAAAAAACGCTGAGTCATTGTTCAGGCATGAACACTGGAATGAGAGGAGCAGTGGGATATAAGAAATGAGTCACTTAGTGACATAGCTGAGTGATTTTTATAAGGATATATACCAATGCAGCTCCCATTATAAAATATCACACTTATGTATTATAAGGAAGTATCGCTGAAATGTAGGTAAAACACAAACTTCCCAATGTAATATCGGGTTACACTCATTTTACGAGGACTGTGCTATTTTCACACCTTTTTCCTAAATGGTGTACCTGATGCACTACTGTTTAAGTTAAATTTTGCACTACTTTGTATTGAGAAACTTAAAAAGTACTGAATCGGACAATAATTACCCTGTGTTTTTTTTGGGTTTTTTAAACGACAACTACACTGTGAAAATTCATTTTAAAAAATGAAAAGTACCTGGGACAGGCAGGTAGGATTGATTATTCCTACTGTACCTCCCAAATGAGGAGATAAAAGCATGTAAAGTTTTCATCTGCCAGGTAAGTTCCCTGGACATTTCTGTATTAAAGTTACTGAAGCCAGTAGGAAGCCTGGCATAAACAGTTTTCTTCATGTTGGTGCTCCTCATAAAAACTAAATTGTGAGGTAGGAATTATTAATCCTTAAAGGGCATGTCCACCCTTAAAAATAACTTTTGATATGCTGCTCCCCCATGTCTGGTAGCCCCACCCGATGATTAGTATTTGCAAAAGCCCCCAAACTCTTACTACCCTCTCCTCGTTCCTCCGCTGCACTGCCGCCCTCTGCTTGCGAGAATGCAAGCAGAGGGCGGGACCGGCAGTCGCGTCTGTGATTGGCTGAGCGGCAGCCAATCACGGACGCGGCTGCCAGTCATTCAGTGCAGCGGAGGAAAGAGGAGAGGTAAGTAAGAGTTGGGGAGCTTTTGCAAAATACTATTCATGCGGTTGGGGCTACCAGACATGGGGGAGCAGCATATTAAAAGGATTTTACGCTAGGGGGAGGAGAGTAGAACGGGAGGGAGAGGGAGGGAGGGGGGCGGAGATCTTGTGTAGGGATGAAGCCTGCATATTCATTACAAATATCTACCGGAGGCAAGGTAGCAGGCAGAGCCCTGCTAGCCTCCTGGTGGACTGTTTTTGGGACTTTAGGGGGGGTCTACAGGAGAACCCTATGGAGCTGGGATGTGAGGTAAGGATTACACTACACTACATGGTGGGGCCATTACTGGGGGGGATTATAGTTTTGGGGGTGGACATGCCCTTTAACAGCCGTCTTCTCAGTAGGTAAAATTAGCTTGCATCTAGTATTCATACAGTATTTGTTGACTACAAGAGGATTGCATACTGCAATGCAAGAATAGAACATTTCAGGAGGATCTTTTAATTTCCCATTTGTTAAACAGTGCAAAATAACAAATAAAGGGAAAGAGTTAGGTTTTTTCCTCTTATTATTTATTGGTTGTCTACTCTGAGCAGATCTATATCATCTGTGTGGACACATCCCATATTAGCTATATTTACCATATTAACTATATTCTTTCAGCTTTTTGTGTGTTCTATTTTAACCTGTGTACAGGGGCCTGCAGAGTTGTGTGTGCATACACAAATACACAGTGCAGAGGAAACAGTGGGGTACTATAAGGGGAATGGGTGATTTAGGGCAATATATTTCGATTTCCAAATTATTCACATTAATGCAGTATGAGATTTGCCTCTCAGCTGATTGACCCACTGCTAATTTTCTTATCCAATCAATCCTAGCAGAGGAGAATACCATAAAGACTGAAAGCTACTAAATGTATTTCACTTGCAAAGATGTTTATCACTAGTCTAACCAGTTTTGATAGTTTTTATGCATTTGCTCGAAAAAAATTGTTGTATGCAGCAATCTCTTTGGCACCTGACATTTTAAAAGCAGGGCTTCAAATATTGGAATACATCAAAAAATAACTGCCAGTATATACCGTCACTATTTTAATCTTTCTTTCATCCCTTATGCAGAGAGCAATAAAACTGTCAATGTAGTTCAAGTGAGAAAATCTCTCCCAGTTCTGTTGATATGTAGTTGAGTACTATAGCCTTATAAAAACGTCATGTCCTAATAATTTAGGCCATGCAATAAAGAACCACTTTTACATTTACATTGTTGATTACTGTTAACCAAGGACTGTTTTTAGGGTGGGCTAGAAAGGCCATTTGCCTTGGACCCTTAGTCTTACAAAGGCCCTTTGGCTAGAAAATGTAGCCGGTAAATTTAGAAAATACATATTATTGGGCTGAGCCATAATTATTGTTTTTTTTATTTGTGGATTTTAGTTGGAGACTTTCAGTCTGCCAGCTGTTATTAAAGTCCCATTGATTAACTTTGTTGACATTTTGAAGCAAACATTGTATGAACACTATTATTAGTGAATACTACAGATGTTTCAAAAATACATCAATAAAGTAAGTTGCAAAAACATATTTGCTGAAAGACCTGGTCATTTCTGGTTCTCAGACAAGCTTTAGTACTATAGAGATTTATTTGAAATAGAAAATCCCTGTGGACAATTGAGAACATTCATGAACACCCCAGAGGGTTGTTCTGCCAGTCGTGTCATGGAACAGATGAAAACTAAATTCTGCATCAAAACTAAATTTTAAGGATCTATACCCACCAAAACTGGTAGTTCTTACCTGAAACTGGGTTTGGGTTTTATCTTAAGCCACAAACAGACATACAAACAAACAGGTGATTGTTGCACATTTATGCGCTTGCTCTGCATCATTCGTCAATCCTTCCGGCATTGTGCCTCTAGGAGCTACAACCTTTAAAGGGCATGTCCACCCCCAAAACTAAAATCTGCCCCAGTGCTGGCCCCACTTTGTAGTGTAAAAATATCCTTACCTTACTCCTCAGCTCCTTATGGCTCCCCTGCGGTGTTTGTCCAAATTGTAGGAAATTGAGTAGGAGCTGTCTGTATAGTATCTGGTCCCTGCTTCTTCCTTTTCCTCACTGAGGACTCATGCGCAGGGGAGCTATTTCCCTTCCACCCTCCAAATCTCTACATGGCTGCCTCACCCCCTAACTTTAAATGCAATTTCTGTAGTGTAGGGCACCCCTGCCCACCCCCAACAGCCAAGTTAGATCTGTAAATAAATGCAGCATAAATGTACTTATGCTCCTTCTTTCCTTCGGCTGTCTGCATAGCCGGCAACCGCATCTGTGGCTGCCGCTCCGGCACCTGTTTACAACTTCCGGCAAACAGAGGGCCAGGAGCAGATAGGGAATGAAGGAGCGTAAGTACATTTCTGCTGCTTTTATTACAAATTTAGCTTGGCAGTTGGGAGTGGGCCGGGGTGCCCTACTGTATGTAAAAAATAAATTAAATTTCAGGGTAGAGATACCCTTTAAGGCGAATAATGACTGACTGCTTTCTAGCAGTAACTGATAGTAAGTTTTTGAGCTCCTCTCCCTTCCCCTAATCAAATATATGTTCTCCAATGTCAGAGGGGAGAATTGTCAATGACAATGACTGTGGGAGGAGCCAGAAAGAAGTAATTTACTGCATGAGTATAATTATCCTTTAACAAAGGATCAGTCTTGCAGATGTTAGTAAAAAGATTTTCCATGTTTGTTTTTATGTCAGTTTACTATCCAGTTCCCACTTAATAGTAATATATCAGGATAAAATGATTGTACATACTGTTTATGTTTTTAAATAATTTGCAGGGGGGCCCATCTTCTTATTTTTCCTATGACAGATATATCCTTCTCCCAAGAAAACCACTTTGGAATAAGCATGGATAGGGGCCCCATCATAGTTTATCTAAGGGGCCCAGTGATTCCTAGTTACACCACTGGTGGTTGGCTTATAGATGCATTCAATATAATGCATCTATAAGCCAACATAAATTGAAATAACATGCAAACCATGGTAAGGCATAATGCATACATGAAGTATGAATGAAGCTTTTATAGACTGATTTTCAAGAAAGCTGTGCATGCTGGTTAATATTTATCTGTCTGATAGACCTCAGCACCTGGATTTTTCAGCAGATCACAACCACAGTATTTAAACTGCAAGGAAGCGAGTCTTGGCTCACAGAGAAATCTTACATGGTTTTCAGTGCTAAATGCTTCTGCTGGCAAGAGATTAAAAACTATAGTGAAGAAGCAAAAGATGAGGAGACAGTGAATCAAAGTATTTGTGATGTGATGCGAGCCAACAATATCCCTTAGTGTTTGTCATCATTATAAAATATTAGAATATAGCCTATGTTGTACATATAATTTATGAAACACATAAAGATTTTTTTTTATTATTATAAATTTTACCTATATAAAGGTTTATTTTAATCTTGGTATTTCCAAAAAAGAACATCTTGAAATGCAATCCTCACAATAGCAAAAAACACAAGGCATTCCAGTAAATCCCAAGTACATCCCATAGATGTACTTTAGCGTGCTTTAAGGCTTTAAAGAGCAAGTAACACGCATCTTCTGAAGTGATTTTTGACATAATTCTTCCACTGTTTTAGTACTTTTAAATCAGATGGAGCTTTCTAATAGATATGTATTACATTAGATTTTCTGTTTGTATGCATATACTGGATTTGAAATTGGCCTATATTTTTTTGATAGGTTGTACATTTACATTTACAGTATAACTACATTAATATAAAAATGTATTTGTTTAATTTATTTTTCTACTGGTTCCATTGGCCAAGCTGCTCTCCAGTTATAAAGCGTCATTATCATTTAAAATTTGTCAAACTGTGCCCACTAAATAACTCCAAGTTTACAGAATGGCTTTCCATGAAAAGATTACTCAACGCCCTGTTTTCTACATTTAATTCCCTCCACTCCCCAGCACCTCACAATATATCTTATATTCTTGGACATATCCACTATTCCTCTCTTTTTGTCAGGTCAGAAAACATCCTTTATTAAGTTTAATTCCAAACTAGAGTGTTAAATCTCAGAGCACATATGATTCAATGGATTACATGTATAGAACACCAGCCATGTCAACATGAGCACTTTCTAATCTCCTAATACCTTATCCAAATGGCACTACATAAATATACGTACATACAATTTAAATACAAAGCCCATCTACTGTATTTAAAGCCAAATAACAATGTTACCCAAAGACCTAATATATTGGGCATCTTTTTGCCAAGATAGTTGTACTGCTAGAAAGGGGCAGGTTTAATTGCTATTCTTATAATGGGTTGGGTGTTTAAAAATAACTTATATAGATGTGCCATTGTAGAGCGAAAAATGGACAAGTAACTAAAAATAACTAGATCAGCTTATAATGTGAGCACACACACACACACACACACAAACAAAAAAGGACCAGTTAAAATGACCTGAATTATGCTAGGTTGCTTTCAGTAGTCGGTGCATTAGACTATCACCCCTTGTTTTTCTAGCGTAATTGTCCTTCATCCTTGTAACCCAGCCTTTTGGACTTTGTGACTGGAAAACAAATTGAACTGAGTTACAGAGTAAAAACACATGAAAACTATTTTGTATCCATAAAAGAATCCAGATGTCAAAGCAGTCAGTGCCAGAATCTACATTTCTTTATTTCTTTCTACCGCAGTGTGGCATATTACAGATCAATTGGAAAAATGTCTTTTAACCAATAGAAGACGAGGTAATGTTTGAGTATGTTGCAGATCAAACACACTCACTTTATGATTACCAATCCACTTTACATTTTTTAAGAAATGCCATACAAAAGGAAACAAAAAGAAGATTTAAATCACTGTTTCCAAAGCAGGGGAATGTCATTGTCAACTTGCATTACATAGTAAATATTTGGGGGACTTTATGTGATTTTAGTTGAGTTGATATATTTCTTTGTAATTGGACCCATCGACTGTAGGTAAACAAAATTTAATGAATTTGTAAAGTACTAACAATAATTTGTAGAAGTGCATTAGGAAGAAAGACTAATGGGGTGTAAGTAAACAAAGGGATATAAGCATCAGAGGGAAATTCTGTCTGCATTGGTTATCAACAACCATCGGACAGGCCTATTTTTATGTCAGAGTTCTCCTTAAATTTCTGAATACTCTCACAATCAGACTGTTATCTGGTATATCTCTGCATTTTCTTATTTACAGTGACAGTTGTATGACAGGGCTATTAGGAATTTAGGAGGAGTTTTTTTTGTATAGTTCTAAATTATTAGTCTGTCTCTTAGAAGTTTGTTTTAAGGGCATCAGCTCCATATGTATATGAAAGTATAACTAATAACTCTTTATTAACATAAACAAAGTAAAATATTAATTTATCTCTCACTTGCTAATTGAATGTTTTTGGCCATTCTTAACTGATAATCTGATACAAGATGATTTGATTGTTTTATTTGCACTGTATAGTCTCACTCCAGCACTTATACACATTCCATTGTCTCTGTATGTTACCCACCTAACTAGATTGTAAGCTCTATGGGGCAGTAACCTCCGTTCCTCTTATGGCAAAGCTCTAGCACTTCTATTTATATCATTTATATATTTATGTACTGAACTATCAATGTATTTGTACCCCTTGTCTGACTTTATTGTATTTTGTTACTGTACAGCACTGCGTCCCCAAGTGGTGCTTTATAAATGAACGATACATACAGACATACATACATACATACTAGCAAAGCTGCAGGCTACTGGACTGGCAGCAGTTTAAAACAGCAGATCACGCAAAACTTTTTTTTATACTGACTTTTTTGATACACACTTTTGATTGGGTTAAAACATGCCATTCTATTATTTTTTGGTTTTGAACACCTACTCCTACAAAACATTTTATCAAATCTAATCCTAAATTTGCAAATTCAAATAATCCCAGATTGCTGTTCATATTATTAGATTGGTTCAGAATTTAGATTTCACAGTATTGAGGATTCAGATGGATCCAAATCTTGGAAGTTGGACAAATTGTTAAACTAATTCTGGATTTGGCACATCACTAATTTGAGATAAAATCAAGAATAATTCAACAGAACACTAAAAAACTGTACATGTACATGAATATTAAAACCGACTTAAATTACAGCCTGGCCAAATTATTAAATGGGCTAAATATTTTTTACATTCCATACTAAATAACCACACTCTAAATAATAACCACTTTTAAGGCTTAACATGATAGATAATACAGGATATTTAACTACATTTGAAAGCATTAAACATTGTTTTCCATTCAGATTTTCACTAAAACATATAATGCATGATTGCGCAATAAAATATAATCTAAGGAGTACTTAGTGTCTAGGTATTTCAAGTTTCCTTTGGTTTGAAATATGACAGTCTCTAATCTTAGGTGCCTGGGTTTTCTAGATAGCATTCCTAGACATCTATAAATCTGTAGGCCATATGAATCCAAAAGAGTGATTCAAACATTTTAATTAGATTTGAGTACTTTTATCTTTAACACATTTCTTATTTTTATTGTATTGTCAAGCAGGATTACATCATTCCATTCATATGAATAGAAATCTAGAGCTGTCAGAGTTCAGGTCTTTAGAGTGAGAATAGGATCCATCTCTGCATTCGTTCCAACAATGGCACCTGTTGTGTCATTAATTGGACATGTCCACTTGCACTTTTGTAATGTATTTGGGTGTTTTTTGCAAAACTGGAAACGTAAAATTTTAGGGGCAATTTCAGGGGAATAACGGGCCTAGAATCCCCCCACTCTGCTATCTGCTGGCTCATATTTTCATGGAGTTTTGGCACCCCTTGAACCATTAATATTTATATGATTAATTTCACACATTTCCCTAATTCTCTTGAAAAAAGGAATTCTATTGTTCAATGAAATGAATAAACAAATTCATATTTAATATTTATTATAACTATATTTATAAGAAATTTAAAATACTATTACTATTTTTGCACAGTAGTGTGTTTTTCCTACATAAAGAGTGTTAATATTACTCTGTAGTCATATTTTTTACACTATACAAAAATATAAATACATTCCTATATATACAAATACTTATCAATGCCACAGGTTAAATGTCACTTTATTCAGACAAACTTCTAGCTTAGATGCTTCTTCCTGGTGGTCCTTTTGTTTCAGTGACTATTTAGGTCTCCTAGTGTTATATAACTAAATGACTCTGTCTGTAGGCTTAAAGCAGCTGGGTGATTTTTTTCCTTATCAGTAGACAGACATCTACAGCCTATGTCACAGTAAACAAAACAAGCAGGTTTTCCTCTAAAAGCTTGTAAAACCAAAAAATATGTTAGAGGGAAAAAGATGGGATCTTTCAGAAACTTTTGCTAATATTTGAAAAGTACATAAACATTACATGTAAAAATGGGGATATTTGTTTAGATCAGATAAAGGAGTGGGTTGAGTTGGCTCTCCAGTAGAACACTTGTTTGCTTTTAAAAAGCTCTGGTGCTTAAAAAAAAAAAGCTTTAATGATTTCATATAAAATAGAAAATTTGTATTCTGTCACTGATAGATGCTGTCGTGTAAACATATCAATGAGTGTTTTATTCTACCCCATTCAGTGACTGAATAGAGGTTTTTCAAATGCCTCTTGGTAAATAGCATTCTGCCAAGACTGTGAACCGGAATAATAATTACACTTGATTAAGTTTAACTAAATCAAAGCAGGGTCCATTTGAAACCAAATGCAAATACACTTGTTGCTTGGCTCCGTATACATTGAGATATATATTCACCACTTTCATTCAATGGGATTTAAGCAGAAGAGTTCTTTTCAATAGAGTAACTTAGTGTAGCTATCCACTAAGCACTGTTGTTTACATCGGCTGGCCTAGCAAATGTTTTATTTTGTTTATGATTGGTGCAAAGTTTTATATGTCATTTAAGACTTTTTTTTTTTTAGAATATTTTTTTAAAGAAAGGAATCATTGGTGAGGAATAAAAATGGGGGTCAGGAGAAGTCAACAGTTCTTTTAGACTAGCATAAAAAAGGCATTTAGGGCATTTACAGCTCACAGCTGAAACCCCCGCCATACAACATTTATCTACACGTTGAGTTTTAAATCAATGTTCTAGGACCCCCAGCTAGTTAGAAATGCCGTGACAGAAGAAAGATGTCAGTGTTTCTTCAAGGGACCACCCAGGCCTTTCAGCTGGGGATGTATAGAATGTCCCTGCAGTGCAAAATAATAAGTTGTTTATAGACTTCCTCAATTCTAAAGGACACTTTACAGTCCCATTTAATTGAGGTGGGAACAATGTGCTGGCTGAAATAAATCTTATACTCCAAGTGTATGGAAACTTAATGTAATGACATAGAAACCTTTTTAAAAAAAATTTTTATCAAATCTCCATTAATACTATATATATATATCAAAAAAGAAAAGTGATGTGAATTTGATTATCGCTTTACACCATAATTTATTAACAAAAATATCCCATCTCTTTCAGGTGGAAGTTACCCTCCAAGATATTAATGATAATCCGCCAGTGTTTCCAACAGATATACTTGATCTAACTGTGGAGGAAAATATTGGAGATGGCTCAAAAATAATGCAATTGACCGCTACAGATGCTGATGAGGTAACCATATGAAACCTTTTCATGATAAGGGTGGTAACTTTGTTATTTAAATGTAAAGTCTGTTGGTGTTTTTTTATCAGCAAAGACAAAGCTTTATTGTGCCAACCACATCCCACAACCTTTCTGGAGGTGACTGTCCCCTTACCCTTATATATCGCAAATATATACTGAATGTTCAGATAGGAATAAGGAGAGTGGTGCATTATTTCAATACAGAGTTCATGGACTATAGGCCAGTAAATGTTTTAGCCTGGAGCACTCATTTTTAACATGTGGTTATGTTGGCTAGAACATAATTAAACAAGTCACTGGAAAATAAGTACTTGCTATGTGCTCATTTCCACATTTGTGACCTTGTGGCACCATCTCAGTATACCAGCTGTCAGCTCTTTGTGACACTGGATAAGTCACTTGGTGTCCTGGTGTCACAGCTTGGGAACGATATTAGGATGTATTAATTTACTTGAAACCACAATGGACAATTTATATGAGCTTCTATTTATTTCCTAAAAAAAAAATTAAAATTATCTAAAAATGGTAATTGTAAGAAAACTAAATAAATATACATATGCCTAATAATGTTAACCTTGTGACTATTTGCCAAACAAAAATTCTGTCATAGCAGTAGAAACTGCTGATGATGTAAAAGGTAGATCCCTACAGAAAGATTGCTTTGATGCAATGTACAACACTGGCAGGTGCTACAAATTAAATCTGTAAACCTATTTCATTTGCAAAAGTAATAGTTATTCACACCTTACAGTCTAGTACAGTGATGTTAAATCTTGGCACTCCAAATGTTTGGCAACTACAACTCCCAGCATGCCTTGGCTGCAAAATGAAGTGCTCAAGCTTCAACTTCACTGGTCTAGTAGTTCTTAGCATAGACAAGTTTAACTAAGTGGGCCCATACACACGAAGATTTCAATAACAGTATTGTACTAAAATATTATAGTACAGTGTGTGATGGTTGTCAAAGAAAACGCTCTGATAAAGTGCAATGTCCAATTTTATTGTCATACATGGGAACATTATATCATTATGAAAATGAAAGTGTGTTCACTCCCACAGAAACATTTGCAGCTAGAGTAATCACCCCCAAACCCCACATCTAAATGCTTACCTTTCCTGAATCTAAATATCTCACTTTGAACACCTCTTGTCCCTTGCTGCTCTCTGCTGACTCCTTTATGCCTAAATGAGCATGTGCAGCCATCGTAAGTTATTGGCCATGACATCACCATCATAGCCTTGAATGATGGCTGCAATGCAGAAGTTTGGCAGAGAGTGAAGGACTGGAGGAATTCAAGGAAAGATATCAGGACTCGTGAGCACCAGGGACAAAGGTAAGTATTGTGAAAACAGGGTTTGGGGGGTAGATTACACGATCTGCAAAAGTTTACATGGAGGTAAACACTACCTTAAACGGTATGGTTGCTAGATTGCCCAGTAATATTGCTTCTTGTATAGCCCCTATTTTAGATTTCAGAATTGCAAGGCTGCTCGTCAAGCCTGATAAATGCGCACACTAACCAAGTTGGCAGTTTTGCACATGTCTGATGTCACAAACCAGAGAAGTAGCAAGTTAAGGTTGAGAACCACTGAAAGTTCAGAAGTTGATTCATAGTAAATTAACACCAGCACTATACACACGTGAGCACAATTTACTGGGATTTAAGATACGGAAAATCGGCAAATGGCAGATATCAAATGGTCTCAAAGAGGAAATGTTAGGATTTATTCTGCCACAGGGCAAATATTGTTAATCTTATGCACCCGCCCCTCTCCATTCCCTGTCTGTCATTTGATCCTAAGCCACCTGTACCAAACTCAGTATAAAAACAGAGCATAGTTAGACATTCAGTGAATCTTTCAACAGGAATCAGTTGTAACAACAGCCAAGCAGAAGATCTATCATTTCTTTACAAAGATAAATAAAGAAATCTTGCTGAAAACAGCCAAATCAATGTGATGGATGGAGATGTGAGATCATGTTTAAACACAGAAAGGCCAGGAGATAGAAATTCTAAAATGAATTGAGAACTTCACCAAAATAATTAGGGCTAATGATGATCTAAATTCTATTTGGGTTATGTCACCGAAAACCATTCTAATATTTGTCTTAGCTATTTTTCTATTCTGTACATTACCCTTGATGTTTAAATAGCATGAGGTATTTTATTATTTAACTTGTTTCAAAACAAATGTGGTACTGTATTTAAAGGAGAACTAAACCTAAAATGTAAATGAGCCTGAATGGATTCCATAAATCCTAGATATAACGCTGAAATCAGCAGCACTGTGGAGAATAAGTTGAGCTCATAAAATCATGTATCTGATGGCCCTCTCTGGAAAAAAAACAGATACTTGTGGAATTTAATTGTTGATTTCTTATAAATGACAATGATTTCAGAGATAAGAGATATATCTATCCAATAGACAGTATACAGAATGCCATGTTTATCGCTTTGGCAAAATGATTCTTCATATGCTTGTACAGAACTTTGAGTTACAGAGAATTAAAAAGTCTATTAATACAGTAAATTCAAGGGGATACACAATGGCTTGAAGTTTAGTTCTTGAAGACGTTTCGCTAAACGTCCAGTTGATCTAATTGAATACAACAGATATACCATGACGTGGATGAATGAGAACCTTCACAAGCATATTTAGAAATGCATATTGATGTGATTGTGGTTGCTTATCTTCCCAAGCTCCACAGGTTTTGGTAACACTTCTCTGTGGCACATCTTTGTTTGGCACTAGCCCTGTAGACTTGAATGGGGCTTACATTACCAGCAGGAAAGGACAATGGAATTTTCCTAACTTATACCACAGAAATTCTTAAATAACTAATCATGGCTGTCACTACTTTCTGCCAATCCCATATAGCTTTAATAAAGACATCCCTTATCTGTAGGGTAGTGCAAATTCAGTAGACTCAGAGGTTTTGGTTCACCTGTTCCTTGCACATCAATCTATTGATTGCATCCATTTTACCCTATAGTGAAAGTGAGTGCAAACATGTGTAGAAAAGGCTGTGACATTTGAGATTTTAATTTACTTGTTATTCTTACTATAAAATGTTCTAGGAAGTTACTGGGAAAAAAGAAACACACTATCATTTTTAAAAACGGCAGCTTTGGCTTTGTTGCCTTTTAAATTATTTTGTTTCTACTACTTGGTACAAAATGTATTTAGTCAGCAGGAATGTTCATATTTACTCTTTGAAAGTGCTGCTTTATCGATTTAATTGTCTTTTGTTGACTGTCTATTGCATTGCATTGTCTGGCCCCTTGCTGGGTTCTGAAGGTTTGTAGCAATATGGGGTGTTAATATAATTTTAGACAATTTATTGCCATTTGGAGTAAGGAGAATAAAGGTAAGTTTCCTTTGGCAGTGATTTTCAGTCCCCCTACATTTATTTAACATCAGAACAAGAAAATTAGAACTTTACATGCGCTGGATGAAGTTTTTTTTCCTTGTTAGTATGTTGCTGGCTATATGACTTGAAAGAAGTAGTTTTACTCTTTTTACTCTTAGTTGTAATAAATATAGAGGGTAGACTAAACAGTTGAAATATAATCCCAGTAGTTCATAAAGTAGCAATGCATTATATCATTAAAGAGAGCTCAGACAAGAGTAAATACATTTTTAAAAAGTGGATAATTTCCTTTAGTAAGACAAACTGTCTAAATAAGCTTTAATTACACGATAGCCAAAGTGCCCCAAAGGGATATGCTCACTTGGTTTAAATATATAAAGTGGACATAAAGCACTGAACACACTGGAACCTTTTAGTGAATAGGTATTCCCATGGGGTTCAAAGTATCCATTTGTGTTTAGAAGACAGTGTTGGTCTGTGCTTGCAGATTCTGTTCTGTAGTCATGGAATATGAGCTGGTAGATCACAATGTTTTTTCCTCAATGGAAAGTGGCAAATCACGTCCAATTAAAAGAAAGCTGGCTCATAAGGAGATCGAACGATGAAGCATTTTTAAAAGGCATGGTCTTCCCTCTAACAAAATTAGAATCCCACAACCAGGACCACCCCATAAACCTTTTCACAATAGTTAACTTTGACTTCCACTGATCCCTTGCTACTCTTTTGGGTGCAAGCATCAGGCCATGACTAAAACAAAAGCATATGTAAAGTCATAAAGGAAGAGGGTACCGTGCGTTGAGGGGCCACCAGACTTAAAGCTTAATATCAGATTTCAGGAGCACCAAGGAGAAAGGTAAGCTGTTCCCTTAGCTGCCCCCTCTGAGCTTTTGCAAGTTTGTAAAATAACTCAGAGAGCTTAAATAGGAGACAGAAATCTTTTGAGAGGCAGAAGAAAGGGGAGAAATAAATTTCACTGCATAATAGGTTAATCCTACATTTGTCAGCTTTCTAAATTTTGGGGTTTGGGGATGAATTAACTATATATATTTTTTTTTTCATTTCAGGGGTTAACATTTTTTTTTCTTTACTACATTGTATTGGTTTTTACAAACAGAGCAAGCTTTTAGTAATCCTTTCAGTCATTGTGGCTTGACCCTTTTCTAATACTTCAGCATTTAGGCTTATTTAGACTCGTTTTGGTGGTATGTTTCTTTTATAGCCCTTTTAGACTTTCTTTCAGTGATCACTTTTAGATTACATTGTCATATTCTATCACAGGAATTGTTTAGCATTTCTGTGCTGCGAGGCATCAGTTCATTTTCAGTACAGTATGTTTATTTAAAGTGCACACGACTGCAATTTAAGTTTCTAAGAACAACATAGTTCTAAAGGCATTTATAATAAGTAGATTTCTGAGTATTATTTTCCCTTGTGATGTTTTGTGTGAAAATCTTATTACCCTAGTGGGATGACAGCATTTATTCACATGTTTGGAACAGAATGAGTAAATTAGTTAAAATTAGCAAAAATCAGTCACAGAACAATTTTATAATTGACTCCACATTGCGAGACAGTGTTGGGATTGTAAAAATATATTAGGAGAAAAGGAAAAAAAAATTAGCCAATAAAAATTGCCATATATAGAGGAGAAAATAAAAGGATTCCTTAAAAATTCCTATTATTTTAAAAGAAGGAATCCAAACACATTACAAACATAAAAATAATTTGCAAACTTTCTTATCCTACTGATATCGTATATAAAGAACTCAGGAGAACACACTAGCAATAACGCTAAGAAGTAACAGAAGAAATGTAATGGATCAATGTGAAAATAGGAATTAAGTTACTTTTATATATTATATTAATGCAATGTTGGCCATACACTATTACTTTATCTTTCAACATTCCTGCAATGTTCCCCTAAAGTTCGTGTAACATCTCAAGAACCCCTCACTGTCTAACTTTATCTTTAGACATTAAATAGAATCAACGATTGAACGTCAAATCTGTCAAATGGTTATTTAATTAAATTTACGGTATACATAGCAATAGTAAGTTAGTGTAAGTGGCTCAGAGTTTTGAGACCAATTTGTCCAATGATTTGCGGGATCATTGACCATTAAGGAGCTCTGCCTTATAACTCTCTTCAGCAGAAGTTAAGTTTTGTGCTACATAGTACCACAGAACCTAAACATTTAAATATTGCATCGGGTACCCACTACCCACTACCCACCATTAATGCAAACTGCCCACAAGCCCTGTTACTTAAGTGGCCATAAAGTGTGAAACCCAATCTTCCCAAGGTGATATTGGGTTAGCGTGGATTTTACACTTATTTGGCAAATTTTTTTAAAAAATTCTGGGCTGGTTCCTATGTTATCAATTAACAGAACAAAGTCAAGCCAAAATCATGTTTTTTTTCTGCACAAAAGATTGCAGCTGTGAACATAAATACTGTATTTAATTGGCCTTATAATCATTATCGGCCCTGTTATGATTCAGTGATGTTCTTCTTGAGTGCAAGGCAAGTGCTCTTTCTTCTTTCCTTCCAAATACAAACAGGGTGATATGCTGAAAGCCATAATAGCAGAAGTCTTTTGTGGCAATGTACTTAGGGCTTAGCATGACGTAAGAAGCTATTGCTGTTCTTGGTAAATTGCCCTGAGACTAGCACTCCCAACAGTAAGTTTTCCAATGTGGTATACACTATAAGTGCATAGTCTAAAACATTACAAAACATCTTCTGTTTGGGTTGATAGGCTACAAATTTAGTACCAGCATGCAAAGTGAAATCCTTCCCTGTAACTGGCAAGACTTATATAGGAAGATGTAATAAAAGCTCATAGCGTTAAAAATGGTGCTAATTTTATAGCACAATTCAGTATAATACAGTATATTAAAATACAATGAATCCAGTGATTATGTTCCTTTGTTATTAATTATAAGTGTTTTAATACTTTAAATAACCTGTACACACCAAGGTTTTCTTAAAAAAGCCTTTATCAAACAGTGCTAGGTATAAATTTGCATTATTTCTAAACATGCTTATTAAATCTTGCCATAAATGAAGGGGTTTGTGGGAAAACATTAACTTAGCAACAATTTACCATTCCCTTTAGTTTTATAATTTTCTGCAAAGTTAAATTCAAGAAGAAAGTAGCATTTAGATGCACATTAAAACAGTAAATGATGCATGGTATTGCTTACATGCAAAAGTGCTATAGTCCAGTGGTTTGGAAATGTAAAATCACTGTTAATGCCAATGCTGTATACATAATGACAATATAACTTGTTTTTCAGGGTCCTAATGCTCTGGTAACCTACACTATTATAAGTGGTGCTGATGATTGCTTCCGAATTGACCCAGAATCAGGAGAACTAATTGCCACAAAACGTCTGGATAGGGAACGCCGCTCCAAATATTCTCTTCTTGTCAGAGCGGATGACGGGCTTCAGTCTTCTGACATGAGAATCAACATTACAATTAGTGATGTCAATGATCATATCCCCAAGTTTTCAAGGGCAGTGTATTCATTTGATGTTGCAGAAGATACAATTTCAGGTAAATTTCATTTTACACATACCTGTTTATTATGCTACGTGTAGGAGATTTAAGAGAGCAGTTTCTGTGGATACAAAATAAGTGCTAATAAAATGTGATGATGTCAGTCTTTTACTGACTGAATTTTAATTTTAAGGACCACAGTTATAATTGAAAGTTTACTAAACTATCAGGTGGAAAATGTAACCTGTCCTTGACCTATAACAGCATGTGAAAAAAGTTTCCTTGTGCCCCAGATAAGACTGTGGTGTAATCTCCTTCTAATTCCATTGTTCCTTATAATATGTGCATTCACTTTTAACTTAAACCTGCCTACACAAATTATAATAGTGCACATTTACCAAAATGTCTGATCATTCGGACAGACCAAGTTTGTACAAAAATGTGGCCAGGTATAATCATCTGATTCAGGTGATTGGCCATTGGGCCAAAATATATACTAGCCCTTATGTTCTCAAAGTTACATTGTACAACCATGGTCCTTTATTCCCAATTGACTTATTATGAGCAGTCCATTGATGGTCACTCATGCTGATTGGTTGCACATTACCACTTTAAAGCCGGAGCAACAGACTACCAATCAGACTATTAATGGCCTGCACAATTGGCTGTGATTTTATGTTACATACAATCACTCAGATGGACTGGATTTGTGTGACAATCAGTCCGAAGCATTCATTTGAGTTGGAAATAATGTCCAGTATTTTTTCCTGGTTAACCAAAGTATTGGTTGTAAAGGTCAAGCATCAACCTGTGCATGCCCAGCCTTACTCAATTTAGTGCTGATTTATTTTCAGCTAAATAATGCGATATAAACAAGCTAGTAAGTTACAGCACCTGTGGCGGTGGGAACTGCCTCCAAACAATCATGCCGGCGCTCCAAACACCTCCATCCAGTACACCGTCTCCCTCCCGGTTATATCATACCACGTCCATGCCCAAAGCGTAGTGTCCAGTGGGACAAAAAGGGGAAGCGGGCAGCCGGGCTTCGATAAAATTCGTAAATCCTGAGGAAGTGGCTATAGGCCACGAAACGCGTCGGGTGGAGCCTGGAGGGTTCACATGTTCCTATTGCCCATGGGTTCGTTTGTTTGCAACTTTGTATAAGATGATTTTAAAGATTTGACAATAAAGGATTTACGAATTTTATCAAAGCCCGGCTGCCCGCTTCCCCTTTTTGTCCCACTGGACACTACGCTTTGGGACTGGATGTGGTATGATATAAACAAGCTACTGTATTAGAATAAAAACAAATCTAGTAAATTGGCACATGCTGTACATTGCAAAATATAAAAAATCAGCTTTAGGCATGACAGATATGCAACCCTCCATACACCCGAAATACTCTGTCAGGCAAACTCTACAGAGCGTGTGGGAGGAAGCTAGTACATATACTGCAGTTTTTCCTTCTCGACTTCCCTGCCAAAGGAACTCAAATGCAAGGAAATCATTTTTTCTCGCCTATTTATAAAATGAAAGGTGCTGTCATACAGTATCTTTTAGTGTAAATAGAAATGTAAACCCTTTCCCTCATATCCTTAACTTGAAGGGGGTTGCGGAGACAGCCATTCTCTTCGCTGTCAAGAAAATATCTGTGCAGACTGGGAAGTGTCAGCATTGACACTGGGATGTTATTGCTGCCTTACAGAGAATTCACTTAGAATAACGTCTTAACTTTTACAGATTCAGACAGTAATGTCAGAAGTTATTAAATCAACAACTGAGCAACTACTAAAAAATCTATATATCTTGCATACCCTCCTTTTATACAAACACGGTTCTTAAATCAAACTGAGAATGCACAACCTATTCACTTTCCTAACAAACAATATTTTATCAATATCAGGTTTTAACCTTAACCTGGACACATAAATGTTATTTTAGAAAGCTTTGCCAAAAATGTGTTACAATTGATATAAAAACAATATCAAGGAATGTGTTGCTCATTTGTGTTAAGCATTACAACTACAATACTTTTCAGATGCACACAGCATGGGGCTTTTTTGAGCTTTCAGTATTTTTTATTCTGTCTTTGTATTAAAAAACACAACACATCACACTCTAAAAATAAGAAATAGACCAATGCTTTTGTAATATGTAATGATCCTGTGCCTCAGTGCATTGTGGGACACATTTCTATTGCTCTTATCGTGGAGAAACGTTATTTAGAAATGTCTAGATAGCTTAGTTACACATAGATTAAAATATCAAAACCGAGATCAGCGACTATGATAAATAATGTGAATATTGCTGGGAAAGGTTTTCAAGGCCAGTTACATATTGCATGTACACTTTTCTAATTTTTTGCCTTGTCTAATAAGAACTCTGGAGCAAACAGTTTTTTAACCATACATAATCTTCATCTGTTTTATTATCTTAACTCATTATGCAAGACACGTCTTTGCCAAGTGTACTTACCATAACATTTGCCCATAAACTTGTGCTAGAATACTGCATCCTTTCTTGAAGGTAAAATCTGCTCCATTTCCTGCTACTTGTTGCTTTAAAGGGGAAGTTCAGTGCAAAATACATATACTTTTAAGAAAAAAGAGCATTATTTTTTCATCCCAATCACCTTAACCTGCTCATTCAGCATTTTGTCTGTGTATAAATAAATGCTTCTGAAATACTGACTTCCTGTTTGCAGGACCCCTAGTAGGGACCGTTATGGTCTGGCCCTCAGTAGGGCATCTGAGCATGGTTGACCCATCCAACAGCCAATCAGTAGAAATAACTGATAGGAACATTCCACATTAGTGTGGGAAAAAACAGACCTTTACTGAACCTAAAATGTCAGCTTACTAATGTCAACAGCAGGTAATAGTAAGGGGTAGAAATTCAACTGATTTTTCAGAATGGAAGAGAATATGTAGAATAACTACTAGGTCATTATAATATAAATAATACTAAAAACTAATAATTTTAAAAATGATATTTTTCACTGAACTTTAAAAAAGTAGGTAATGTACCGTAGGTCTAAAATATGGGCCAATTTTTTTAAAGAACTTCGTGACTATAACTATAAACAATTCTAATCTTTGTATTCTATTTTGCTTCTCTGTCACAGGCTCAATAGTTGCTGCAATATTAGCAACTGATGATGACTCAGGAATCAATGGAGAAATCACCTATATTGTTACTGATGACGATGATGATGGCATCTTTTTTCTGAACCCAGTTACAGGAGTTTTCAATGTAACACGATCTTTAGATTATGAATGGCAACAATATTATATTCTTACTGTCTGTGCACAAGATGGAGGTGGGCAAGCCTCATGTGTAAGGGTGTATTTCAACATCTTGGATATAAATGACAATCCCCCAGTCTTCAGCATGAATTCATATAGTGCATCAGTAATGGAAAATTTACCTCCAGGATCAACAATTCTTACTTTGAACGCCACAGATGCTGATGATGGTATGAACTACTATTGTGCTTCTAGTTATGTAGCAGATAAATGTAGAATCTCTAATGAAAGGTATAATGTCTCCAGTGCGTTTAACTATTTTAAACTGATACTGTGGAAATAAACAGTTATGTGCTACTTTATTCTAACCTAGCAGATTGTGGGCAGAAATGAACCCCCAATGATAAAAAGCCACCATCCCCTATGATATTCTTTCTACTAGATAGTATACCATATACTTATGAGTTTAATTACCACCCTCCAGCCATATAAAGCTCTCAGAAATATTGTAATATATGAAATATTTTTTTATTATAAAATAAACGTTTTGCTGTAGTGTGTGCAAAAATGAGCCCTGATGCATGAAATTCACCCTTTTGGTTGATATTTGTGTTATTGGATCATTGATATTTTTATAAGCCTAAGGATAGAAACTGATACTAATTGCTCCCAATGGGGCTAGACACATGAGTGAGTGTCTCCTGAAATCTGTACACATTTTTCTAGAATGCACACCTGTTTCTGCGGAAATTAATTCAGATCAATCTTCCTTGCTGGCTATTGGCCAAAGATATGCTGCAATGCCTCCTTACGATTTTTTTTGCTTCAGATGTGTTTGAATGGCTTTTTTGAGAAACAGTTAAAATACTGTACTAATGGCAGAATTGTGCTAGTGAAACAAGAAGGGGAAGGCATAATTGCGCCATTCCCTCAGGCAACAGAAAATAAATTATAATGCATGTGTTTAATGTTGGTTTTCTGCAGTAATTGTTTAGTTGATGTGCCAGACATTAAGGATGTATTTCCAGGAAACAAACCCATCTTTCAAACATGGTAGTGGCTGGTGCAGCTGAAAGTGCCCTGCTTGTCTCAATTACCTGCCAAGCCGGTGTCAAAGATCTGCCACTGTTTTGAGTGGGGGAAAAGAGCAGAGCTGTCAGCTACACAGCTGTGGCCATCTTTGAAATGGTCTGTTTGCACTGTATGGTAAGAATTAGAGGTGGGTCTCTAACCTCCCTTGAAATTAATCTTTATTATTTAAAATTGTGGCCCTGTATAAAGTTTTTTTGGGAGGGAGTTAGGTGGGGGGGAGGGAATTAAATAGTTTGATGGATAAAGTCTAAATATGTTGTCAACTACAAATTGTAGCAGACATTTTGTAAATGCAAATATAAAAAGGGTTCTTATATTTAATTATGTTTTAACTACTTAGGAATATATATTTTAGGCTAGATATTTTGGCAGAAATTTTACTTTTTTGGAATTACTGCCACAACCCTTTATTTTGGCAAGAAATCAGCTGGAAAATGTTTATAATTGTCTGTTTTTTTATGTATTTAATAACGAAGGATTGAATGATCAGGCTGAGATAGCAGTAGATCTATTAGTAGTTTTATTAGTAAAGGTCAGGTGGTCTTTGTCCTATATGCACCTAGCCATTCAAAAGAGATGTGGTAACTGTTTGTAAGAAGTTTAGCATTTGATTATTTAAACTTAAGGCTCGTACACACACACACAATGTGCACACTGAGCCACTACCCCCGACACCGACCGCTACCAGCGATGAACAGCCATTTTGGCCCGAGAATCGGCCATGTGTATGCGTTCAGTCTGGGGTCATTGGCTGATCCGCCCGGCGGATCGACGAACGTCCCCCGGCCTGAACGCATACACATGGACAATTCTCGGTCGAAATGGACGTTCGTCGTGGGTAGCGGTTAGTGTTGGGGATCGTGGCTTGGGCACAATTCACATAGAGTCAGTAGTCACTTATAAGCAGTAGAAATGACTATGCAATCCATGTACATTACAAAAATAAGGCAAAGGAATAATTTCAGAAACTTCTATATATTTATATGATATATCTCTCTATCCATCCATCCATTTATCCACCTCTCCATCCATACACCTGTTTATCTAGCCATCTATTTCTCTCTGTTTCTTTTAATCTTTATCTACCATCTGTTTACAGACAAACAGTAAATTACACTAGCACTATTAGGCTGGGTACACAAAGGGAATTTTTGTCCCGAACGAGCATTTGCTACAAGTAATCACACAGCCGGGACACAATTATTATTGTGGATTTATATAGCGCCATCTTCCATGCCACTTTATAGTAGAATTAATATACAGAAGTAAAACATACATGTTGCATACAAGGGTAGTGCAAGTAATTCAAAGTGCAAATAATTTAAGTGCTGGTCCAGCGGCATTTAGTGTGGTAAGTTACTTACCACACTAAAGAAGGAGGGCCCTGCCCAAGAGCTTACAGTCTAGAGGAGATGGGGATGAGACATAAGGTGAAGCAGATCAGTAGCTGTAACTAAGTTGTCAGTGGAGTATAACTAGCGGGTCTGCGATGGGTCTGTAAAAGGAGTAGAAGTGTCTAGGTCCAGATTGTAACCTTGCCTGAAGAGGGGAGTTTTGAGGTTGCCTTTGAAGGTATGAAGTGATAGTGAGTGACGTATAAAGCGAGGAAGAGAGCTCCAGAGCAGAGGGGCAACACAAGAAAAGTCCTGTATACGGGCATGGGAAGAGGTGATAAGAGTGGATGAGGGCAGAACAGAGGTTACGCCTTGGGTAGTATCTATTTATCAGATCAGAGATGTAAGGGGGGGCTGTATTGGAGAGAGCCTTGTAGGATAAGGTTAGCAGCTTAAATTGGATCCTTTGGGCAATGGGAAGCCAGTGGAGAGATTGACAGAAAGGGGCAGTGTGTGAGAAGCGGGAAGAGATGTGAATGAGCCTGGCAGCAGAGTTAAGGATTAATTGAAGGGGTGCCAGTCGGTTGCTTGGTAGACCGCACAGGAGGGTGTTACAGTAGTCCAGCCGAGAGATGATAAGGGCATGAACTAGTTCTGTGAAAGGAAGGGATGAATGAGTGAGATGTTTTTAGCTTTAACCGACAGGAGTTGGACAGGGTATTAATGTGGTGTTTAAAGGAAAGTTCTGAGTGAAAGGTTACTCCCAGGCATCATACGTAAGGTGTTGGGGAGATTGATGTGGATAGTAATGTTGGGTAGGGGGTAGATCGAGATGGTGGGAAAATGACAAGTTCGGTCTTGTCCATGTTGAGTTTAAGGAAGCCAGAGGACATAAAAGCACAGATGGCATTTAGGCAGTCAGGGACCCGGGATGTCAGAATAACGAGATCAGGGCCGGAGGTGTAAATTTGGGTATCATCAGCATACAGGTGGTATTGGAATCCAAAAGAACTACTGAGCTGAGCTAGCCCATAGGTGTAAATGGAGAAGAGAAGAGGGCCGAGTACTGAGCCTTGTGGTACCCCCACAAGGAGGGGGAGAGTGGTGGAGTTGGAGCCAGAGTGGGAACACTAAACGTCCTACCTGAGAGGTAGGAGGACAACCAAGATTAAAACAAACATTTTACACTGTATTGCAAATCTCTCTTTAGTTGTCAGGCTCATCTGTATTTTGAATTTACATTTGAAAAATGTAATATTACATTTAATGAAGCATGGCAAGAAAAAAGAATTACACATGCTTAAAAATAATGTGTGATTTGTTTTAAAAATGTAAATGATATTTCTATATAGTAGCAAGAAACATGTGACATGATGACTTTGTTGTAGAAAGGGGACAATGTGTAGTGCTAAGACATGTCATTATGTCAATATTACTTTTGTTCACATCAGTTGTGCATATTCTTTTCAATATAGTCCAGTAATTCAGTGCAAATGGTTTTGCATATTAACCCCTCAATAGACATGTATATATATACATAGATAGACAATGGAGTTTTACTTAAGTGTTCATTCAAAAGTGCATGAGGCAACATTTCTGTCCTGGAATATTTAGTGTGTCTCTCTGTGTTGAGATACTGTATATGTGTGTGATAACTTATACCCAAGATAGACCTCTGTGCTGCTCCATTATACTACAGAATTTAAAGCTGTTTTCACCTTCTTTAATGCAATGGCAGCATTTTATACTAGTTTATTTTTTTTCTTAATGAAATTCGGTTCACAGGTTTTGAAAATAAAAGGTTTTAAATAAAACACAAGCAATTTAATACATTGTAGAAACACAGACATTTTAGGGCTGTTATTTATAGCCCAGGTTTTTGATTGGTTTGAATAAGATGGATCATAGTTCTAGTGGATTGAAGTAATTTTTGAACCATTTAGTTTATAAAGCCAGATTGAATGAGAAAAAAACATTTTTTTCTATAATATATCTTCAGAAAACCTCATGTCCACTGCGTTATTCATTTCCTTGTTAAATGAAATCTAGCGCAAAGTGACTATATTTTTATAAAGAATGATGGATTCCTAATCAGCTCAACAAATCTGTCCTTGTTTATTTGCCAGAATCTGATACAAACTATGGTAATTGTACAGAATGCTATAGCTGGAAGCAATTTGCTTTGGATACCTGATATGAAAATACGGAGCAAGATGGAAAACTGTAAAATGTAATCTGGTAATAGATCCACAGGAATTTATTATACTTGTAGTTTAAATTAATCTTGACCATCATTTTATAAAACCACACAACATTCATTAATTTAAACACAATACAAATATGCCAGTCATTTAAATCTTTCTTATATACAACCCCATCACTTGCAATTAATCAAATTCATTTACCATCTAGAACTAGGTAGTTTTACTAAATCCAAAAAACTCTTAAAGTCAGGCATAGACCTTAAGGTACAGCTGATGCATCAAGCACTGTAAACACATCCATTGGCAGAGAGGCTTATTTTCCTCCTGTCGGGGAAATATAATTTGAATGTATCTGTTGTAATCTGATTTGTGTGCAATCTATGGAGGAAACCTATGATCAAATAAGGGTCAGTTTTTTAGCCATCATAGAAGCATCAGTAGAAGTCTGAAATGGATGGATGTCTTAATCAAGCATATGTCTCCTAAACAGAAACTGATACTGTGAAATAATTTGACAATTTTTTTTGTTAGTCTGATATTTTAATTCACATAGTTATTTTAGATGGAAAAAACATTCAGTTTTGTTTTGTCAGCTATTTCCCAATATTCAAATTTTACTGGCCAGTACGTTGTCACGCACAAGACCCTTATACAGAACTGTGTACACACTTTAACACACTAACAAATGGCTGCTGGAACACCAAATTTTATTGTTAGGCATACAATAAAATAATGGTTGGTGACTTTAGCTCTACTGACAGGTGTTTAATAGGAATGGACTAAAACTCGAACCCGAGTTCGAGCCAACCTTTATGAGTTTGGACGGACTCAAACTATTTGAACTAGTTTGGGTTCAAACTAGTTTGATTTTCCGGACTCGCAGGACTATTTTCGAATGTATGAGGATTTTTGAACATTCGGCAGGCCCCGAACGTCTCGATATTCCCGAAAACGGACACTTGCAGATTGCAGAGCAGTCAACAATCCAGCAGGGGTCCCACAGCTCAAAACCGGGACCCCTCCCGGGTCCTTAGAAGTGCCCTTGTGGCCCTGACAAGGGCCCTTTGGGGCTTAAGTGGTCCCGCAGCTCGAGCCGGAACCACCCTCCCTGGCCCTTGTAAGGGCCCTTGCGGCTCTTAAAAGAGCCCCTGGGCGGTGTCTTCTGTCTTCCATCCGGTGACACCAGCTCCGCTCCAGAGAAGTACCCCTGCGGCCACCAGGTGTACCTCCGGCGCCGGTGGCCTCAACGAGGCCGATGTTACCGGCGTCTTGATCCAGCATCTACTGCCATCTACTGTGATGATTTCTGAGCTCCGTGGAGGTTTGCACCTCTTTATATATGTTTGCAGAAAACCCTAATGCGTTTCTGATTGGTCAATTTTTCAATGCTTGGTTTACATGGTTAACATTAACCAATCAGATTTCGGAGAATCTGATTGGTTAATGGAAACCAAGCATTGAAAAATTGAAGAAAAAAAAAATCAGAAATGGATTAGGGTTTTCTGCAAACCTATATAAAGAGGTGCAAACCTCTGCGGAGCTCAGAAGTCATCGCAGTAGATGGCAGAAGAAAGACGATGCCGGATCAAGACACCGGTAACATTGGTGCTGGAGGTACCCTTGGCGGCCACAGGGGTACTTTTCGGGGTCGGTGGCCTCAGCGGATGGAAGACAGAAGACGCGGCCCAAGGGCTTTTTTTAGAGCCGACGGGGGTCCTGATTCGAGCTGCGGGACCCCCAACAAAGGAACTTATCAGTGCCGCAAGGGCCCTGATAGGGCCAGGGAGAAGGGTCCCGGCTTGAGCTGTGGGACCCCTTAAGAACCAAAGGGCCCTTGTTAGGGCCACAAGGACACTTATAAGTGCCGGGCAGGGGAGTCCCAGTTCAAGCTGTGGGACCCCTTAAGCCCTAAAGGGCCCTTGTCAGGGCCACAAAGGTCCTTGTAAGGACCCAGGAGGGGGTACCGGTTTTAGGCCCTCGAACTCCTGGCCAGATTGTTGGCTATTCGGCAATCCACGAACGGACAATTTCGGAAGCGCCCATTTAAATTTTACCGAAAGTTCTATTTACCCCATTTACTTTAATGGGTCTGTTTTTGGACTTTCGAACTTTCAAACTTATTTAGAAGTTCGAAAGTTCTAAAACGGACCGAACTTTCGAAAGTTCGGCCATCTCTATTGTTTAAATGAAGGGCATTATGGAAAAACTGTTTTTAGAATTTTGTTTGCAAAACTCAGTCCATCAGTAGTTATTACTCACAAGTGATGGGATCCTTATTGTGTAGTTGTAGTGTGTACTAGTTGTAATATGTCTAGCTAATATCTTTATGAATGTGTGTGATCTTTTTTTAAAATAATCTTTGTAATTCATTTACTTAGGGTTCTAATATGCTTAGGGGAGGGATACTTAGCCTGAAATCCTGATATGCGGTAATCACCTTGCAAGTTTTGCTGCATAGCGGGATTGCGGACAGATTAGGAGCGCCCCTTACCCCACCCTTCAGGAGACATAGCTCATAACTTACAGGGTTATTCAATAAAAGTTCTTATTGTTTAAAATTGTGCTAATTTTGCCCCAACCAATCAGATCTTATTTAACATTTGAAAGCTAACATCTTATTGGCTGGGGCAAAATTAGCACCATTTTAAACAATAAGAACTTTTATTGAATAACCCTGTTAATGTTTTCAATATTGCATCGGATTGCTGTGCCCTTCATTTGAAATGGCTGTGTAAAGCCCACGCTAACCTGGTATCTCATCTTTATCTTTATGTTTTCTAGCAGGGATGTTACTTGCTGGTAAAGTGCCAGGTGTTTAAACAAAGATTTCACATTTAATGTGTTGTAGGGAATCAATTCATTCCCCAGTTTGTAGCTGCCTGAAATGTTCTTGCTGACTCATTTAGATAGGAAAAGATTACACCTGGGATATAATGTGGGCACATTATTAGTAATAAAAATGATGCGCATCCAATCCTGTGGTTGAATGTGGCTGATATAATTGTACAATAGCAAATTGTACAATTATATCAGCCACATGTAAATTGTTTATTATAGCTGCTAGCCAACATTCTAATCTAGCAATACATAATAACTTACATTTTAAAAGAATTGCAACAGGACATAAACCACAAGAGCGTTAAAATCAATATATTACATTGCATCTAGCAAACTCATTTTTTGTGTGTGTGCTTAGTGTTTGCAAACACAGCACCATTAAAAGTCTTAGTATTGAGTTCTCACGTTTCCTGTCTCTGTGCATTGCACTAGGTCACCCCTGCAAATTAGCAGCTGTATTCTGCAGTAAAAAGCAGATACCCAACTACCTATAAACTTTGCCTTTAGACATTTTTGTCTCAATGTTTTATCATTATAATACCATTTCCAAACTGATGAAACAAGTTACATCTTCTTTCAAATGTCAATAGTTTGTTATAAAATTATGGTAACATTATTCATTATTGTATATAAGTATTATTTGATGTGACGCCAGACACGAACACCAAGCACTATCAGTGATTGAAATTAAAGGATAACTATTGTGTGTATAAAGTTTTTTTTTTAAATACCAGTAAAATGAAAAGTACTTGGGACAGGGATATAGGACTGGTATTTCCTACCTTTTGATATTGTTTCTGTAAGGAGCACCAACCCAAAGAAAACTTCTTCCTGGCTTCAGTACTATCTTTACAGGATTAGTCAAGGACTAACCTGGCAATTGAAAACTGTAAGTGCTATAGCTCCTTAACGAAACAATATTGTGAGGTAGGAATAATCAATCCTACCTTCCTGTCCCATGTACTTTCCATTTTTGATTAGTTAATTGCTAGAGTATAGTTATCCTTTAAATGGGTAAACCATGTTGATCTGAGCTAACTCCACTGCAATGCATAGAAGTATAATTTGCACTTATCTGGGATGTTGCCAACCAGTTGCTGTTTCTAAGTAGCCCTAAGTAATCTACAGGAGTGGCAGTGGCTTAATATATTACTGCTGTAGTGTTATTGAATTACTTTTTTCCTACATGTTCATAGATTTTGGGAATACTTGGAACTGCACTAATCTTCTAAAGGAGGCCCAGATTATGCCAAAAATATTTAGAAGTGAATTTGAAATAAATAGAAACAGCGCATAGCCAATTTTTCCCCTGTCATTCACTCATTCAAGTCTATCCCATGCTAAACATTCTTGGACATCATTGCCAAAATAAATAAATAAATCCGTTGACATGAAAAGAACACCACAAATCTCTGTAATTGAAAGTATTTCTTTATTGTGCTTGGCAGTATTATTTGTGAATTTTGAAAATGTAGAAAGAAGAAACTTTGCATAGAAAACAGCTGATGCTATTGTTGCAAGCCCCGTACATACACCACATAGAAAGAAAATAAATCTCTGTTTAGAGGGAAACACCATAATAGGCAGTAATGTGTGCTGCTAATATATTTTTACCACCTCTAATGTTTGCATATTGCAATGATAAATTACAATTGAAAAGAAGGAGAGAATGTTGGATAAAAGAAAACATCAGTGTATGTATCGTAGACTATTAGCTGGTAACTATAATATGGTAACATTGGTGGTAATCTAGATTTTCTTGTTTGCATATGGAAATTATTAGTATTTTTTTGAACATGACGATTCATTTTACAAGCAGTATGACCTCAACCTATTTAGCACTTGATTAAATGATGCAAAATCACCCTACAAAAGCAGAAACAACATGGCCCACAGTTTAGCAATACATTTCTATTTCTTGTATTTGAACTTTCATAAGATTTTTTTTTTGTAAGTGTAATTGTTTGTCAAAGGAATATTTTACCGTAAAAGTG
This sequence comes from Hymenochirus boettgeri, assembly GCA_019447015.1. Classification (NCBI taxonomy): domain Eukaryota; kingdom Metazoa; phylum Chordata; class Amphibia; order Anura; family Pipidae; genus Hymenochirus; species Hymenochirus boettgeri. Next base: position 129,675,309 of record CM033469.1, read on the forward strand.
AACTTTGCTTATAAAGTATTAAATGAAGTACGGGAGGTAAGACAGAACTTAGCGGCAGTGCAATCCACTGCTGGCTCCTGAACGGTCCCGACTGCTTCTGACTGTAAGTAAACTGTGATGAGCATGCACGAATGCACACTATAGTTTACTCACAGCCAGAAGCAGTCGCTACAAGTCAGAGGATCCAGCGGTGGATTGTGCTACGGGTAGGTTCTGTCTTCTCTCCCCATACTTTACCTCCCATACTTCACTTAATGCTTTAAAAGCAAAGTTTTCTTTTACAGTTAACTAACCCTTTAAGACTGTATGTAAAGAATGCTATAATTTGCAAAAAACAAACAAAAAATACAAAAGATATATACATAACCATATATTTACTAGGCACAAAAACTTGATCATTTTTTAATTTCTTTTTTTAGGCTTTAATGCTAAACTACAATATAGCATATCTTCTGGAGACAGTATGGGACAGTTTAAAGTCAACAATGATGGCACTCTAAGCATTCATCGTCCTCTGGATAGAGAAAGCCAATCCTTCTACAATTTAGTTGTTCAAACTCATGATCTTGCACCTCCACCATTAACTAGATACACTAGCTCAGTGGAAGTATCTATTATTCTTTTGGATGTAAATGATAACCCACCAAGTTTTATTTCACCAAAGCTGACTTATATCCAGGAGAACACACCCTCGGACACTGTTGTATTCAGGGCCCAAGCCACTGATCCAGACAGTGGGCCAAACTGTTATATTCAGTATGCATTACTGAGTTCACTGGGAAACAAATTTAGTATTGGAAACATTGATGGAGAAGTACGTCTTACAGGAGAATTGGATCGAGAAGACATTTCTAATTACACACTGTCTATTGTGGCAAAAGATAAAGGTTCTCCGTCACTTTCTTCCACTGTGGAGGTGATTGTTGTAGTTCTGGACATTAATGATAACGCTCCTCACTTTTTGCAAAGACACCTAAAAGTAGAAATCAGTGAAAACATCTTAACTGGAACAGATCTCATTCAAGTCATTGCTACCGATGCAGATGAAGGTCCAAATGGTATGGTTCGCTATACTATTGTTGATGGAAATCCAAGCAAAGAATTCAGGATTGATTCAGTGACAGGTGTTCTATCAATCGCCAAGCCTTTAGATCGGGAAAAAAAGTCTTCATATTCCCTTAAAATTCAAGCATCTGATCGTGGGAACAGCCCTCGTTCTGACACAGCAACTGTCAATATATTTTTAACTGATATCAATGATGTTCTCCCTAAATTTGAGCTGTCACCATATACGGTTAATGTTCCTGAAAACTTGGAGGCTCTGCCTAAAGTTATCCTTCAGGTGAGTGAATATGTATCCATTTTTTTATTTCACTAATTAGAGTTAACAAAGTATATGATATACTGGTTTTTATTATCTTTGGACAGTGGTGCCCAGCATGTGTCCAGATCGTTGGGTAGTATTGTGTTGGGTTTTGACTAGGAGAGGGGGACAGAGCTAGACAGCATGGCATACTCTATGTGCTTCCCTTGTAGAACCTCCAGATGATTTAGAAATGTAATTACTATGAGAAGAACAGAGAAACCTTTATTGGTGCTTTTTGCTTTTTACCCCTATATTTACTCAAAAAGATGAAGGTCCGGTTATACACAAATGTTAAAAAATACAATTGGAGTTATTTATTTTTTTTATTAGTTTTTTAATATCTGAAATTTGCATTGTTGCTGATATAGAATATGTCTCCTAGTGATTATATTTAAACTGTCATTTCACCATATGGAGTGGTTTTGATCAGTGACTTAAAATATATCTAGAAACATATTCAGTACCCTCAATTCATGCTTTTATACTAATTAATCATTTACTTGCAATGCTTACAATCTTTGTTGCTTTAGGTTGTAGCAAGGGATGATGATCAAGGTGTCAACAGCAAATTAACATACTCTTTGGCTTCTGGCAATGAAGATGAAATGTTTATGTTGTCATCAAGTGGACAGTTGAACCTTATAAAAAGTTTGGATCGGGAAATAAGAGAGCGCTACACCTTACATATAACAGCTACAGATGCAGGTACATTTATTCCTTTAACCTAAATGTGACCTTAGGTTTTGGGTTATTTACTAAATTTCAAAACATTTACAGGAAAAATTACTGGAATCACATCTACAAATGTGTGTGAGCAATGAGTATTCCTACCTCCCATTCTTGTCTGCTAGTAGAGCAGCAGTGTTTTGGAGATAACCACAAGCACTATAGCCTCACTGTAGCCTGCCATCTCTCCCCCACTCCACCATTATCTGTCCTTTTTCTCTACCCATACACATCTTAGGGATGTGGCTAGCTTTAAAAATGATTTAGAAGTTCAGGGGTGGAGTTTATGATGCAGCTTGTGATGTTCTGTCTTAGCAGTAGGCATGCTTCAACCGTAAACTTTGGGGGCGGACTGGTGGGGATGGGGATGTCACAACTCTGCGGTAACAGTATAAAAACACCTTTTATACTGATGTAACATTGCATAGACTGCAGCTAGAAGCATGATCCTGTAGTCATCTTAAAGGTAGGAGTGTGTCCTTATAAAGGTCACTTGTTTCCCTTTAAAGACTAAATTACTAAGAACTACAATTAATATTTTAAAAAAATTCTAATTCCTACAGATTTTGACAAAGCAAAATAAATAAATAAATAAAATGCGTTTTAGTTTAGAAAGATATGTTTTGGTTTAGTTATTCTTTAGAAACCTTTCGTTCTCTTATGAACCTTTTTCTCTACGCTATTGCATTTACCAAGGTTATGCTTGTAATCTGGGATACTTTGGCAGTCTTGATCAAAAATAAGAATTTCAGGTTAAATCAAGAATTCCTAGCAGAAAGATTGATTTCTTTGGTTTGGGGATCTGCGTTTTAATGGAGCTTCTGGCCTCACAATGGCCTTATGTCACAGCCAGCATTAAAGAGTAAAATTAGTAATGTAAGGAAGACACTAACTACACTGTCTGAACTGAAAGATTTAACTGAATTTAAACAGGTACATCTTTAGTTTGAAATGACATAGACCTAGAAGTATTGGATCAGTTTAATTTGCAGTTTGTGACCTTTAGGTCCAGGAAAATGTTGTTTTAACGTAAATTTCTGCTTTAAAATCCAGACATGTAAATCCAAATAAACCCTTTTTGTATCAAACTTTGCTACATACAATGATTCATGTTTAAATGAAAGAGTTCCAAAGTTTTAAGATTATTTATTATAGGCATGAATCCCAGGCAATTAGCATCTGAATATTTCCAGAGGACGGTAGATTTGTAGGGAGGTAAAAGATTGTACAGCATAAGAAGCTTTTCATATGTTATTTATCATAACACAATGTGTAGTTGTTAAATCATTCACTGAAAAAAAACAAACAATTGGACAACATGGGTTTTTATTTCCCCACCAAGTCCTGCTACACAATCAGGAAGATTTCCTGATTTTATCTTGTCCTGTGTTATCTGTCCACCACATTTTAATACAATACAAATCTTCTATTTCAGCTTTGTTTTGATGATGTTTTACTTACTGATTAATAAATACTGTAGCCTTGGAAGAGGAATGTTTGTTTGGAGCTCAGTGCAGTACCTTTCATTACCACTTTCAGTTTGTTAGTCAAGGGAACAAATATTACTTAATAAATATTAGATCTAGTTGTGAGGGTTTTGGTTTGTTTTTTGTACCTAAGTGACTTTAATCAGATAAAAAGAAGAATTGAGAAAAGGGTTAATGAAATGGAGATGAAAGAATGAGTGAAAAAGAAACATGATGTAATGATATCTGAAAGAAAGTCAATGAAACAAACAAAACTTGACAAGTAAATTGGCCTTTGACTTTTTTCACTCTCTTTCTTCTCAAGCTATTACCTAGTTTGTTGCTGTTTTGAATAGACTTAAGCAACAAATACATGACCTTGAAAGTGACCTATAGTTTGTGCTAACAAAGGTCAGCCGTGTTAAGGACTATTACTAATTGCGGTTTTTATTTTTGTTGCATATTTTTGGAAAGGTATTATGCACCCCTCCAAGGCAGAACACCAGCCATATGATAGTTTAAAATAAAGATGATCACATTATAACCTATCTACTTTGTAAAATTTCAAACTACATAAATAGCTTTTGGCTGTAGTGGTGCAGGAAGACATTCCATGAGTTGCCATTCAACATCAGCAGAATGGTCAATTTTCATTATAGTCAGTGGGAGATGAATTTTTGGAACTTTGTTGCTGCTTCTTGTCTGAAAAAGTTACAACAGATAAAAGCCTCAAAATGTTTAATGGTCTAATGCTGGTCATAGTTCGTATGGAGAGCAGATCAACATTATTATGTGACGAACTTTCTACAACACTCTCTGTCTGGATTAGTATTTGCAATTCACATTAAGAGCATAATGTCATAATTATCCTCCCCTTCAGTTGTAGGACCATCAGGAAGCACATAAAATATAATCAGATAATCATTCATTATTCATGAATGTTATCAGCAGATTGGCAATTACATGTTTTTGGAATGTTGTATTCATTTTCAGTTAATGTGCATTGGAAATTAATTTAAAATTTAACCCCCTCCATGGATAAACTCAGTCAATGTAAAGAATCAACCATATTCTTCAGCTAAACTTTACAGCTTTAAATAAAATTTGGTATATCACTGTTCTACTAAAACATATGGCGATAATTGTATTGATGTTGGATGATTTCAGGAAAGTGGTCTCCTCAATTCATGTCTCGAACTAAACAAATTAGAAATGTTAAGTAAGGACAATAGCAGAAACATATGTCGAAAGCAGAAGATATGATGTAACAACTTGACCGATTGCTGTGCCCCACGACTTCCTGTATCTGCAACTAGCCTGTGGTTGAAGGATTTGTATTTACATTTTTCTGCTATTTAGTACAGAAGTTCTTAAATTTAAATTTAAACACATGTTGGGGGATGGGGAGCACGTAGAGAGGTGGTTGATGGCTCGTTTTAAAGGTAATTTTAAATGGCCTTTCATTTAAACTCAACTTGTTTGGAGACCACAGTCCCCCTTTAACTGAGCATGCATCTACCATGGGCTGGAGGGGAGGAGCAGACATCAGGGGAGGGGAGGAGGTCACTCATCCAACTGTAAGCAGGAAATTTGAACATTAATCAAAATATAATTTCGCACAGGCTTCAGCCAGAGATGTGATTCAGGGCTATTTTAAAGGACAGACTGCAGGCTTTTATTTAACCCTTTAAAGTACTTTTTATTTAGAATTCAAAATGCAATTCCTTATGTCTTTGACATACATAAAGAAGATATTTAGACTATGCACACAGAAGGTGTCTCAGTCTAATGAATCACTGTGGTCTGGACAGACAGAACATGAGCTTCTTACAAACCAAGATGCACATATGTTCTATTCAGGAAGTTGAAAACAGAGGTGCAGGGAGGTCAAGCTACACAATTGCCTTTAATAGGAGAACAGCTGTGTGCATAGTCAAAGAAAGTTCAAGGGGAGCAACAGGTTTAGTGAGAGAAGGATATGAGGTTAATGTAAAGTTAATGGGAATTAACAACCAATAAATCATATCTCAACTTAATGTTTCCTTGTAATTTATTGTCATTTTTATTTTTGCTGTGTGGATAGCCTTGTGATTGTCTTGTTATGTGTGAGTGATGTAGATATGTAAAAACAAATAAAGTTGGAGGGCTCGGTTTATCTGTTTCAACTCATTGAATAGGGTTTTGTGCTTTACGTGAGACCTTTCCCATCCCAACCTCCTTGCATGGGTTTAGCTGTAACATATGTTTAGATAATTGCAGTCTGGAGATTTAATCAGAAAAAACTTTTTAGCATAAACTATTATTTTTCTCTTTTATCAGGATAGAAACATTAATAATGGTACAAGAATTTTGTGTTTAGCAATCAATGTAATTAAAGGGCAAGTTCACCCCTCTAGTCAAAAGTATATGTATTTAAATCCCCCAAAACAAAAAACTGCAATAGTAAAAAAGTTGTAAGATTTTTTTTAAGAGTTGTGTTCCACTTTGTATCTCTCAGCTTCCCTGCCTGTCTGTGTAGCAGTCAGTTATGTCATTTAGTACAATTTGGGGGATGGGAGTTTGCTTGCAGAAATGTCTTTTTAAAGCTTATACAATATAATAAATTTACAGGGAGATTTACAGAGGATCGGTTAGCGTGACATTAAGTCTCACTTTGCTGCGGCTGTGCGAGTACCCGAAGAGGCACTCGCGCAGCCGCCGCAAACCAATTTACCAGAGGCTACGTGGTTGCGCGTAAGTATTTACCGGCAGCTGGCTTTAAAGTCTCTCGCGTGCAGAAGAGATTCACCCAGAGTCGCACAGCCTCTGGTAAATCCGGAACGGGAGATTTTCTCTGGGTAAATCTCCCTGTTGGTGTACTGCAACAACACTTTTACCTTGGAAACCAGTAGCAAGGATTTTAGCTTGCTAGCAGGTTGGATAAATATGCTTTATCCCAAAACAATTGAAGTCTTCTAGAAAAGGTTAAAAAAAATGTATTTACAGTAATGTTTTGTGCCACCCACACACACATACTTTTCAAATCCTAACACTTTTCTAAACCAAATAAGTGCTCAAAAAAGCCTTCTATCAACGCAAATAATATCAGAAGATTTTTCCTGACAATGAAAATGTTTTTTAAAAAGTCCATCTGTGCTTTTTTACACATTTGTGTAAAAGCCTGTTTAATGGCAGATAACAGTCTGAGCTGATGTCAGAAACGTGCCTTTTTATAGAAATTCAGTCTATACTGTACATCCCACTTGTTTTCAAATTGTGTTAGATTTCAAACTGAATATTTTTATTTTAAAAAATGTTTTTTTACACATGCAAAAACAACTCATTCACTTTGGTTAACTGAAATTTTAAATAGTCATTTACTTTATTTAATGATAGCTAAATAGACATACGTTATACTCTGTTTGAAGCTTACAAATTTAAATTCATTGAGATAATTTTTTATAGCAGTTGCATTATGTCCATGTAATTTTAAGGAGAAAAGTTTTTCCCGTCATCAGATACATAATTGTCAATACTTAAGCAGCGACGTACTGGTGGTCCACTGGTAAATGATTAAAAACCCAGGCCTCAAGGAGTAACTACTAATGCAGTAATCCAGAAATCTGGGAACAGAGCCTGACCAAGAAAAATAGAATCTCTTACCACAGCTATGATGTTGGTATGGAGCACAGACTACATAGTCAAGTAGTTACCAAATCTGTCCTTTTCTATGGGCCATGACTTCACTAACAAATTATTCTTCTGCTTAAACTTCTCACCACAGATGTAAGAAAGGGATATGTTTTTTGTTCCAAATTTAAATATGCAATAAAGAGTGCAAATCAGCATTTTGACATTTCACACAAATTCAAAAAAAGTACAGTAGAATGTATTCCGTATTTCAGTTTCTTCTACATTGACTGCACCCTAACAAATCTGACTATTAGGATAGATTTAAGTTTTTCATCGACCTTCCAAATGTTTGAAAAAATTAGTTTGGGAAGGCAGAACAGATGCTCCAGAGGGAAGCCTGATCTTTTGTGGCAAAAAAAAAAAAAATCAGGTTAATTATTCCAATCATTTTAGCAATTTATTGCAAATCTGTAAATAATTCAGAATGTCTTTCAAATTAATCTTAAAGGATAAGTGCACTGTAAAATCAAGTTATGTTCATTTGGAAGCTGCAGCTTTAAAAATACCGTTGCCATATTTTATTTTACCTATTCCCCTCCAGAGCCTAGCTTTGTGCCTTGGAAGTTGCTGACATCTTGTTACTGGTTTGCTGAATGTTAAGCTCCGTCCCTCTGATATTTCCTCTGCTTTCTCCTGCTTGAACCTCAAACAGTAATGCCTGAGAGTTCCGTGCACACGCACGTGCATGGAACTCACAGGCATTACTGTTTGAGGCTTAAGCAGGAGAGTGCATGGAACTCACAGGCATTACTGTTTGAGGCTCAAGCAGGAGAAAGCAGAGGAAACCTCAGAGGGGCAGAGCTTAACATTTAGCAAACCAGTAACAAGATGTCAGCAACTTCCAAGGCACAAAGCTAGGCTCTAGATGGACATAGGTAAAAAAAAATAAATATGGCAACGGTATTTTTAAAGCTGCAGCTTCCAAATAAAAATGACTTGATTTTACAGTGCACTTATCCTTTAAATATATAATAAATATATATTACTATAAAACTGATAAATCCCATTGAATCATAAATTCACAGTTTATCGGTCAAAGATTTTGTACAATGCCAAGTATTTTAAGTTCTATAACAATTGTAAAATATTTATGGTTTATTTGCTTATGGAATTCCTAATTTTCTGATTTCATTTTACATTTTCTAATCTATTTAATATTTTAAAATAATTTTCTTTAGGATCTCCGGCTCTTACTGGAACCGGGACTATCATGGTACAAGTGGATGATGTTAACGACAATAAACCTACATTTGCATTAAACCACCACTTTATAACAATACTGGAAAGTGCACCTACTGGAACAGATATTCTCCTGGTTAATTGTTCAGATCCTGATGCTGGCCAAAATGGTGTGATACGGTAAGCTCTGTAAAATTTTTATTTTTCTAAACATTAGTCACAATGTATTAAAATGTTTGTTCATCTGTCTGGTGCTGGTAATTTCACACTGAGAACTCTATTGTACTTCATGTGTCATTTTAAATATTTCGGTTACAGTTTTTCTTGAGCAGTATAATGAGGACACTAAGTTATATTGACAGGCATGGTGGTACGTGCTGAGTAAAGGAATTTCAAATAATTTTATACTTATGTATGTCTGTATTTCTAAATGGGAGGTACTTCCTCATGTTGTCTGTGAATTGTTTCCCCTTAAATATTTTGTGACATAATAAGATGACATATACATTTTTATTCTATATAGAGATGATGTCAAAGGGATAAATCATGTTAAATAGAGGACCTCAAAAACACACAGTAGATATTCACATCTTGGTCTCTGCTAGTTTATACTCCTAGTTTATATCACTGGTCCAAGATACATGGGGGAATCCTGTGAACTTGTTTTACTCAACTTTTTTTACTCTTCTACAGCAGAGAAGCTTTGTGGCTTTTGTAGTTCTAATTAATAAGGACTAATGAATTTGTGTCAAATGACCATATAATGTAGCAAATGCAAAGCAAAAGATATTGTCTTACTATTTTTATTTAAAATAAGAAAAACTATCCAGTCAAAGAAAAACCTTCTCTCCAGTCCTGCTTATAATAACTAAAAATACACATACTGTATAGAAACTAAAAACAAAATAAAATTGAGATATACTTTTTTTCTTATATTTTAACTTTTAAATTATATTTAATTGTTTTTAATGTTAAGCTGCTAACAATGCTGGCCCACAAAATAGGGTAATAAAAATGCTGGTTATTTTGATCATACGTTACAGTTCATTTAAATCCTATATTGAATACAGAATTGTACATAAATCAAGCTGTTTGTTTTGGGAAAAAACACACAAAGGGAGAGATTCCAGTAATATGTTTTGCATATTAAAATATATTAAAGTAATTTGAAATGATCATTTGGGCTTATCTGAAGCAGAAGCCTCATTAATATAACATTAAATCTCTATTTCAGCAGCACATTCAGATAGTATACAAGTTATTATTGCATTTTAATGGACTCTTGCATGCTTTTTATCTTAAATGGGATGGGGAAATAATAGATAAGGACCCTGTTTTGTTTGTGTTGGAAATTTCACTTTTCCTAAAAATAACTATATGTTATTACTTTTTACTTTCTTACTATAGTTACAGTTTAAGTGGTGGAAATTCCCAGTTTACAATTAACCCATCTACTGGCCAGATCATAAGCAGTTCGTTGTTGGACAGAGAAGTAAGAGAAAGTTATACATTACACGTTGTTGCTACAGATGGAGGTAGTCCTTCTTTGACAAGTACAACAAATGTGACAGTCAGTATTCTTGATGTCAATGATAATCCACCTCGATTTTTACATCATCCTTATGTCACTTATATTCCATCGCCTACAACTTCAGGTAAGGATATTTAAAAGGAATTAAATCAATCTTATTTTGAGGCAAATAACCTCATTGGTGGTTGCTTGGTTATAAGAAATGTGTCAAACTAGCCTAGCTTGAAGTAGACCTACTGACCAACTAGGTCTCTTATCATTATCGGCCTTTATTTTTAGTTATTGAAATTAGATACTATACTATGCATCTCCTCCTACTTACCTTTCCCAAAGATGATTTTTAAGTTACTTACAGAACCTGAAAATTGATTAACAAGTTTGGGGGTGGGGCTTATGATGCAGCAGATGAGGATCTGTCCTAGCAATAATATACAAGTGGGACTAAGGCATGGTGCTGGTGATCTCACTGCTTGCAATGCAAGCTGGAAACACCACCATTTATAGTGATGTAAGCATGGAGTAACTTTAAAGTTAGGAGTGTGCCCTTTTTATTAAAGGCCCCTTGAATGGAGACCAAAGTTCCCCTTTAAGGACAGAGAAAGTGTGTTACTAAAGAATGAGCACATGTTCAAGCTCATAACTATTTTCCAAAATTGTGGGTGGGCGTGAATCAAATGAGTGTATCATAGCCTACTACATTTCACTTTTGCCTACACTTTGTATAAAACAAACATCACATTGGGATGACAAATTAAGATTAAACTCATTAAAGGTGGCTATTCATTAAAAAAAAAATTTACGGGGTGGACACCCCCTTTAAATGTAAGCAAACCATTGAGGTAATAATTATTATTATTTTTAATTCTGCTTTAAATAGTAGGTGTACATTGTTCTTTTCAATCTCCTCAAATTAAAACTTAAATAGTGTGTTTAAATCAAGGCGATTAAATCAATTCTTATTTTGGGCTTTCTTTTTGTTTCTAGATTCCTTTGTATTTGCAGTGACAGTAACTGATGAAGATGCTGGCTCCAATGCGGAGTTACATTTTTCACTGAAGGGTCGAAATTCTGAAAAGTTTAAAATCGACCCACTGCGTGGAGCTATCAAAACTGCAATTCCATTGGTTGAATCTTCAGAAATCACTTTTTCTGTTCATGTAAAAGATGGTGGGCTTAATGCTAAGGCAGACTCAACCACAGTTACAGTGAGATTTGCTAATAAGGCTGATTTCCCACATATTCGAGCAGATCGCAAGACTTTTACTTTTCCTGAAAATCAAGATGTGGGCACAATTGTTTCTACTGTCTTTGGCTCTTCATCAAGAGGAGGAGCTTTGTCGTTCTATATTGCCAGTGGTAATTTCGGCAATACTTTTCATATTGATGAACTAAATGGACAGCTTTACATCAGAAATCCTCTTGATTTTGAAACAATGTCAAAATATGAGCTCTGGGTTGAAGCTAGAGACATGGGCTTTCCTCCTTTTTCTTCTTATGAGAAATTAGAAATAACAATTTTGGATGTCAATGACAATGCACCACAGTTTAAACAAGACCCGTACATAGCTGAAATTATGGAAAACCTTTCACCTCGCAAAATACTTACACTTTCAGCTGAGGATAAAGACAGCGGCCCCAATGGCCAGATTGAGTATACTATACTTGATGGCAACAAAGATTCCTTATTTAGTATTAATCGTTATAGTGGAGAAATAAGAAGCATTAGGCAACTAGATAGGGAAAAAGTATCTCAACATACCTTGTCTATTAAAGCTTGTGATAAAGGTTCCCCATTAAAAAGCTCAGTCGCCAAAGTAATAATTTATGTTTTAGATGACAATGACAATGCACCAAGATTTTCTCAGATATTTAGTGCTTTTGTTGCAGAAAATGCCCCATTGGGTTATTATGTTACACAAGTTACAACTTCAGATGAAGATTCTGGTTCGAATGCTATTAGTAGGTACACAATAGCTGACCCAAGTCTTCCTTTTCATATAAACCTTAACACGGGGGTTATTACAGTAAGTAGACCTTTAAACAGAGAGGATAATGATCGTTATATTGTACGTATCTCTGCACATGACTCTGGATGGACAGTAAGCACAGATGTAACAATATTTGTGACTGACATAAATGATAATGCTCCCAGATTTAGCAAACCTTCTTATTATTTAGACTATCCAGAAACAGTGGAAGTTGGGTCAAAAATAACTCACGTGTTTGCAACGGACAACGATGAGGGTCTAAATGGTCAAGTGTATTATTTTATTAAATCTCTATCTGAATTTTTTCGAATCAATTCAACTACTGGAGAGATTTTTAACAAGCAAGCTTTAAAATATCAGAATCCAAGTGTGTCAGGCAATATCAATATAAATAGACACAGTTTTATTGTAAGTGCTTCTGATCGTGGCAGCCCGCCTATTATGAGTGAAACTACAGTTTCAATCAACATTGTTGATAGCAATGATAATGCTCCGAGCTTTCTGTCCCAAAAATATTTTACTCCTGTTTCAAAAAATGTAAATGTTGGTACAAAATTAATTAAGGTTACAGCAGTCGATCAAAAGGATTTTGGTCTTAATTCTCAATTAGAATATTTTCTGTCAACAGAGAACATTTATGGGAAGTTTCAAATAGACAAAGAATCTGGCTGGATTATAGTTATGTCTTCTTTGCTTATGGACAATAATAAAAACTTTGTAATTAAAGTCACAGCAAAAGACAAAGGCAATCCTCCATTGTCATCTCATGCAATTGTTAATATAACCGTTACAGAGGAAAACTACAATACTCCGGAATTCTCTCAAAGCCATGTCAGTATAACTGTGCATGAAAGTGTTACAACAGGAGCAGTTATCAGAACCTTATCAGCACGGGACAGAGATTCATCAATGAATGGACTAGTCTCATATAATATATCCTCGGGAAATGAAAACGGACTTTTTGCTATAAATGCATCCACAGGGGCATTGTCTTTGCTGAAGAATCTTGATTACGAAGTATGCCAAAAACATGATTTAACCATTAGTGCTGTTGATGGAGGATGGGTGGCAAAGACAGGCTATTGTGATGTAACAGTTTATGTCAAAGATGTAAATGATAATCCTCCTGTTTTTATGGCAGAGGAATATTTCCCTAGTGTTATGGAAAATGCCCCAAGTGGCACAACTGTGATACGCCTGAATGCAACAGATGCAGATTCTGCTCAAAATGCAATTATTGCATATTCAATTCAATCCTCAGATAGTGATCTTTTTGTGATTGATCCAAATACAGGGGTAATCACTACCCAAGGTTTTCTGGATTATGAAACAAAGCAACGTTATTATCTGACTGTAAAAGCTTTCAATGTACCTGATGAAGAACGCTGTAGTTTTGTCACAGTGGCTGTCGATTTAGAAGGAACAAATGAATATGTACCAAGATTTGTATCCAAAATGTATTATTTTGAAGTTTCAGAGGCTGCTTCCAAGGGTACTGTAATTGGTGAAGTGTTTGCAAGTGATCGGGATGTAGGAGTTGATGGAGAAGTTCAGTATTTAATATTTGGTAGCAGCAGGAAAAAAGGTTTCCAGATTGAAAAGAAGACAGGAAAAATCTATGTATCAGGCATTTTAGATCGAGAAAAAGAAGAAAGAATTTCTCTTAAAATAATAGCTAAAAATGTTGGCAGTATTCGAGGTGCTGATATTGATGAAGTAAATGTCAACATTACAGTTCTGGATGCAAATGACCCTCCTGTCTTTAGTTTAAAAGTATACAATGTTCAAATAAGTGAAGGGGTACCTCCAGGTACCCATGTAACTTTTGTAAGTGCCTTTGATTCTGACTCAGTTCCCAGCTGGAGCAGATTTTCTTATTTTATTGGCTCTGGGAATGATAATGGGGCCTTTTCGATAAATCCACAAACTGGACAGGTCACAGTTACCACAGAACTAGACAGAGAAATGACACCATTATATAATCTTACTGTCCTAGCTATTGATTCTGGAACACCAGCTGCTACTGGGAGTGCCACTCTCTTTGTATCTTTAGATGATATCAATGACAATGGACCAACCTTGTCTACTACACATGGAGAAGTTAAAGAAAACTTCAGAGCAGGAGCTCAAGTGATGACTCTACAGTCCACAGATTTAGATTTACCCCCAAATCAAGGCCCATTTAATTATTACCTACTCAGTACTGGACCAGCTACCAGTTATTTCAGCCTCAGCCCTGGAGGAATTCTTACCACAACCAGAGAGATTGACCGAGAGCAGTTCAATGAATTTTTCTTATCAGTTGTCACAAGAGACTCTGGCTTTCCACAGATGTCTTCCACAGGAACTGTGCATGTGACAGTGGTAGATCAAAATGACAATCCTTCTGAACCAAGGGCAGTGGACATTTTTGTTAACTATTATGGAAATATATTTCCTGGTGGAACACTTGGCAGTGTGAAGCCTCAGGACCCTGATGTATTAGATAGTTTCCATTGTTCTTTAACCTCAGGAGTGACGGGCCTATTCAATATCCCTCATGAAAGCTGTAATCTTGTTTCCCAGTCAAGATCCACTGATGGGGCATTTGACTTAATGGTTCATAGCAGTGATGGTTTACACAATGCAGTCACTAATAATGTACGAGTTTTCTTTTCAGGATTTACTAATGCTACCATTGACAATAGTGTCCTTCTTCGATTAAACATAGAAAAAGTACAGGACTTTTTAACAAATCATTATCTTCACTTCTTACGTATTGCTAGCTCACAGCTTACTGGTCTAGGAACTGCAGTACAAATCTATGGAGTGTTTGAAGATAATAACCGAACATTCATTATGGCAGCTGTGAAAAGAAGTAATAACCAGTATGTCAATCCCAGTGGAGTCGGTACATTTTTTGAGAGCATCAAAGAGATCTTGTTTAGACAAAGTGGAGTATGGATAGAATCCGTGGATCACGATTCCTGTTCCCATAATCCATGCCATAATGGAGGAAGTTGTATAAGAAGGTTTGCTGTGAGTCCTCAAACAAAAGTACTTGAAAGTGTCCCAGTAATCATTGTGGCAAATGAGCCCCTTAAAACATTTATGTGCAAATGCCTGCCAGGTTATGAAGGAGGATTTTGTGAAACTGATATTGATGAATGTTTGCCATTTCCATGTCATAATGGAGGAACATGTCACAACTTGGTTGGAGGATTTTCCTGTAGCTGCCCAGACGGCTTTACTGGAATTGCCTGTGAGAGAGATATCAATGAGTGCCTCTCTACCCCGTGCAAAAATGGCGCTGTCTGTCAGAATTTCCCAGGAGGGTTTAACTGTGTCTGCAAAGCTGGCTCTACAGGTAGGAAATTAAACTCTTTGTGATGAGCTTCTTAAATTTGTTAAAATAGCCAATATATGTAAGTGGAACTACATATTACATTTGCTATTGTTTTATGCTGACAGATGCCCTTCTCCATTTGTTTTTATTACTCAATTAATATAGAGTAACTTCAAAGGTGGATCAGTCTTTAAATTAGGCAAAGTTCCACACTGCTGTGGGCTTTCTTTCTTAGCTCCCAGTGCAAACTCTGACTTGCGACGTGTTGTCTATTTTCTGTTAGAGGGCATTTACACCCCCAAAACTGTAATTTAACCCTATGCCGGCCCCACTGTGTAGTGTTAATAAATCCTTAATTCATATACAGACAGATGGCCGCTCCAGGGTAAGCTCCGGCATGGAGGTCCGGGAGGGAAGAGACAAAGGGTTCCACCTGAACCGGGTGCAGACTCAACAGCTCCAAACTCCGTCCACTCGATATGCAAAAACAGAAAGCAAGCCGCACTTCCGGATCTTAATTGAAAAAAGCTTTATTCAAACATCTTCATCTAAAAACACACACAGTACCCAGCATCCAACGCGTTTCGGGGAAACACCCCCTTACATCCACCCCCCGTTGGATGCTGGGTACTGTGTGTGTTTTTAGATGAAGATGTTTGAATAAAGCTTTTTTCAATTAAGATCCGGAAGTGCGGCTTGCTTTCTGTTTTTAATAAATCCTTACCTTACTCCTCAGCTCCTTATGGTTTTTCTGTAGTGCTTGCCCAAAGTCCAGGAAAGTGAAGAGCAGGAGCCTGTCTTCCTGTCTAAAGGTTTCTGCCTCTTCTCTTACTGCTGGAGGTATTCAGTCATGTGCTGTGCCAAGGAAGTAACATTACGGGCAGAGACGTGGGAATGAAGGCTGAAGTAATCTGCTGGGTTTTTTTTACAAATGGACAGTGTGGTTGGGGCTGGGAGGTGGAGACTACACTGCAGCAAACTAATTATTTTTGGGTGGACATACCCTTTAAGATGCCCATGCCCACAGGGGTGAGAGGAGGGGGAGAGACAACCTGCAATATTGCAGAACTTTGCCTGTTGTGATTGCAGCTGTAAAGGTACTATTGGATATAAGAGCAAGAACTATTTCCTACTGAATTATGCTTTTATGTTTTTAAGAAATATATGGGGAGGGTTTCTACCATTTAAATGTATATTGGAAAAATAGAATATAAGAGAAAAAGGGTTAAAATCTTTCTATTTTTAACATGAGAGAGGGTCTACATTTCAGAACATATGGAACTACTATTATCATATAAATTCTATGCTATAATGAAAAGTTTTACCATCATAATTACATTCAATGATGTATAAATACATATAATGATGTGATCCTGACTCAAAAACGGTTTCAGTGGTTGAAAGGTTGAAAGCCATTTTATTGCTAAATGCTTAACAAAAGGAAACGTAGGAGAACTAGAGAGAGTTTTCTTACAGTAATTGTTAACATGTTCCAGTCCTCTAGCGCTTTACATTGTTCTCCATTAACTTCTGTCCCAACAGCTGCAATTTACTTTAGTAGTTATGGGCTTAGTGTATAATACCAGATAAAACTTAAACCATATGCCTAACAATGTCATGTCATAATTAGAACTGAAAGTGACCATAGGAAGGTATAGACAAAGGTTGTAAAATTAATCTCATTACAAGGCAATCAATAGATTGTCTTATGTTGCATTTATAGTGACATAAAAACACAGGCTACTGAGAAAGAGAATTATTTTAATAAATTGTAAATTTACACAATATTTACTTTTACATAGGAACTTTCAGTAAAAAAGGAAACACTTGTATATAGCTACGTGCTTTCTTTGGATTACGAATATGCTGTAAAACCTGTGCTATCAGAAACTCCTTTTTAGTGCATAAAACAAGTCTATAGCTGGGTACACACAATGAGATATTTCGGTCCGATCGACCGATAGTTCAGTGTATCGGTCGATCGGACCGAAATTATCGCATCCGAATGTGCCCATGTCCGATCGACCGTTCGTCCAAATCGGACGAAAGGACGATCGGACAGGGTGGAAAACCTCGTCCGATCGTGCGGTCCTCTATGGACAGTCCTTCCTCCTGGCCGACCGTTCGAAAGTATCGAACGGTCGGTCAGGAGGAAAAATCGCTAGGTGTGTACCTAGCTTTAGGCTATCCTGGTGACATCATTGGGAGAGTCTTCCCTATTTGGCTCTTAATATGAATAGAGATAAGTGAACAAATATTCGGTGCATTGGGAAAATAATAGTTAAAAAAGTTAAATAAACACCCATGAAAAGATTAATTAAAACAGCAGTGTAGTAAATCTGATACAAAAAATTTACAGTTGTATTTCTTCTCAATTGCAGGTAAACTGTGTGATGCTGCTGTCAATTACTGTGAATGCAATCCATGTTTCAATGGAGGGTCTTGCCAAAGTGGTGTAGATGGATACTACTGTCATTGCCCATTTGGTGAGTACACTGTCAAAGGTTGGATTTGACAAAAAAAAAAACAACTCATGTATATCCAGTTATCGCAACCTGTACTATAACATATCTAAAACTACTTATTTTCTAATTTAAAAGCAGGTGCAGAGCTTCCTTACTGGTGTATCCACAGATCCCCCAATATACAAATGTCATAAACTGATGTACACTTTCATGTTATTATAGTATTACATGTGCATGTGGGGCTAGTTTTTATCTCTGTATTTGCTTGATTATGACACTATAAAGCAATGTTTCAACCTTAATTGAGAACATTATAAAGCATGTTATTTTAAATGATATCCCTTAGATTATCTTTATGGGTTGTATAAATTAAAGAGAGACACACACAGGACTATAGTGGAATGACCTTGATTAATAATGAACATTTTCTGTTGCTGTTTAAGGTTGGGCTGGTGTGATGGCCACAAAATTGGCCTGTACAATAGTATGCAGAAATACATATGTAGGAATTTCAAAGAAACAAACAGTAAGAGAAGAACATTTAAAGGGCATGTCCATCCTTATAAAAAAAATCCCATATAATAGAATGCCTTCCCCTAGCCCCAACCGTTATAAAATAAATTTAAGAAAGTGCCCAGATCTTTACTTACCTTCCCTCTCTCCTCCGACACCCGGCCCAGCCTTCTGCTTGCAAGACTGCAAGCAGGGGGTGGGACCGGCAGCCGCGTCCGTGATTGGCTGAGAGGCAGCCAATCACGGAAGAGGCTGCCGGCTTCTCAGAATGCCGGAGGAGAGAGGGAAGGTAAGTAGAGTTCTGGGGACTTTCTTAAAATTATTTATTTTGCGGTTGAGGCTGGGGGAAGATATTCTAATGTATGGACAAGGGGTTTTATGGTAGGGGGAGGGATCGCAAAATGGGAGGGAGGGGGAGAAGGTTTGCAGTACGCATGCCAAACTTCTCCCGGAGGCGAGACAGGAGGCAGAGTCCTATATGGACTCTGCTATGCTCCTGGTGGGCAGTTTTTGGGACTTTGGGGGGGACTACAGGAGAACCACATGGACCTGGTAAGGATTTTATTACACTACATGGTGGGGCCATTAGTGGGGGGATTGTAGTTTTGGGGGTGGACATTTCCTTTAAAAAAGAGAGAAGGCTGAAAATGTATTGCCTCAAATAACTCTCTTTAATTCCAGTTATGGCTCACAGCTTCGCAAGTATAATCTATATATGAGGTCACTTTGTTTCTGCCTTCTCTTTATCATAGCTCATCTTTAGTTGTGAATAATACGATTTTAGGCATGGATGGATAGTTTTTGTAAAAAGCCAGAAGGATGGATTGCTAGAGAGAAAACAGATGAGAAGTTTTAAGAGAGATATCTTTAAATAATTAGAGTGATGTCTTTATATATTTTGGAAGAGTAACTTAGTCAAATCACTTGTTTCCATTGTTTGTGAAAGCCAAAGATATATTGTCTTTGTAATGCAGTTACCTCATGATAGTCTGTGTTTTCCAGATCTTTGCATGAGAATTTAACTTTATTTATCAGCTGCTAGATTGGTATTTCTTGGAACACTAAAGAAAACAACAGTTAATTAGTTATACTGCAGATGTTGACACATCCCTCTTAGGATGTAATTGTCCTTTCTGCCATTGTTAAAACAGAATATACTCCTGGAATTGAAAACGCCAGTACATATACAGTTTTGTTAGGATTTTCTGAGTTCTTTTTTTTTTTGTGTGTGTGTGTATTTTTGGAGACTTTTTAAATAAAATAAGGAAGAACTAGCAGGGACATGCACTGAGAGCCTTGGTCATTCCTTGACACAGAACCCTTGAGACAGTCAGGTTAAACCCTGGTACATCGCTGCAGATTGGTAAGAGGGGCTTTTTGCAGGTTGCTACTCTTCCCGCATTTCCCACTTTGTCTCAGGAATAGGAATGGAAAACTACCCATTTATATAAAGTGCAACCTTGTTTATTACAAATGCTATTTTTAATATCCCTAGGAGCAATTATAGTGAACCCAATATTTTTCAGATGAAATCAATCATATACATTTTTTCAAATGTTTTTAGCTTGTTTTCATTTCATTGAAACTATGGGTCTTTCAGAAGAACTCAGTGTATTCAAGCATGGAACTATCAAATGATGAAGTGTGTAAGTGGCAAGCGCTCTGTTGAATTAATAACTGATGAGTTCCAAACTACCTCTAGCATTAGCCCCTGTACAAGAACTGTGCTGGAATCCTTCTGGAACGGGATGTTATAAAAGGTGTAATGGCCATGCATTCACATAATTTTGTCCATAAAGTGTATTTTGGTAGTGTCTGCTGCTGCTGTAGCTACATACTCTCCTAGTTTATTTCCATTCTCCTTCCCTTGCTTAGTGTCTAGGATGAAATAGGGAAGTCCTGTATTTTTGGAAAGGGGTAGGTAAGTAAATTGAGTAAGGTCCTGGTGGGGTTATCAGGTCTGATTATATGTAATGAATGGAAACAGCATGGCTACAGTAATTACAAACTGCAGTTAAACTGCATTTTATCTGACTGAGCCTTGCAGCATGTCTTGCAATATATGTTCATAGAGTCATCACTGATTTTGCAACCTTAGGTTCAGGGTGTGTCAGGCAGCTTTGGGGCCAATCAGGGTGAAAACTATCAATAATCATGACAATTTTTCTAGGCGGAAGCATGTTATATGCTACTTTATGTCTTAACCTGGCCATACACTAGTTCGATGTTAGAACTGACTAGACAATCATTCTGATGGAACTATCCATCCATATTTAACTATGGATGGATTACATTTTATGACCAACGTTATAGCTGCAGCAATGGTTGAATAGTGAATCGAGAAAACCTGGTTTGGGGAACGTGGCAGGGACGTCACAGGTATGTTACTAGTGCATGGGCACCTTTAGTCCTTATGAACAATTTAGCCATTGTTTGCATAATTTAGATTAGATTTACATCACATTACTGTTATGTAACACTACATTTCCCGCCTCGATCATCAACAAAAAGAGAGGTGCAGTATATAGGTCATTGGTTGGATGTGCAGTTGTAGCCCTACAGCTCCCCAATCCTGGCAGAGATATTGGATGTGTGCTAGAAACTCTAAAGCGGATGGAACAAAGTTTTTGCCATATACTGTACATTTACTGCTAGCTGATATCACTAGGATTTACTAGGCAGTTTAACAGTACATATCCTTATTTGAGATAAGTCAGATTTCTTTGTTTCCAGATGACCTTACTTTTGAATTTTAACTAGATTATTTGATATACTTCACAAAAATTTATAGAAACAGGATTTAGAGTTTAATAGAACTACATAAAAAGGTAAGCCAACTTCCTTAACTCATGTGCATCATTAAAACTCATTTTTTGGAAAATATACTAAAAAAGAGCTCATGCAAAGCAAGTTCAGATGAGAAATGTAGCTTCAGTTTTTTGGCTTGAGATCATTCCAGTGGTTTACATGTGAACGTTAGCTTAAGAAACCAGAAGGAATGAAAGACACAATATGATTAATGAAGTGCAGGAAACAGCATTTGACTCAAATGCAAAAGAAGAAATAACAGTAACAAATACCTGGTTAGTGAGACGATGTCTTTCTTGTTCTTTGTTCTTTACCTGCAAATAGTCTTTAAATGCGTTCCCTGGATGTTTAACAAGATGAAAGTTTGAGAAGTGAAAATTGTGGGTTAGGGAGGAGGATTGTAAATTTTGCTGAAATTATGTCCCTATATGAAAGTTGATAGAATGCCGGTTTTAGGGGGCCCAGACCAAATACGTTGTAGAATTCCATGTACCATGGTAACTTCATAATTCTGTGTAACTGAGAAGACTCTGATTCAACCCTACTGTAAATATATTTATTAAGTGAGCCTAGGTTAGTATTGGGGTAGATAATGGACCAGACAGGAAATGTGGGTGACCCAAATTTTTAATTCGGAAATGTTCACTAGTTCACAAATCTACAGCATTCATTTCATTTGCTTTCTTTTGGAATTTCAGGTGCCATGTGGCCAATGGGGTAAGATGGCCATTAGAAATCAGAGATCCTTAAGCTCCCTTCAGCATGCGCTATGCCCTAACTGCATGAAAAAAGGCAGTTTCGATTGGCGATTTGTTCATGTAAGGATGGTTGGGCGCCGTTAATGATCTGTCCTGACCGATCATCAATAACGCCCAACCGAATGCCCATACACAAACGAATTGTCAGCCGAGCTTTAGAATCATGGGAATATTAGACCTGTGTGCTTAGATTTTAGATTTACAGCTTTATTACAGCAGACAAAATGCAAAAAAAGAATAGCTATACAGCATTTATTGGTAGGGAAAGTTGTAATGGACAGTAATAAATGAAATAATGAGTCATAAGCGCCCTTGTGTAAGAATCATGTGATTTTATGATCCTGCAGCACCTTTGAATTTACATTTTCAGTGGTTTGGATAACAGACAGAAATTTGTTATAAGACTATAATGTCATGTAAAATTATAATAATCTAGCGTCACAATGAAATTGCTTTCTGGCTTCTAGAGTCAGCAAACATAGAAAGCAGGTACCATAAAATCTAAGACTGGAGAGAATAGTTAAAATAGAACAAATTAAATTAAAAAGTTACATAATTAAATAGCAAATATTATTTCAGTCTATAAGATACAAAAAAGTATTTTTAGATGAACTGCCCATTCGATTCCTGGTGTGTGATCTAAGGCTAACTGAAGGACACATATTGTACAGTACACTACGACCCATGTTCCTGTGAATTGTAACTCACCACAGCAAAACTTTTTTTGAGGGGCATTTTTGGGGGGTAAATCTAGCATGTGCAATGTCACAGGAATGCTACAGGATATCAAGTTGTGATCCTGAAGGCAGACATCAGTATGAGAGTTGGAGTCATTGTGATACCACATATGTACTCTTCAATCCTCTCCTTTCAGTATAGCAGCTACCAAGCAAAACACCTGCTTCATTTCTTAGTGTCAGATAAACAAATAGTAATAGTATTATGTATAGGATTTATGTTAATGATATATATATATTTTTTTTTGTTTTAGGTGTCTTTGGAAAACATTGTGAATTAAATAGCTACGGATTTGAAGAATTGTCCTACATGGAGTTCCCTAGTTTGGATCCCAATAATAACTATATTTACATAAAGTTTTCTACTATTAGAACTCATGGCTTGCTTCTGTACAGTCATGACAACCAGACTGGAGATTCAGCAGAATTTCTTGCACTGGAAATAGTGGAGGAGCGAATGAGACTGTCATACAACCTTGGCAGTGGAACGTATAGGCTAACAACAATGAAAAAAGTTTCCGATGGACAGTTTCACACAGTGATTGCCCGCAGGGCTGGAATGGTAAATAGAATTCTCTTAACATTTTGTCTGGGTCATATATTTTCTGCACGGCTTATCAATTAATCTTTTTTAGACACATGCTTAATAACAATCATTTGTGTTTCTTTGTTCTTTTAACTGTAGTTTCCTTGCCTTTCTCTTTTGAAGTATAAATGAGAAATGCAATCCTTCTAATTGCAGAGTTAAATAACTGTAAAACTTTTTCAGATGCTTCACCTGTGTTGTCTTAGATAAGGCTGCTTATTTAACAAGATACCCTCATGTACGGAGTTAAACCTGAAAATTGCATATTGAGTTGCCGTTTTAGTAATTGATTAAGGCATATCTTTTGAGCCAAATGTTCTGGTCTAAAAAATTTTATTCTTAAAGGAGAAGTATGGTTCAATTTTTTGAGCTAGAAAATACATTTACTTTTATTGCATTGTGTGTCTCTTCCAGTTTAAGTAATTTTCCAGTTGCAGAACAAACCAGTAGAACTCCCCAATTCCATCTAGCGAAAGTCAATTACTTCCCTTCCTTTTAGTGGAAGTCTATGGAAAGATCTGACCACTAATCAGAAGGCATCATTTGCATAATGTATTTTTTTTTACTAGTTTTCCTGAATTTTCCAGACTTTTTTTTTTTTACAGACATTGCAGAATTCAGTAGAGTGGTTCAGTTTAGAAGCAGGAAATGGTTGATTTGCAAGATTGATTAAATTGGACCATTTCCGCTCCACTGTCAAATCAGGAATCAGAGCATTGTTTCATATGGTCCTGTGTGAGGAACATTTCAATGTTAATTTTAAATAATGTTATCCATACACTGCCTCAATGTTATGTTGAATCGATGTGCAATCCAACATGAATATTGAATCATTTTTAACTTGGTGTGGAGCAGCGGTTTTAGTTGCTGGTGTTCCCGAGAGCAGGGTTTGTGATTGGCATTACGGGCATAATGTAATTTGCAAAATGATCAGGCCAGTTATCAAAACATCTCTGGAGCATCACAAGGTAAGTTTGTTGTGTATGGCCAGCTCTACAAAAAAAAAAAACCTGATTTTTGTTACCATGGTTTGTTTTTTTTCCTGTTAGCAAGGAAACATTTCCATGTTATATAAATCTTATATAAATCATTATAATCTTTATATAAATCTTTAATGCAGATAACTTAGAAAGCAAAGGGTGATTGATCAGAAAAGTCATTAGTAAGTGTTTTAAAGGACAAGTTCACCTCTGAATTAAAAAAATGGTATTTAGGTAAATTACCATCCCAAAACTTATCTTAGCGCAGCACTATTTCCAAAAATTCCACTGCAAAATTAGTGTACCCGTGTTAATATATCAGGTAGCATGGGATTTACACTAATTTGGCCATATAGTGGCTGATATAGCATTACCCC
This sequence comes from Hymenochirus boettgeri, assembly GCA_019447015.1. Lineage (NCBI taxonomy): Eukaryota > Metazoa > Chordata > Amphibia > Anura > Pipidae > Hymenochirus > Hymenochirus boettgeri. The sequence goes on from CM033469.1 coordinate 129,699,786, forward strand.
CTTAGCGTTTTAGGTATCAAACCTGGTTACAGTTATAGGTAGGCCAAGAAAGCAATGTTTCACTGCCGTACTTTCTGGGCAATTAGAATTTAGAGGTCTGATTTTAGCTGGTAGATGCTCATGTACAATTATTTTACACAGGGTATTATTTTAAGGGAACACACTGGGGTGGAAGACCAAATGCCTTTTCTGCCTTATGTTAGAGGTGCCCCTCTCAGTTTTCTAAATTGAGAAGAATGAGACCGTGTCAGATTTAAAAATTTGGCTACAACATCATGCTGCACATGTGTTTAATATAAGTAATGAAAAGAAACCCACCAACGACACCTCATTTGGCTGATATTAAGGCAGACATAACCCAGGTAGGCTCCATAATATAAAGGACATTAAACAGGGGCAAAGCAAAGAACAATTTTAACTGCCCTTTTCTTTTTGTTTTAATTCTCAGAAAAGATTATCAAATGAGATGAATAGCTGGAACTCACTGTGATAGATCTAACATAGCCTTAGCTTATATATCTGGGACTCCAAGCAACTGAAGGAATTTATGTTGCTTCCCTGTAGTTAAAGAAAATGTTACTCCTTAATGAAAAAATAAGTTGACTTATACAGACCAGGCAGTGCCTTTCTTTACTCTCTTTACATTAGGTACAGTATGTACAGGAAGCACAGCATTATAGGTTAAAATGTTATTTTTTTCCTGGAAAATTTTTTTTATTAGGTAGTTATATAAAAACAAAACATTTTGACTTCGTTATTTACAGCCTTTTTTATAAAGTGTTTTTCCAATGAGAGTGTGAGCTCTAACAGAATCAATCTGTATTCCATCAAGGCTGAATTGCGGAAACAATGGGAAAATGGATAAAAATGTCTGCAAAGACCATAGACTGTTATTTTTCTATTTTAAATTTAAGACAAGCTATGTTTATTAGAAATGTGCACTGTTTATTAGATAACCTGCAAATTGCAGATTTTTATAGTTTTTATCTTACGCACTAGCAGGGTTATTCAATAAAAGTTCTTATCGTTTAAAATGGTGCTAATTTTGCCCCAACCAATCAGGTGTTAGCTTTCAAATGTTAAATAAGATCTGATTGGTTGGGGCAAAATTAGCATCATTTTAAACGATAAGAACTTTTATTGAATAACCCTGAATGTCTACCTATATAAAAATTTATTTAAATAGTATTTTAAAAGTTGATATTAGTATCTAATAAAATATCAGGGAGATTCAATAAAAGTTCTTATAGTTTAAAATGGTGCTAATTTTGACCCAACCAATCAGATCTTATTTAACATTTGAAAGCTAACATCTGATTGGTTGGGGCAAAATTAGCACCATTTTAAACGATAAGAACTTTTATTGAATCTCCCTGTATGTACCTTAAACTGGCAAAGCCACTAAACCGTGTAAACCGTTACTGGAAAACTACAAAACATATATCTTATATACATATTTCCTTAAAAGGCATGCCCACTCCCACTAGAAGAAAATTTATACTTAACTTAACAATACTTACCCAGATTATGGACATCCAGATTCATTTTAATCTTCACAACCCCTTTATGTCTTTTTCTGGATAGCAGCAGTCAGTCATGGTGGTGGTGACATATAGAAAATGGCCTGTGATAGTCAAGCATCCTCCACCTAGCATGTGCAAGCTCGCACAGATTTACGAGAAGACCTGAACTTTTTAAGAAGGGGCGACAAACAGTGTCGATCTTCATTCTGGAATATCCAACAGCACAGTATTGTGGTCTTTTTGTGGATATGTGGAGTGGGAAGGATGTTAATACATTTTCTTATTTTTTAAAGTTCAAAGCTAGTTTTGATACATGTTACTGCTTGGTTATCTACTTGTTTCCAAAACAAGGCAGAGCAATCAAAAGACTAGATATTATTAACTGGGAAGGAGGATTCAGAAATGCTGATTTCACACTTGAAAGTTAGGCTGTGTACACATGGGCAGATGGACTCCTGATATTCCTTTGAAAATGGCCAACCAATATTTTGGCATGATCAATCTTGTGGTCAACCGTTATTTACTAGCATACCTGATCACAGAAACTAACAATCCTTCAGAAGCAATCGCCCCAATCAAACAAAATATCAGCCACGATGGCAGTTGGGACGAAGTATCATCCTATGTATACACAGCCTTACAGGATTATATAATACATTCAAGCTCATTTATTTTGCACTTGCCTGTTTGGTTTATCTTGTAAGGGACTGTTCATTTAATTGTCAGTGCAGTATTTTATCTTCATATATGATCTTCATATATGAAAATATGATTGGTCCCCTACCCTATGAGAAAATATTGTAACAAAAAAACCTTTATCACATTTATTATCCTTTCCTTTCAAACAAAATTAGAGAATAAAACTTCATTGACTTGCACATATGAAATACAGAACAGCTATTTTTTGTACTCTTTCATTAAGACTGTCTTCCATCAGAGAATCCGTAAATAAAACAGATACATTTTTAAAGCCGTTGATTACTGAACATTAATATCTCTTTCTACTTCATTTACAAATAATATGCTGTGCCTCATCTATCCAAAATGCTTATCTATCCGTACAGCAATGCCAACTTCTTCATACACACAATGTAATCACCCCGTCAACAAGTCTGAATACAAATCCTTAATCATATGAAACCTTTTGATGTTATCTACAGCTATCCAAAAAATAATCCTGACAATCCGTTTTGCTTAGTCTACTTTTAGGGATGCTTTACTATAGCAAACATACGCTAATGATATAATAATGTTCTTAATATCTGCTGTTCATGAACTTAGAATAAGACTTTACTTTTGTAAAACAATGTAAGTTTTAAATATATATTTAACTTTTGTCTGTATTTGGGATAGAGAATGGAAACATTTGGAACTGAATGACGATGATGATATATATATATAAATAACTCAGAAAACGGAACACTCCTGGGTCTTGTGACAAAACTTTTAATCCGTGACAAGCAGGTCAACTCGTTTCGGCCACAAATTCGGTCATTTCACAAAACGGCCAAATTCACGGCCGAAACGCCATGACTTGTTTGTCACGGATTAAAAGTTTTGTCACAAGACCCAGGAGTGTTCCGTTTTCGAGTTATTTATATATTCACAAGTGGGAAACACCCTGGCATTTGTTGCTGCAGACGTGAGAGTGCCTCCATCTGGTTATTACTATATATATATATATTTATATTTATATATATACACATTATAGCTCCAGATTGTCTAAATGTTCCTTAAGTTTATAGTGTGTATTACTGTAGTCCAGAATTTTTTATATCCATAACCATTTTTAAGGTAGCATGCCCCCAACTTTGTTCATGAAGGAGACGGGCATGTGCCAGGCTGCACAGACCACCCAACCCTCACCATTGGCCCACAAGAGTTGTGCCTATTCTGGGACAGGACTACGGGGCTAAAGCAGTAAATGGTACAAAGGTTTGCCGGTGCTATTATTAGGAAGCAACCAATCAGATATTATCTAACTGCAGTAGCCCAGTAAAAAGCAAACGTTATAGGTTGCTGCAAATTAAAAGCATGGGCAAACTTTGGCACAAATTATTGTGCCCCCTCAGTGTTCTGGGACAGCAGGGCAGGTCTGTAAAAATGGGGATAGTTGAAAAGGCTTGAGTTGTAGTGTATAAAAAACATTACTACTCTAGCCCTCCCAAGTAAATGCACTGTACTACTATGCTTCTTGAACATATTTATATGTTGTTGGAAACTAAAGGAAAAATTAATAATAAATAGTGAAAACAGTTTAATCTAACAAAGATCTATCTGTCTACCTACATAACTATCTATATAATGGTGTGGGTTAACTGAAAATTCTGTACATTTTTGTGATTTTTAATATTTTTTGTAGGCTGCATCCTTGACAGTTGACACTTGTTCAGATGAACAGGAACCAGGATATTGCACTGTCAGCACTTCTGCCATTTCCACAGACTGGTAAATTATACAGATTAATTTTAAATTACATTTTTTATTTACATGCATGCAATGTATCTTCTTGCTAAAACACTGTTATGTGAAAATGTAATCCTGCAATTAAACAGTTGTATGGGTAAGAAAAAAACAAAATCTTCCATAATGTGTAAAATGACCTCATGCCAATTTCTCTGTATCCAGTGGGTTAATATCCGCCTCTAAGGATCTCTCCTTCGCTGGTGTCAAAGGGGTACATGCAGGGTATCTGGAAGTATAAGGAATTTCCATCATTTCAAGAATACTAATTGCATTATTGTTGTACAACTGGTGTAAGTTGGAGATCTGGGAGGCGAGAAAGTACAGATTGTAGCCAGGGATTGCCAGCGCCCCTAGGTCTCTAGGACACTTTCGTAAAGCCCCACACAAAAGACTGTAATAGAGAATACAGGATTTTTAAATATTTTAGGAAAATATGTATATATAGGGACTTCAGAGAAGTACCATTTTGTTCAAAATTGCCAGTAACCCCCCGATGTAGCTTACACCATACTTACATTTTTACTTTAGTGGTGGCGATAAGGAGTTTGATTATTAATTTAAAGTAAACCATGTGGGTTCTAGATATAATGTGTGTATGCCCAAGTATTTAATTACATCTGTTTTAAAGAGGGGGTGTTGTGTTTCAACCAATATGGGAGAGAAATTATCAATATGGAGAATTTGGGATGTTGACCAATTAGCTGCAAGTTCTGAAATCTGGCCAAATTAATTTATTACAAAGAGTGCCCTGATAAAGGAGACCTCTCAGTCAGAAAGGTATAGGAGCATGTCATCTGCATATAGTCAGGGCAGCCTTTTTATGAAGCATGGTGAAAATACTGCTCACGGTGCAGTGAGCCTGCTCAATACAAATTAATATCTGACTTCTACTGTAACTATAAGGGGAGAGGAAATGTGCTTCCAGCTCCAGTCCTTCATATAGTCCAGTTAACTCTTTATGGAATACCTTCTTGAGACCAGCTACAAGAGTCATTTTGCAAATCAATAGTTAGGGGCCAAGAGAAATGGGAAAGGGGGACATCTTTATAATATTTGTAACCAGCATATAATATTGGGCCCAACCCGATAATGGGTAAGGACTTGCCATAGAAAATCCCATTCCATTAAATCAAATGCATGGGCTACATCAAGACTTAGTAAAACCTTGTACTGCCTTTTGATTGGATTTCATCAGAAATATGACCAATTATTGATTGATGCAGTGCATTGTATGGGACCATCAATCCCCCACCATTACCCTTTCCTACCCAGTCATTGCCTGATCAACCTTGTTATAAATAAAATGCCTGAAATTGATTGTGAGCCTCTGGATCAGCAAATTGAAAGAAATAAATTGTTGACATATATAATAAAAGTGATTGAAACTGCCAAAATAATTAAACCATGTATTGTTAACTTTTATTAAAAAAATCACTTTAACATAGGTCCCCAGGGAATAGGAAACAAGATAATGTGCAATGTAAAGGACATTTTAGTTTTCATTAACAAAATGTTGTTAAAACATTTTTACGTATGTTTCAATACTATATTAAAAATCTAGACAAAAACATCAACAACTAGAGTATTTTGTAGTGATAAATACTTAGCTTTGAAGTGTTGAAAATATAAATTTCTTCGTCTAGACAAAGAAAGGTAATATATGCTATGATCATCATTACTTTACAAATGTGATTCCTCCTGCAATTTTTTTCCTTCTTCTTGGAACAGGACTCTGGATGTTCAGCCAAACAGAATAACAGTAGGAGGCATCAGATCCCTGGAACCAATTTTACAAAGCAAAGGACAAGTACAAAGCCATGACTTTGTAGGTTGTATAATGGAATTTGCAGTGAATGGGAGGCCACTTGAACCAAGCCAAGCATTGTCAGCTCAAGGAATCCTAGACCGGTAAGTTTTACAAATTAGGAGATACAGTTGTATAATTAGCTCACTATTCATTTGTCAACATGGTCAATGTCCTTCTTCAAAAGCACACACAGAAACATAATAGTCTTGTTTGTATAAATATAAGTTACAAGTTTTTAATATTTTTTTTAATTTAATGTTGATATTGTAATTTATTTTTGCAGATGTCCCAGAGTAGAGGGTGCATGTACAACGAATATTTGTCAACATGGAGGAACTTGTGTGGATAATTGGTCTTGGCAGCAGTGTAACTGCAAAGATGGATTTACTGGAAAACACTGTGAAAAATGTACGTTTTTTAACACCTGCATTAGAATGCAGAATAGAACTTTTTTTTGTTGTTGTTGTATAGTTGATTTTTTTTGCTTCTTGTAAATGCTAAGGTATAATTTTATCATTTTTGGATCTCTGCAACCCATTTTTGAAATAGGTGGTCTACTTCGTCTTTCTTTTTTCACACATACAACTGCACGGGGGGGGGGGGGGGGGGGGTTAAAAAAAAAAGATCACCGTGTTTGCTGATGGAAATGGAAATTGAGAATGTGTTTTGAAATTCCTGCTGTCCAGCAAAAGAAATGGATGACATAAAGGAACTAAAAATAGATGCAGAGTTTCAAAATCTTTATTACTGCAAAAGAAGGGGCAATAAAGTTTACTGGAAATGAATTTTTACTAAGAATAGATTTTATCTGCACTTTTCAGGTATGGTAATTGTAGTATAATGTTTATTTCATCTTTTGTTTCTCACTTTTCCTTTAGACATGAATGCAGATACTGCATTGTCTCTTGAAAACAAAGGTTACCTTGAATATTCCATCAGTCAGAGCATAAAGAGGGAATATTTCATAAAACCACAGAATGTTGATTCATATCCCATTAATGCGAATCAACTGGAAATTAAATTCAGGACAAGAAGCGAGAATGGGCTGTTGCTTCAAATCCATGAAATCACTAATTATACTATTGTTAAGGTAAAGTCACTTTTAGATTTGGATTCTTTGATTTTGACATGCAAATATAAACTTGCTTTTCAAGTTTGCTTGAAAATATAATATAATATTTTGTTTAATATTTTAATACCATTATCCCCTACAGGCTACCATTACGTAACTTTTTTTTGCATAGTTGTGCCATAGTTGTTCCATGCAGAGCCGGGTTAAGACCAAACATGGTCCTAGACACAGGTCAGACTTGTGACCCCTGACCAGCCCCTGGCAGGCCCTCCTGGTTCCCGGGCCGTAGGCAAATGCCTATGTTGCCTTGCCTATAATCTGGCTTTGGTTCCATGTGCTAGAGTGCCTATTAAAGGAAGGAAGGAAACATTTAATCAAATCAAACCATATCTAGTTTAAAATTGTTACTACATACATTTGGAAATAAATTAGAAGTATGTATAAGAGGTGCAAACATTTGCCAGTGCTATTAAACTAAAGATGCTAATCAGATGTTATCCAACTGTAGTACACCAGTAAAGAACTGATTGGTTGCTGCAGATGTTTGCCACAAGCAAACGTATGCACCTCTTATACAATCTTCATACAAGACCCTAAAAATTTAATGCATTTATTATCTAATGCAAAAATCTACTAAATATATACATACAAAAATATGTATATCCATATGTGTATTATGATGCCTCTTCCTGCATAGCTACAGTCTTTTGTATTTAGACAAACTAAATTGATAAAGGCACAATAAACTGTATTACATAGCAAAGCATTTATTTAGCAATGATTTTTAATGTAGTACTGTATTTTGACAATACAACATCATATTTAAGTTTTGTGAATGGATATGTAATTTTATCACAGTTTTTAGTACATTCAATTAAAAAATATATTTTTTAGACCCGACCTCTTCTTTCAACAGAAGAGGCTGTAGCATTCCCCCTACAAATTTACTTTGCAGCTTACACCTGCATTTTAATCTCAAGCTTAGCTATCAGAATATGTGTATCCCAATTTTTTATACTCCGGAATGTGAAAACAACCCCCCTAAAAACACCAGTAAGCTATAAAATGGCACTTTAGTAAACTCTGTTAAAGTAAATCAAAGCCTGTTAAGAACTGGATGAAGTATCTGTGTGTATGTGCAGTGTCAGACCACACCTCCTGACCTCAGTCACATGCTTCCTTGCTTTATCTGTCCTGTAAAAGGATTGGCGAGATATTATTAATGGGTGTGACCAACTGTAACAAGTTTGTGCCATAGCTAAGGACTGAGCATGTGCAGAACATAATGGTCGTTGACCAAACTGTCTGATACTAGAATGCTGAGAAGTAAAGCACAAACCATATGTTATTTAGGTAAATTTCCTAGCGCACGTATCAAAATGAGAGGTAAGAAGCAGATTATTGGTTTTATATCAAGGTGTTCTGCCTTCTGGTTCAGTGTTGTTATGTGGCTTTAGTTGCCCTTTAATAATTTAGTATATTTTTGTTTATTTAGTATAGATTTGTTTTCCTATGTTTCTCTTAAAGTCATTAACATTACTCTTTAATATATCCTAATTATATATACATTAAAGACAACTATAGCAACAAAACAAAACTGAATCAGAAGTCGACAGCACCTTGATTTAGAACAAGTAATCCTTGTCTCACCTCTCATTTTGATGTGGTTGCTGGGAAATTTACCTTTCTAACATGGGGTTTGTGTTTTATTTCCCAGCATTCCTGTATCGCTAGTGTGGTCACTAACTATTGTATTTTTTACACATGCTCAAACTTAAACAATGGCAGGAACTTGTTACAGCAGGTCCTGCTTACTAGTAGTCTCGAGCCAATCAATATTAGGCAGCAGAGCATGTGACTAAAGTCAGGAGATATGGCCAGACAGTGCACATGTACACAATGATATTACCTATTTATTAAAGGGACAGTTCAGTGGAAATGATCAATATTTGTTAGATTATTAGTTTGTGTAATACATACTTAGTTATTCTACATATTCTCTCCCATTTTGAAAAATCAGTTGATTTCATACCCTTTGCTGTTCCCTGCTGTTGACATTAGTGAGCTGACATTTCAGGTTCAGGTCATTCTTCTACCTAGGATGCACCACATCCTTGGAATGTTCCTAACAGTTATTTCTACTGAAATGGCTGTTGGGTGGGTCAAAGATGCTCAGATCTCTACTGAGCAACTGAATCAACCCTGGCGCTGGGTCAAGGGCAAGACCATAACTGTCTCTACTAGGGGTCCTGCAAACAGGAAGTCAGTATTTTAGTTGCAGCTATTTATACATAGACAAAATGTTGAATTGGCAGATTAAGGTAATTTCTGAAAAGTACGTGTATTTGCACTGAACTTCCCCTTTGAAGGGGAACTGTGGTCTAACAAGTTGAGTGTGCCACAGCCCAAGATATAAAGAAATAATTGACCAGAAAGTTAATAGGTGGGAGGCTGACATGTGACATTCTCAAGGCTTCTCCTGCACAGTGCCGCCGGTGAGCACAGCCTCAGACTCCCTCAGTGTGTGAGGGGGTGGGGGGGTGTCAGAGTGGCCCACAGCACCTTTGAGCAGGTAGGGCTTAGGCACCCATGAGTGGGCAGGGCCACAGCACCTGGGGGCCACATGGGGCTGTAAGGGAATGGGCAGAGGGGGGCCTGCAACTGGAGGAACCATGGGATCCATGAGTGGGAGGGAACAGGGGGGTTGCAAAGGGGAGGAGACACTGGGCACATTAACTGACAGATTTCAGAGCAGGAAGCAAGAAGTGCAGGGGACCTGGTGATGCTGCTGCCATATCACACACAAAAATGTAAATATCTTCAAAACTATGTAAAATAAACAATGAAAATAAATTGCAAAAATTCTCAGGAGAGCAATTCCTATTATTTATACTATAAATTGCTCTGTGTTAAGTGAATCCCTGTTGGAAAGGTATCTTGGAGTTTTGGTGGATAACAAACTTAAAGGTAGCAAGCAGTGCCAGTCGGCAACAGCCAGAGCCAGCATGGTATTGTCTTGTATAAAGAGAGGTATGGATTCAAGGGAGGAAAATGTAATTCTCCCTCTTTACAAAGCATTGGTAAGGCCTCATTTGGAATATGCAGTGCAATTTTGGAATCCTGTGTACAAAAAGGACATCTTTGAAATGGAAAGGGTTCAGAGAAGGGCAACTAAATTAATAAGGGGATTGGGGGAGCTTGAATATGAATAGAGACTGGAAAAGTTACAATTATGTACGCTGGAGAAAAGGCGCTTGCGTGGGTATATGATTACTGTATAAATACATTAACGGGCCATACAATAAACTATCTGGGGCATTGTTCACCAATAGAACATGTCAAAGGACACGAGGACATCCCTTAAGACTTGAAGAAAAAAGGTTTAGGTTCAAGCTCGGAAAGGGTTTTTCACTGTGAGAACGGTAAAGCTATGGAACTGTCTTCCAGTGGACGTTGTAATGGCAGGTTCATTGGTCAGTTTCAAAAAAAAGCTGGATGAGTTTCTGCAAACAAGAAATGTTGCAAGTTACTGGTAGTGATACATAAAGTAGAGTTGATCCAGGGAAATTTCCGATTGCCACTTGGAGTCAGGAAGGAATTTTTTCCCCCTTCATAAATTTGGTGGGTTTTTTTTGCCTTCCTCTGGATCAACAGTTAGGCAGGAAATGAGGATATTGCAAGATGGGTTGGACTGGATGGACGTATGTCTTTATTCAACCTCAAATACTATACTATACTATACTATCAATTTACCTAAAGTCATTTTTGAACTACAGTTTCCCTTTATGGAGATTACATTAACTTTAATACCATTTTCTGAAGTGGTAATTTATATTTAATTTGTGTTCTTGGCAGGATGCTGTCAAATTATGAAGTGTAAAAAATGGTTTAGTTCTCCTTTAAATTAAGTTTAATTTACATTGCCATGAGTTTCACATTATTAACACTACAGCTCTGTCCAATATATATTTAAAGACAACTTAACTATATAATGCCACCCTACCTCTCCTCTATTTAAGTACCACGGGTGAGGACCAGAACCACAATAACCCCCTCTCTGAGTCCAGACTTAGGGTATGTACACACTATGCAATATTTCAGCCCAATCGACCGATAGTTTAGTGTATCAGTCGATTAGGCCAAAATGATCGCATGGGTTTTTTCCTGTGCCCAACTGACTGTTTGAAAGGATGATCGAACACAGCAGAAAACCACGTGGTCCTCTATGGACCGCACGCTTGGTTGCGGTAAACTGTCAGCCGTGGCCACTTTTGCTGTGATCGACACTCCTTCCACCTGGCCGACTGGTCGGAAGAGCCGAACAGACGGTACGGAGGAACCATTGCATGGTGTGTACCATGCTTTAGGTTAGGAAAGATGCACTTCTAACAGAGCACGTCTTTTTATAGGCCATGACCCTGACACAGCCAGTAAGGGGGTTTGGGGGGATGGACTGGAATTAGCGAGAACACCCAGTGGTTCAGGTGTTCACCCCGGGTACTTTAATGGGGGAGAAGGTGGGTATAACGGCAAAAAAACAAACAAAAAAAATCTATTAAACTTGGTACCCGCGAAAGAAGTCTTGTATTTATCAAGCAATGGTATTAATATTATTTACAGGTTACTTTTTGTTTAAATGTAGCCACCCAAAGACTAGTCTCAAAACTTCATATTATGCAGGTTCTGGTGTATGCCTCTTTCTCTTTACCCCATTCAACTAAGAATTTCCAAATATTTTCTAAATTTGACTACGTTTTGCAATAAGCATTAAATCAGTTCAGTGTCTGCTGCTTATTGTGCTATTTATCTGTTTTATTTAGGCTACTTAAATCATTTTCCATATCAGATGACATAATGGAAACTAAGGTGATATTTCTACATTAACAAACAAATGGATCTTTGTGTAAAGATCCTTTATACACAGTAAAATATTTGTGTAAAGATCCTTTATACACAGTAAAATAGAATAATAAAAAAATATAGATATATGTATTGGGAAACATCCCAGAAATCAAGGAAACTTGGAACTTTTAGTTGTCGACCTGTCCAATAAAGTGATTTGCCAGTATTACTGCTGTACTCATTTAGAATTATGACAAGGCTGACTGAGCTGTAGCCAGGGAATAATCTTATCAAAATCTTTTGGGACAGGTAACTTGCGTAAAGCTCTATTTCTATACCACAGGGAAAATGATAAGGGAAAGGCTGACTTAATCCTAAAAAGATCTCCCAAAACCCTTCCATCTAAAATATAAAAACATGTGCAACCCCATATTTGGGCAGAGGTAAATGAACGGGAGGATTTTTTTTTTTTTTAATTAATTCACATTCTAATATTTCTTTTTAGCAAAACCCTTTTTGGATTGTCGGACATTGAATTTCTTAACTTACTAAAAAGAAGAAAGTGTAAAAATTTACTAATAAAAGTCTAACCTAGCTTTCTAAAATAAGAGAAATGTATTTACTATGACCTTCACATCAAGCTTATGTAAACTTTGTGCATTATTAATCTTTACATCCAGATGTAAATAAGCAGTTACAGTATCTGCATATAGTTTTAATTACAAGTGTACTTTTGCACTCATTCAGACAAAATTCTAAATCACACATTCATTCAAACTTGCATGTACATATAGTCTCACACCCATCTAAATTTAATTCCAGTCTCATTCATTCAGCTTGAAAGAGACAAATTCCTGTTGTTTTTGTTCTACTTCCTTTTTATGCTTCTGCTTATTTGGACTGCATCTCCTCCCACAGTTTTTTTAGCTAGAGATGATTAAAATTCGGTACAGACGCGCAGGACACATAGGAAAAGTGTGCTATTACCTAGCTAATTAATCTGTGGAAGTGTTTCCGCATTATATGGGAATTTTGAGACTTTTCCCCCCCCATTAACTATGATGGGTACAATCACCAAACTAGGGGTTTCTGTGTCATGTGATTAAATCAAATCTCAACTGTCGCTTTCTTTATGTACCTGGATCTGAGGTGGCACTAACTACACTGTCTCTCTGACACAAACACACAATTATACAAACAACACACACAACTAAACGAACACAATTTCAAAATAAAAGTCCTAAAATGTAAACATAAAAGCATAATAATACATTTATGTAAATAAAATATATATTCATCATCTTGTGGTCTTCCAGTTACAAACTGCAACTCCCAGTTTTCCTTCTGCCATCTGCTGTTGGTGAATGCTGAGAATTTTCAAACATCTGTGGGCCCCCTTACAAGCCAACCTACCCTTCTGTTTCCATGGCAACCATACCTAAAATTAGTTTATGGTGTAAAATGCAAAAATAACCAACACACAGGAACATACACCTACTTTTACACCTTCACAACCCAACCTTATTTCCATTTTCCATAGTAACGATACCAAAATCATTAATAAAGTTAGGTTTTAAGGTCTGAAATGAAAACACATACTGTACTTCCAAACAACACACACACAGGTACACACACTGCTGATAAACCCTCACAACGGAACCTACCATTCCGTTTCCATGGCAAGAATACCTAAACTATAAAAAGAAAATTTTTACAGTCATAAACACAAAAACATACCCCTTATCCCCACACAGACATAGGTACAGCCAGTTACTTATACACCCCTATATAAGTACACCTACCCTTAGCTTTTTTTATGGCAACCATACACACAATAATAAAAATATGTGAATTTAATCAAAATTAATTCAGAAATTGAAATGTCCTCTTTTCTGAAATTATTGAGTTTTCACCTGCTGCACAGATACTCACATTCCCTTCCAAAATGCAGCCTTTTAAACCAAAAGTTTATACTTAAACTTTCTCTCTAGTTACATTTTCTCTTAAGCTGGTTATACACATTAATGACAAAAGGCCAATCCCATTGGTGACTGAGGGCCTTTTTCACTAATGTGTGTACTGTGAAAAAACAGTTTCCGCCATTCAGCGGCACATTGTAAACAGTCATTATGGACCTAAATTTTCCCTCGGTCAAGGTTGGCTACCTGTACTGTAGTATAGGGAGTCACCCACAAATGCTAGGACGTGTAGCAGTCCTGAATGATCTTTCCTATACTTTATATTGGAAGACCTTTCGGGACTGTGTAGCCACAGATTCTGTGTATTATCTATCAAAGATTGGCACTGTGTGTACCAAGCTTAAATGACCTCTTCTCTTAGATTAAATGAAACAACAGCAGACAAAGCAAACATATTTGACAGGTTTGGACAGAATTTCTGAATTTTAAAATGTTAAATAGCACATCTACCAATAAACCTAAAAGTGTCCTCTCTTTCTAATATCTTAAAGGGACACTAAACTGAAAAAAATTATCCATTTCATATATTTTTTGTGCTGTCAGGAACTTGATCCCTTTTTGCACTCAGTGCACCCTGTCACTAGATCTCCTCATGTCCTGTTCAGCTCACTCCTTGTTAGTATGTATTTCTCCTCTCTATGTATCCACCCACTCCCAAAACTTTGGCACAAATGGAGTGTGGAGCATGTGCAGTGGAGATGATCTGTGCCTCACTACAGCCAAAATAATTCACCCAATGATTTTGTGTTATAGTGAAAGTAAAACTACTTTGCTATGGGAAGGTAAGCATAAGCAGCACTGGGAGATGTAATCACTGCTTGAATCAAGTAAGATTTTCTTTTAGCGGTAGGAGTTTGAAGTTGTGTGTGGGGGAGGGGGGGACTTTTAGGTACAGTGCTACATTGGGACTTAAGTAACACAGACAGCAGCTAACTGCAGGATTGGGTATTATCTGCACAGAAAGAGCACAGAGCAGCAGATAATGCTTATTCCTTTTCCTGATCCTAATGCTGAATCAATTAGCCATGCAGTGACAGAGAAATAAGCTTTACTTTTATAGAATGGATAGTTTCTACATGTAGTGTGTCAGGGGGAGGGGCTGGGTGATTGGCAGTTTTTTACTGACTAGCTGTGTCCCGCCCTCTTTAAAAAGTAAAACTCCCAAAGCTAAAAAAAAAACAAGGGATAGGAAGGTCAGAGAAGAAAAAAAAGCAGATTTAAGATTGGTGGTAATTAATCCTAATTACTGTGTGATTAGTAAATAAATGGTTTGCCTCAGTTTACATGTCCTTTAAAAGATTAGCTTTTGTGAGCTTCCTCTCTTCCTCAAACCTTAAAGTTATCTGGCAACTTGCAAAATGTTTACTTTTTAAAGCATTTATTTGTAGCTGTAATAATAACTCTGCATTAATAAAGATCTTGTTCCATTTAATTAATTTAAGTTGAAGAAGATCTTAAATTACTGGACTAAGATCGTTAGGAAGTGACAGTAATTGCTTATTCAACTGCTTTCTAGTATATCATAAGATTTTATATTTCCAATTAAAGCTTGTGCTTTACTGTAGGATTAAACAATGGTGGGCTTCAGTATTTGCATTTTTCACACCTTTATCCCAGGACTCCAGTATTTTTTGTATTTTTCTTTTAAAAACTTGTGCCAAGCTAAATTCCAAAAACAGTCCCACTTAATTTGGAATTAAATGTAAGAACAATATCAAACGTGAAATGAAGCACGCTTGGGATTTTTTGCAGACCATATGTTTTCTAATCCCATGTTTAACACCTCTTGTAATACATTTATTTAAAATTGTCTGTGGAGTGTATACTTATTCGTTATTATTTAAGATCAAACATCATTTTATTTTTTAAGGCTTAGATTAAGCTTTAATTTGGTTTGAGACCTTGGTTTTATTTGACTTTTAATTAAGAAATTCAAATTTACAGAGTCATGATGGAAAATTGGTCAGACAAGGTTAATGCAATGAGTAATGTATAAAAAAATGTTGAGTTTTGTCAGCTGTTCATGAAAGTGACTAAACTCGCTCGGTTTTTTGCTTAAACAACAGATCCATTTTAAACTACTGCGATTTAGTTCTCAGATGTTCTGGAACATATTAACAAAAATAGGTCCTGAATGTATTGTTTTCATAAAGAGATTTAAACCCATTTTGTAAAAATGTATAGAAAAAAAATCTGTAGAAAGATAATGGTTTCTGAATCTCATTTTTCAGGTAAAAAATGGAAAATTACACTATACTTCGGATGCAGGGGTAGCTGGGAAAGTGGAAAGGAACCTTCCTGAGATGTATGTAGCTGATGGTCGCTGGCATACACTTCTTATGGAGAAGAATGGCTCTACAACATCCTTGGCAGTTGACAAAATTTACAACAGAGAGATACACCATGTAACGCAAGATTTTGGAGGCATAAATGTTCTTAAAATAAAACTAGGAGGCACACTACCTGCATCAATATCCCAAGGTTCACATCATGGTAAACAATTTCATTTCTATTTCCTATTTTCCTCATAGAGTCTCACTTACTTACTGGATTGTTAAATATTATGTGCTTGTTGTACAGTAGGTTGGCAGTTCCGAACACAAATGCTAAAAAATTTTTTGTTCAGTGCTAGCGAGTGACCCAAAACTTGCAGCAGAAATTAGCTACACTAATTTCTACATTTATGTAATGTAATTAATAGATTTACCTGGCTGTTCTAGATTAAATCATATAGGATTTAGAACCAATTAATTGCCTTGTTGAGATGTTTTACTGTTTTAAATATGCATTTATTTATTTTTTTTTTAAATACAGTAATTGAATAAAAATCGATGACTTCAGTTATTTCAAATGTCAAAGAACTGTTAAAAAATCTTGTAAAATTTAACATTATAATTTAAGGGGGAAACACGTTATGCAAAAGAGAGAGCTGGTTTGTTAAGTGACCAGGATATTGGAAGAGTCACTATTTGTCTTCTGTTTCTGTCACATGAGGTTGTTTTTCTAAAGAAAAAAAAATCTTACAATGGGGACAACAAATTAAAACATGCCATGTCTGCAAGTCAGATGAATGGACACATTAACACAGAACATAAAGGAGAAACTTTGCATGTCTCACCCAGACTAGCTCTAGGGCATTTATGGTGCCCATACAAAGTATTATTTAGGAGACACCAGAATATATATATATATATATATATATATATATATATATATATATAATATATAAAATTTAAATATTGTGCAAAAGGGGTAACATCATATTAATACGTGATTTATGGGCTTTCGAAAAGTTTATATAAAAGTAATATTAAGTTTGCAGTAATGTAAGCTGTGCATTAAAGTCATACAGATGTCAAGATTTGTATGAAATTTACCCAGAACTGCAAATGTGATATTAAATCTGCACTATGGTCACATAAAATGCATTTAACATCCTTCTCTCTTACTTCTTAATGGTTAAAAATAAAAAGGGAAGATAGCCATGCATGGGTTGATTCTTATCAATTTGAAACTCGATGCCTTTTTGCATTCATTCACCCAAAACAGATTGATATCGAGTGTAGAATCATTTGCTTAGGTCGGAAACCTTCAGAAGATTGTACACGAATGTAATATTGATTGGATTTCTAAAATAATCACATTTATAAAGGAATCACGAGTAAAGAATTGAAGTAATAAAGAATGAAAATCAATTCCTGTGTGTGCCTGTGTGTTTGATTAATTTTTAATCAACAGCCAATCTATTAAGCAATAGTCTATATTAAGCAATAGAGATGTCCGAAACTCACTAGTTTCCTTTCGTTTTTGGATTCCCGGATCTTGGGAAAATCCGAAGATCTGAAACCAGAAAGAATTTTCGATAAATTTTGAATGTACAGAGCTAGTTTCGATAATTTTCGAAAATAGCCTTGAATGTTCCAAATTTTTCAATCGTATTTTTGAGGATTTTCGAACGTTTGATGCTATTTTCTAAATTTTTCAAAAATAGTTCGTACTTTCGAAAATTATCGAAAATGTGCACCGAAGTCCCAAAATCCGGACAATCATTCGGGTTTCGGAACCGAAGAGTTTCGTGTTGGATACGGGTTCGTGTCGGACACGGATCCCATCTCTCTTAAGCAATAAAACACAAATTGATTCATGTATGGCTAGATTGACAAAGACTGGAATGGACTAGAAACAAAGTATGTAATTTGTGTGTAAGGCTTACTGTCACAAAGCTCACAAAGCATACAAACATTATGTAAGATATACCAAAATTCTAATTTTATGTATTATGTCTTTATATAGTAAATTATTATTGAATGTTTTTTGTTAATTTGCAGAACTGGTCTGTGTCAACTTTAATGTTTATCATATGAATATACATTGAACACTATCCTAAAATAGTGGATATTTTGGTGCCACCAACAGCTTCCTGAAGCCTTAGAATTCACTTTCCTGCAGTTAATTAGTATTTTTACCATACCCATATCTCCTGAGCCCCCCCCCCCCCCCCCGCATCCCATAAAACTGTCCTGATTTCGGAGATCTTCCCCCACTGTCCCAAATTTGCTAGATGCATTCTATCCATGGCTGGGTAATCTGGATGGGAACAGTTGAAGTCAAATTCTTATCTCTCTCACCTTTTGGGCCAATCATCAAATAGAAAACAGAAACATTAAACTAGGTTTTAAAAAAAGTAGAGGAAAATAAATAATATGTCTTTTATGTATGTATGTGTGAAAAAATATATTTAGGATTATAAAGCCGATCCTTAATTTAGATTTTCTATTAATAAATTGTGCTCTTTTTTTTGTAGGTTTCGAGGGCTGCATTTTCTATGTGAAATATAATAAAGAACTCCTTCCATTCAGTGGGAAACACAGTACAGTTAGCATCTCAAAGTCCGATTCCTTTGTGAAAATTGGATGCAGAGGTCCTAATATTTGTGCCAGTAACCCTTGCTGGGGAGACTTGATGTGTGTAAATCAGTGGCATGCATATACCTGTGTGCCCCCTGGTGACTGTTCTTCAAACCCATGCCAAAATGGTGGCAGCTGTGAACCAAATTCCCAGTCTGGATTTACATGCATTTGCCCTGAATCATATACAGGAACCTTGTGTGAAACTGTTGTAGCCTGTATTGGTGTTATTTGCCCTCAGGGCAATACATGTAAGAGTGTAGGACATGGAGGACACATGTGTATAATGAATACTCATGGAGAGGAACTCTCTCTTCCACTTTGGGCTGTTCCAGCTATTGTAGGCAGCTGTGCAACTGTTCTTGCCTTATTGGTCCTTAGCTTGATTCTATGTAACCAATGCAGAGGAAGAAAAGCAAAAGTGCCAAAAGGAGAAAAGAAACCCAAAGAAAAGAAAAAAAAAGGAAGTGAAAATGTTGCCTTTGATGATCCAGACAATATTCCACCTTATGGGGATGACATGACTATTCGAAAACAACCAGAGGGAAACCCTAAGCCTGATATAATTGAAAGGGAAAACCCATATTTAATCTATGATGAAACAGACATACCACACAACTCTGAAATAATACCAAGTGCTCCCCTGGCTACCCCTGAAACAGAAATAGAACATTATGACATTGACAATGCAAGCAGTATTGCTCCATCAGATGCTGACATAATTCAGCACTATAAGCAGTTCCGTAGCCACACGCCTAAATTTTCAATTCAGAGACATAGCCCTCTAGGATTTGCAAGGCAATCTCCACTGCCACTTGGTGCAAGTAGTTTAACATATCAAACTTCCTATAGTCAGGGGCTAAGAACAGCAACTTTAGGTCATGCTGGTTGCCCTCCTCCAAATCCTTTGTCACGGCACAGTCCATCACCATTTTCTAAGTCATCCACTTTTTACAGGAGCAGCCCTGCACGAGATCTGCACCTTTCAAGAAGGGAAGGCAGTCCTTTAGAAATGCATAATGATGTATTCAATTATGCTACTCGATTAGGAAGGAGAAGCAAGAGTCCCCAAACAATGGCAGGTCATAGTTCAAGGCCAGGGAGTCGCATAAAGCAACCAATTGGGCAGACTCCTTTGGAGACTGGTCCTCCTGTAGGTCTCTCAATTGAGGAGGTTGAAAGACTGAATACACCTAGACCAAGAAACCCAAGCATCTGTAGTGCAGACCATGGAAGATCTTCCTCTGAAGAAGACTGTCAAAGGCCCCTTTCAAGAGTAAGGAATCCAGCTGATGGAATTCCAGCTCCAGAATCATCATCTGATAGTGATTCACATGAATCTTTTACTTGCTCAGAGATGGAGTATGATAGAGACAAACCAATGGTGTATACATCAAGAATGCCAAAATTAACTCAAGTAAATGAGTCAGATGCAGATGATGAAGACAATTATGGTGCTAGATTAAAGCCGAGGAGATACCCAGGCCGTAGGGCTGAAGGGGGTTCAGCAACTGCTACTTTAGTAGCTGACCATACATTACCCATGAAACTTAGCCAGCAAGCTGGTACTTTTAATTGGGACAATCTTTTGAACTGGGGTCCAGGCTTTGGGCATTATGTAGATGTTTTTCAAGACCTGGCATCATTTCCCGAAAAAGCATCTGCAATTGATATTGAGGAACAAGGCAGTGCAGCAAACATAGTTTCCAAAGATGGAGATTCAGAACAATATGTTTAGTTTACTTAACCTGGTTTGTCAAAATGAATTTTGTTTCTTGACATTCAAAAATGTATGGTTGTTTACAAAGTCTCCCATTATAAGACCCGGCCAGTGAAATTGTATTATGTGCGGAGATGGATTTAAAATAATAACAGTCTTGCTGCTGCTGAGGACAGAATTACTTCTAAAAGAATTTCCGATCAGTATTCCGTCCTCATGTTTTACAAATCGGGACTCGGCATACGCTGTTTTGTAAGAGATTTTCTAACTATTTTTGGAAATTTATGTGATGCAATAATTGATGTTGTAAACCTCAGCATAATTTCTAATCTATAATGGGTACAAGGTTTTGCTATAGTTTTCCAGCGGTGGATATGTCACGTAAATGAGAGATGCAGATGCTAGGTACTGTCTCTTAAAAACAATCACCACAGCGTCTAGTCTCAAACGATCTGAAACACTGCACAAGGAGACCTGATTTTTAGAACTTATGTGAGTAATCCTCAATAAAGGGAGAACATTATGCTCAGATCTGTAGCACTTTAGGATCTAACAACTCGTTCTTAATGAAACGCATTTCCCTTTGTAAAAAAAAATTAAGCTGTATTTAAAAACAGCCTGTTCTACACCGACAAAGAGTTTATTTTTTTGTAAGAACGGCAATTCATTGACGTTAGATAGTTATTAGTAAAGTGAATTGGAATCTAGACAATAAATAAAATACAATAAAATAAATGCAATCTAGATTTTATAAAAGCCCTTACATACACATTTGTACATTTCAATATGAAACGTCACATTAGTGATACTGTACTTTTTACTGTGGGGGAAAAAATGTTTTTGTAATTGTTTTTATTGGGACTGTGTTTTTGATATTTTTTTTTTCCTATGCTGAATAGTTTTCTTACTTTCAGGGAAAGCAAGAAAATGCTTTTCTGTAAAACTGTTCCTTTTTAACCTTCATATTTTTCAAAATTTTGATACAACTGTAACATACAATTATGCTTTTCTTCTTGTAAATGTCAATAATAAAATTAAAATATTTATTTAAGATTGTGTCTTTTGAAATGCAGCCTGTCAGATCATGTGATTAGTTTATTGTTCTTTTCAGAACTCCCATTCATTAAATAACTTTACTGAATACATATTTGGGTTTCTACAGAGTACTGGTAGGATGTCAGTACTGGAGGTGATGTAATATCTCTCCCCATTCCTACTTACCTGATTGCGCCTCTGCAATAGGGGAACAGGGCTTTACAAACCAACACAGTACAGGTTAAAAGAAATGTTCGCCCAAATAATCCTGTCCTCCGATTTATAGAGTTTAAGGGGAGGTTCAGTGAACATACATTACTTTTAAGAAAAGAGCTGTATTTTCTAATACTGATGACCTTTACTGCCCATTCAGCAGTTTTATCTGTGTATAAATAAATACTTCTGAAATACTGACTTCCTGATTGCAGGACCCCTAATAGAGACCATTATGGTTTTACCCTTGACCCAGCGCCTAGGTTGATTCAGTTGCTCAGTAGAGATCTGAGCATCTTTGACCCATCCAACAGCCAATCAGTAGAAATTACTGTAAGGAACATTCCAAGGTAGTGTGCATTCTGGGAAAAAGAAGGACCATTACAGAACCTAAAATGTCATTTTACTAATATTAACAGCAGGGAATAGCAAGGGGTATAATTTCAACTGATTTTTCAAAATGGAAGAGAATATGTAGAATAACTTGGTATGCATAATATAAACTAAGAATTTAAAAAATAATGATATTTTGCACTTAACTTTCCCTTTAATAAAATTAAGTAACCTCTCATGCTTGGGTGGTCTATGGTTGCTGAAATATTTGCTGTTTTGTTTAGGATTTCATTATAAACAGCAACACTGATTTTCAGGGTGAATATTTTTCTTTACTAGTGTTTATTAGTGGCAAAGTGTTTAATTCTGTATGAGCATATAAATAGATAAATCCGTAAGGGATAATTTATAAGCAGGTAATACTGTGATGATATTGGTTACTGAATATAAACATTGTTATATTCTGAAATTGTACAATAATACTTAGACCTATATAAAATGTCATGAGGCATTGTACATTTATGATGTGGATGTAATGAGCAGCACAGTATTGGTATTATTTAAAGGGGAACTGTGGTCTCCAAACAAGTTAAGCTTAAATGAAAGGCAAGTTTCCTACATTTAAAACGAGCCATCAACTACCTCTCTACGTGCTCCACAGCCCAAGATATACAGAAATGACTAACCAGAAAGTTATTGGGTGGAAGGCTGACTTGTGACATTCCTAAAGCTTCTCCTGCACAGTGCCGCTGGCGAGCACAGCCTCAGACTCCCTGAGTGTATGAGGGAGACAGGAAGTCCCTCCTCCTCTCTGCTATGTGAAGTCCTGACAGAGAAGGTAAGGGAATCTACAGCCCTTCTCTTTCACTGTGTGAAAACAGCCTTTTCAGGCAGAGTCTCTGTTTCCACAGAGTTTTCTGTAGGGGGGGGGTCTGAGTAACCCACAGCACCCGCGAGTGGGTGGGGCCACAACACTCATGAGTGGGCTGGGCCACGGCACCCACGAGTGGGTGGGGCCACATCAACCACCAGTGGGCGGGGCCACATTTGGCTGTAAGATAATGGGCCATGGGGGGCCTGCAACTGGAGGGACCATTTGTTTTTTTTTGTTTTGACAGTTTTTTATTGCCGATTTTGTTTTCTTTTTTTTTTTTTTTGTTTATTTTTGCAGGACCATGGAAGATTTCCTCTGAAGAAGACTGTCAAAGGCCCCTTTCAAGAGTAAGGACCAGCTGATGGAATTCCAGCTCCAGAATCATCATCTGATAGTGATTCACATGAATCTTTTACTTGCTCAGAGATGGAGTATGATAGAGACAAACAATGGTGTGATTACATCAAGAATGCCAAAATTAACTCAAGTAAATGAGGCAGATGAGAGTGATGAAGACAATTATGGTGCTAGATTAAAGCCGAGGAGATACCCAGGCCGTAGGGCTGAAGGGGGTTCAGCAAATGCTACTTTAGTAGCTGACCATACATTACCCATGAAACTTAGCCAGCAAGCTGGTACTTTAATTGGGACATCTTTGAACTGGGGTCAGGTTGGGCATTATGTAGATGTTTTTCAGACCTGGCATCATTTCCGAAAAAGCATCTGCAATTGATATTGAGGACAAGGCAGTGCAGCAACATGTTTCCAAAGATGGAGATTCAGAACATATGTTTAGTTTACTTAACCTGGTTTGTCAAAATGAATTTTGTTTCTTGACATTCAAAAATGTATGGTTGTTTACAAAGTCTCCCATTATAAGACCCGGCCAGTGAAATGTATTATGTGCGGAGATGGATTTAAAATAATAACAGTCTTGCTGCTGCTGAGGACAGAATTACTTCTAAAAGAATTTCCGATCAGTATTCCGTCCTCATGTTTTACAAATCGGGACTCGGCATACGCTGTTTGTAAGGATTTTCTAAATATTTTGGAAATTTAGTTGATGCAATAATTGATGTTGTAAACCTCAGCATAATTTCTAATCTATAATGGGTACAAGGTTTTGCTATAGTTTTCCAGCGGTGGATGTCACGTAAATGAGAGATGCAGATGCTAGGTACTGTCTCTTAAAAACAATCACCACAGCGTCTAGTCAAACGATCTGAAACACTGCACAAGGAGACCTGATTTTTAGAACTTATGTGAGTAATCCTCAATAAAGGGAGAACATTATGCTCAGATCTGTACTTTAGGATCTAACAAATCGTTCTTAATGAAACGCATTTCCCTTTGTAAAAAAAAATTAAGCTGTATTTAAAAACAGCCGTTCTACACCGACACAAGAGTTTATTTTTTGTAAGAACGGCAATTCATTGACGTTAGATAGTTATTAGTAAAGTGAATTGGAATCTAGACAATAAATAATAAAATAAAATAAATGCAATCTAGATTTATAAAAGCCCTTACATACACATTTGTACATTTCAAATGAAACGCACATTAGTGATACTGTACTTTTTACTGTGGGGGAAAAAATGTTTTGTAATTGTTTTTATTGGGACTGTGTTTTTGATATTTTTTTTTTCCTATGCTGAATAGTTTTCTTACTTTCAGGGAAAGCAAGAAAATGCTTTTCTGTTAAAAATCTGTTACTTGTGTAACATTCATATTTTTCAAAATTTTGATACAACTGTAACATACAATATGCTTTTCTTCTTGTAAATGTCAATAATAAAATTAAAATATTTATTTAAGATTGTGTCTTTTGAAATGCAGCCTGTCAGA
Source organism: Hymenochirus boettgeri (assembly GCA_019447015.1). NCBI lineage: Eukaryota > Metazoa > Chordata > Amphibia > Anura > Pipidae > Hymenochirus > Hymenochirus boettgeri. Next base: position 129,724,402 of record CM033469.1, read on the forward strand.
TCATGTGATTAGTTTATTGTTTCTTTTCAGAACTCCCATTCATTAAATAACTTTTTAATACATATTTGGGTTTCTACAGAGTACTGGTAGGATGTCAGTACTGGGTGGATGTGTAATATCTCTCCCCATTCTACTTACCTGATTGGCCTCGCAATAGGGGAACAGGGCTTTACAAAACAACACAGTACAGGTTAAAAGAAATGTTCGCCCAAATAATCCTGTCCTTCCGATTTATAGAGTTTAAGGGGAGGTTCAGTGAACATACATATACTTTTAAGAAAAGAGAGCATGTATTTTCTAATACTGATGACCTTTACTGCCCATTCAGCAGTTTATCTGTGTATATAATAATACTTCTGAAATACTGACTTCCTGATTGCAGGACCCCATAGAGACCATATGGTTTTACCCTTGACCCAGCGCCTAGGTTGATCAGTTGCTCAGTAGGATCTGAGCATCTTTGACCCATCCAACAGCCAATCAGTAGAAATTACTGTAAGGAACAATCCAAGGTAGTGTGCATTCTGGGAAAAGAAGGACCATTACAGAACCTAAAATGTCATTTTACTAATATTACAGCAGGGAATAGCAAGGGGTATAATTTCAACTGATTTTTCAAAATGGAAGAGAATATGTAGAATAACTTGGTATGCATAATAAAAACTAGAATTTAAAAAAATATGATATTTTGCACTACTTTCCCTTTAATAAAATTAAGTAACCTCTCATGCTTGGGTGGTCTATGGTTGCTGAAATATTTGCTGTTTTGTTTAGGATTTCATTATAAACAGCAACACTGATTTTCAGGGTGAATATTTTCTTTTACTAGTGTTATAGTGGCAAAGTGTTTAATTCTGTATGAGCATATAAATAAAATCCGTAAGGGTAATTTATAGCAGGTAATACTGTGATGTATTGGTTACTGAATATAAACATTGTATATTCTGAAATGTACAATAATACTTAGACCTATATAAAATGTCATGAGGCATTGTACATTTATGATGTGGATGTAATGAGCAGCACAGTATTGGTATTATTTAAAGGGGAACTGGGGTCTCAACAAAAGTTAAGCTTAAATGAAAGGCAGTTTCCTACATTTAAAACGAGCCATCAACTACCTCTCTACGTGCCACAGCCCAAGATATAAAGAAATGACTAACCAGAAAGTTATTGGGTGGAAGGCTGATTGTGACATTCCTAAAGCTTCTCTGCACAGTGCCGCTGGCGAGCAAGCTCAGACTCCCTGAGTGTTGAGGGAGACAGGAAGTCCCTCCTCCTCTCGCTATGTGAAGTCCTGACAAGAAGGTAAGGGAATCTACAGCCCTTCTCTTTCACTGTGTGAAAACAGCCTTTTCAGGCAGAGTCTCTGTTTCCACAGAGTTTTCTGTAGGGGGGGGGTCTGAGTAACCCACAGCACCCGCGAGTGGGTGGGGCCACAACACTCATGAGTGGGCTGGGCCACGGCACCCACGAGTGGGTGGGGCCACATCAACCACCAGTGGGCGGGGCCACATTTGGCTGTAAGATAATGGGCCATGGGGGGCCTGCAACTGGAGGGACCATGGGTCCATGAGTGGGAGGGACCAGGGGGCGGCAAAGGGGAGGAGGAGACACAGGACAGATTGACTGACAGTTTCAGAGCAGGAAGCAGGAAGTGCAGGGGACCTGGTGATGCTGCTGCCATATCACTCGCAAAAATTTAAATATCTTCAAAACTATGCAAAACAAACAATGGAAATAAAATGCAAACATTCTCAGGGGAGCAATTCCTTTCAATTTAACTTAATTTACCTAAAGTCATTTTTGGACCACAGTTCCCCTTTGGAATATTTTCTATGGGGTCAGTATTGTCATCGGGTCTAATTGACAATGGTGTCACCTGTGTCACATGACTCATTAGGGTTTATTTATTAAACTGACATTCCCATTGACATTTATTAGTGTATTTTTATTATCATAACTATATGCACTGCTGTTGAAATAAAAATGTGTAGATAGTCACTGAGCTGTTCTGGAAAAAATAGGGTAAGGAAGGTATGTATACTCACAGGCGCTCTACCCCTACACTGCACAGCGGCGCTCACACGCCTCCAGCACCTCACAACCTCAGAGGTGTAGATATCCGTTCGGATAGACTGAAGAGAAGTCAGGAAGCAGGCTGCACGCTCTCAGTTGAGTAAAAGCATTTCTTTATTGTCGAGCATTCCTGCTATACATACAACGCTGGGTATAAACGTGGAAGGCAAACTCGAGGAGCACAGGTGGTGCCTTTCCACTAACACCGGTTTACAAATATCTGATCTGGTATGGTCAAAAGTCAAATAAAGTGAAAGGTATCTATTATAGGTTCAAGGTTTAGATGTCAGTAAAACATTTAAGGGAGTTATTGAAAAGCCTGTCAGTAAAACATTTAAGGGAAACTGCATTAAATACAAAAAGAAGGGACCTGAGAAAAACATACAGTAATATATCTGTTGTATTCAATAGATCAACTGGACTTGAAGTTTAGTTCTTGAAGACGTTCGCTAGTCATCCGACTGGCTTTCTCAATTCAGAATGACTTGTAAAGAATCTGTGGCAATTATATACCCTGGAAAATCCAATTTGCATATCACAACACTTGGCTGTGATAATGCTAATGGGATTTTCCAGGGTATATAATTGCCACAGATTCTTGTACAAGTCATTCTGAATTGAGAAAGCCGACTGCGAAACGTCTTCAAGAACTAAACTTCAAGTCCAGTTGATCTAATTGAATACAACAGAATACCATGACCTGGATGAATGAGAACCTTCACAAGCATACAGTAATACTATTCTTTTGAGATATACAGAACTGGGCATCATTTACTGTTGTGCGATGCGTAGGAAAAGGGTTAAAACTACTATTATTGCATAGGTTAGCAAGTGTTTAACTCCTTCAAAAGAGACCCATGCAACCTACGCAATGTATTTACCCACAGGTGCAAATCCGGTATTAAAACCGGAAGCCACATTTACCCGGAGCTATTGCGGATCGTTGTATATAAAGGGGATAACACTAATCATGATGTTTAACCTTACTGGGTAATGGTTCATATTCATATATTGATTGGTCCATTGCTGTCTTATGATAAGTGGGGGAGGAGTGCCTGAGTTGCCAGGGTCAGGCTGCCAACCCTCACTCATTAGATATGCTCATACAGGTTATATCAGGTCAGTAACACTACTAGTGCATCCTGGGAAGTAAGTGCTGAAAAACAACCCAAACTTTGCACGAGATACTATATTTTTGCTATGTTGCTTACAAACATAAATTGTGGACAGGATCTTGCCAAAACACCCCTTAAGTGCCCCAAATAAAATGGATTATAAAGCCTGGCACCCTTCATGGGAACAAGCTAAAGACTGGGGAAAACTAGGGCAAAACAATCTGGCAGAACTTTAAGCTTGGAAAAGGTCTCTCATAGGGAGGGCATTTTGTGGTACTTTCATACCAAGTAGCAGTTTGCAGGTTTCAACCAAAAATTCTAATTATTTGCTTAAATTCTCTTAGAAGAATTCAATAAGGACTTATTTATATATGCGTTACTTTCAACTCTATTTAATGTAGGAAATTCTTGCACTTCACGTACACTTTATCTCAAACGATCGTTAATTTATAATCGTTTTAATGATCTTTAAAAAAATTGTAAATCTGTGATAACAATCGTAAGTAGATTTACGATCCCCATAGAATACCATTGCGGTAGTTTACTACTGCATGGTATTCTACGACCGAACGTTCATAAATTAAGGAACATTCATCGTAAATGTACAATTGCAGCCGTACATTTAAAGCCGCCTTCATAATTTACCAATAACGAGTGGTATCGCTAAAAAGCAATGCCGCCCCTTTTTTCCCCGTAACTGGCAAGAGCAGGTTTTCAACCATTTCATTAAAGTAAATGAAATTAGCCAAAGAGAAATAAACAGATTTGCATTGTTAATAAGTTTGTGTCCATGTGTTCACACTGAGCGAGAAATGTATATAATTATGTAGTGGGTAGTATCTCTCAGAAGTGTAAAAGAATAAGTCATCGCAGGTTATACTTTGTTTTAATAATAATTTATTATAACAAAGTATAACACAGTGTAGAAATGATATAAACAATTATACATGGCATCTTGCTTAGATTGCATATAAAAGTTTGTCTAAGGTCTGGATAATCGTGTGTTGCCATCTGATAGAGGCAGGTTGACTGTTCGCAAAACTACATACTGTATAGCGGAATCCTATATGTACACATATTTTATCAATCACTAGAGGTGTTTTTTTCATATACATCCCAGATGTGACCCACATAGAGATAGGTAAGTATTCAGTTTGGAGTGGTAATCCTTAAATCCAGGTTTTTGTAAGAAGTGAACAGATGATCAGATTTCCTAACGAATGCTCAATAAAACTGGGTGGGAGAATAAAAAAAACTATAGATCAAAGAAACACCATTTGTTTCCAATTATCCACATCATCCTCACTACCTTACAATGTATAGCATGTGCCTACATTCACACTCCCTTACAGCTCTAGAATGTGGCTTAAGTTGCAACAGTGGAAGACATTTTAGGATCATCTTTTTCGAATTCTAAACTTAAAGTTAAGTAACGGGGACTTCTGGGTACTTTTCATGTTTCCATGGTAGCCCTTACAAAATGCTTTACCTAATAAAGGATTTTTAGTGTATTCCACAAGCTAAATAAAAGACCAGAGAGCAAACTATATACTGCATTCAGCTTTATTGAGGTGTCATCAGCATAGTCCTCTGGTTTTGCAGTGTGAATCGCCTATCGACAGACGTAACTAATATATTAAATAAGATAGGGAGAGAATTAGGCTTTGCAGCCCCCCTTCAGTATATGCAAATAAGGAATGGAGACTTCTGGGTAACTTCCATGTTTCCTTGGTAGCCCTTACAAAATGCTTTACCTAATAAAAGGTTTTTACAGCATTCCAAAACCTAAATGCAAAACCAGAGAACCAACCACAGAATGGTTTCAACTTTATTCAGCCATCATCAGTGTAGTGTAGGCCTCTGGTTTTGCAGTGTGAAGCACCAGACATCACTAATACATTAAATAAATAAATAATAATAAATTAAATAATTACATTTAAAAAAAAATGTAAATAAATAAATTAAATATGATAAATTAATATGTCTGAGTTGAACGGTAGCTCAGACATATTTAATTGTAGAGATCTGAAGGTAGGCACACAGTCTACAATAGTTTCATCTTCCAATGCAGAGATAGAATGTAGCTGTCGAACATCTAATTCTTCAAATACAACTTTGAAAGATGTTTCAGAATTTTTCATTCCTATTGGTTCCTCAGGTGCAGAGATAGAATGTGGCTTTAATGCATCTAAGTCTTAAGTCCAATATGAAAGGTATTGATTTTACTTCATCATCTAGTTTTAGGAATTTAATAGAGAACAGTGGAATGGCTGTTTTTTTTTTCATTTTCTGGAAAATAAAGATACTCCTTGCCACTTTATAAAGAAATGTGTTAACAAATAGACTGAGTCCATAATTAACTAGAAACTTAAAATTAATATAATTAACATTGTATCCTCTGCATTCAGACCATGCTAATCAGCTAGTGGAGCAGTCAATACAATATTGATTTACCAGCAGGTCTGGTAGGGAGGAGTGTAAAGGGTTTGCATCAGCTTTGTATTAAAAGAATAGCAAGCAGTTCAGAAGATTGTGACAGGCAGGGCAAAAATTGTACAAAACACGTGCACATGAGGGGTTCTTGGCACCTGAAGCAAACTTTGTGCACCCCCAGGGTTGCGGATGTGGCTTCTGACTGTGGGAGTGGCTAAACACTTGGTAATTTCAAACTTTCCAAGGGGGTGGGGGCACAGGTAGGCAAAAGATGGATAGATAGGCAGATAGAGAGATGGCTAGATTAGATAGATAGATAGATTGATTGATATTTTATATAATCCAATAGATAGATAGGCCAATAGAAAACAGATAACTGGGATAATTGAAGATGGTGGATAACAGTCAAAGGAACAAGTAAATACCTAGGAAAAATACACTGCTGTATAATGGGAAATACCTCATTGCTCCCCCTTCCCCTTGTGTAATGATATCAGGCCGGAAAGGCAGAGGTAAAATGGGGTTTCAGGCTAGCTTGGGCCATTTTGGGGAATTTTAATTTCCCTAGGGCTGTGTCCCCTGGACTTCGAACGATCCTTTGAAACTAAACACAGCTCAGTAATACTACCAAAAAATAATGTGTCCAATTTATTGCTAACCAAAGCCAATATCACTAATGTAATATCAGAGTGTCAAATTGATCTTCATAGCAAATACCAAATTACCAAATTGTTGGTTTTACAAATTAAATGTCCGTTTTCCGGGTTGAAATCTTATTTGAAAACGCTCCCCAAGAAGCTTTTCCAGGAAGTGATTTTTTTCCATTGGCAAACATCACCTAATATTGATCTATCTAATAAATCAGTAGATGTGTGAATCCAATGGATATCCAATGGATAACTTCAGTGCTCTACCCTTCACACGACTCCGTACCCCGCGGTAAGCGACCACAACTTCAAAAGGTAGAAAGGGAGCACCACACGCAATCAATACTGCAACAATTTATTAGCAACATGTTTCGGACCACACAGGCTTGAGAAAGGACCCTGTGTGGTCCGAAACATGTTGCTAATAAATTTGTTGCAGTATTGATTGCTGTGTGGTGCTCCCTTTCTACCTTTTTGAAGTTGTAATATTGATCTGTGCCTTTTAAAAAAACTCTCAATGGATCTCTTTGATCCATTCACCGATGCTATATTAAACTGTGCCTGGCAATTTATTGTGCTCTAGAGTAGAAAACTTCTGCTCTTTTTATGAATTGATCTCTTTGATCCATTTCAAACTATAGTAAGCCGGTGTTCAGTTTAAAACCGGTTTACTATTGCAGGAAGTGACCTTGTGATTCCTTTTTTTTTTACTAATTTCCCTTGACAGCTTCTCAAATCGTAAGGAATTATAAGGAAATATTCCACTGTTACTACCATTATAATTTGATCACTCATATATTGTATACCAGTAAACCCCCGATTCTCAAAAGAACTGGAAACCCAAGAAGACATTCCAGCCATAACACAGCAGAGCCCAGTATGCTGCTAGCTATGCAGATTCTCAAAGTAAACTAATACTATCCAGACTCCCAGGGGAGTTACTCTTGGCCCATCCGCGCGATTCCCAGGGTAAGCTGATATTATCCATGCTTCCAGGGTGAGTTACTCCTGGCCCAGGGATTTGCATATTATATCCTTCGTTAGTATATATTTTTAGATATGGTTGCAAATACTTATAGTATGTAAAGTACTGAAAAAACATTTCCCCTGGAATTTCACAGCTTACTATGAAATTGTTACATTTGAAATAAACATATTAATTGTGAATTTACCTCTATTGAGGCTTGTCTCAATGTTTTGTTTTGCCCTATCGGCAGACATATGTTTAGCCAGCACACTATAGCATAGACAAAATTGCTAATTATTAAGCAATGTACTGTAGGTGGTAGCTGACACTTTGTTCATTCATAAGGAACTTTTTGTATGCAGATCAATACAAATAAGCTATATATACATGGTATGATACACTATTTGTTCTGAATCTGAAAAAAACAGAAAAGGGAAGTTTGGGAAGTTTTTCCCTTAAAACTGAATGCATAAAAAATACATAGGGTGATCAAGTAGAAACTAGCACAGCCTGTAATTCTTATAGAAACTGATTACTCAAAATTCAAAATAATATTGGTGTATTATAAAGCATCAATATCAATAAAGTCTCATTATTTTATGATGCGTCCTATAAAAAAATAATGGTGCTAATAGTGGTAATTTATATTAAATTAATGATCATTATGCTTACACAATGGGAGGCATACCTCCCATATATAAATTACTGATCATTATGCTTACATACCTCCCATATAGGTTTATCCATATTGGTCACACCCACATCCTTATTAAAGAGTATGTCCACCCTATATAAGTTTTTATATAAGATAGACCCCCCTGCACTTACAAGAAGGGGACTGGATCGGCAGCCGCATCTGTGATTGGCTGAGCTCATGGAGAGTGCCATGGGAACGAAGGTCTGTAAGTACAGTTCTGTTTAATTGTTAAGAAAATAACAGGCAGTCAGGTCTGTGCAGGGGCATCTATCATATGTTTAAAGGATAAGTGCACTGTAAATCAAGTTATGTACATTGGAAGTTGCAACTTTAAAAATACCGTTGCCATATTTTTTTTTTTACCTAGCCCCTCCAGAGCCTAGCTTTGTGTCTTGAAAGTTGCTGACATTTGTTACTGGTTTGCTGAATGTTAAGCTCCTGCTTGAGCCTCAAACAGTAATGCCTGTGAGTTCTGTGCACTCTCCTGCTTGAGCCTCAAACAGTAATGTCTGTGAGTTCCGTGCACGTGCGTGTGCACGGAACTCACAGCATTACTGTTTGAGGCTCAAGCAGGAGAAAGCAGAGGAAATCTCAGAGGGCCGGAGCTTAACATTAAAAAATATGGCAACGGTATTTTTAAAGCTGCAGCTTCCAAATGAACATAACTTGATTTTACAGTGCACTTATCCTTTAAAGGATTTTACAATACATGGAGGGACAAGCAAGGATGGATCCAGATGGTGGGGGGTGTGCTAAGGAGGAAGAAGGCTGCATGGGAACGGATAAGGCACAAACGTGGGTGAGCTTGGAGCTTGGATTTGCACGAGATGCTCCTGTCTGCAAAAATGTTGTAGAAAGGTATGTATCTTAAATTTGGCTGAAAGGATTTTTATGTGGGTTGGCTTGTTTTAAAGCTAAGATAATGGTATAATAATAACATTAATGTGTTTTTGGGGGTGGACATTCCTTTCAATATTTGGACCTGCCCAAATACCTCCACCTAAAGCAAACTGCAGCCCTGCAGTATTATTTAGAAGAGGACCATTAGAGGTGGAAAATACAGGAAGTTGCATCATGCAAAATCTAACCATTTTATAATACTGTACAGTTATTTTCGGCATTCAATTTGAATAAACTACAAATATGCATCCGATGTGGCAAGTTTGGCATGTATGCATTACAGTATATGAATAATATTTAGCATCATCAAGTAACTGGCTTTTATGATTTAACTTAGGAGTAGCATACACTGATTCTGCTTAGAATTATTTTGACAATATATCTGTATGAAAAACAGCTTCTAAGATCAAAGAACACACAGCTGAATTCTCTTTGTGGGCAATTTTCTCTTTCTATAGAATTTTTGGGTAATATCCAAACCATGCAGTGATTAGCTGCCAATATATCTTGCATGCCAAACCTTCTATAACTGAACCATTTTTCTTGATGAAACCTAAAAAGATCTTCTGGGAGCTCTAGTTTAACAATATGGATACCTTTGCCTCTGTGGTCTCAGAAATCTGATGCCTTTGTATAGTATAGGAGTGGTCCAACTACAGACATTTCCCAGTTGAATGAAAAGTATTTCTTTTAGAATAGATAAAATGTTTTCTGTTCATGGTTTTAACAGCAGTATAGTATAAGTCATGAAGTCTGCTTCTTCTTAATTAAGCCAATTATATACAGTATTATCATTGGAAAATCTGGAGTCCTTAACTATTATATTATTTATATTGTATAATCTGAACATAGTTATTTCTTACAATGTTGTAATAAAGATTCAGATCTGACAAAATGAACATACATAGTCCTAGTGAATGACATAGGCATGAAAACTATAATAGCAGCTAAACTTAAAGGGTCACTATACTCACTAAAACAACTTTACATTATCTGAAACTACAATTTGAGAGAAGTAAAATGGTGGTACTCACCTATTTTTCGTGTGCTTGCTTACATTAAATTATTGTTTAGTGAGTGCTCCTAACTGCCCCCCCTCTCTTACTTGCTGCCTTCTTGTAGTGTCTGCGACACTTAAATTCTCACAGCCTCACCCATGGACACTGCTCTGTTTACAAATCTTGCTCTCCCCCTGCCTTCTCTTCTCAACTGATTCTCTTAAATGTTGCAGAAAGTGTGCTGGCAGGCAGGCAAAGATCCTAGTAAGAGGTCAGGGATGGGTAACATTTTATAATTTTTCTTCTCTATAATTTCTTCTTCTCCCTAAAAATACTGTGATTTCAAATGATGATTTCTCAGAATCTGCAGCTTAGATTTAAAATCCAATTTTTTTGGAGTAGAAGGATTACTACTTCTTGCTACTAGGGATGGCCGGTTCGCGGATCCGAACCTGGATCCGCCGCGGATTTACCGTTCGCGAACGGCGAATTTTTCCGGTATTTTCCGCCCTCCGAACCGCGGATTTCTCGTATTTTCGAAAAATTTCGAAATTACGAGGATTTCTTGTATTTTCGAAAATGCGTGAAAATACGTATTTTTGCAAATTTTCTAAATTACGAGGATTTCTCGTATTTTCGAAAAATTTCGAAATTACGAGGATTTCTCGTATTTTCGAAAATGCGTGAAAATACGTATTTTCGAAAATTTACGAAATTACAGGATTTCTCGTATTTTCGAATTTTTTCGAAAATTTGCGGATCCTCGAGCGGACTGGTTTTGCGAAGTTGGACATCTTACTTGCTACTAAAATTTTTGAAAAGTAAAGATACCCTTTAAATGTTAGTACTAAATTCCAGGCAATTATTCTGTTTTCCCCCCACTCCACCTCCCAGTGTAAACAAACTCTTATCTTAGAAAACAAACAGTCAGTTAGTAAAATTAATAGTATAGTATTTGATGTTAAAGTTTGTTCCACACCCTAGCTTGTGTCCAGGACCTGGCCAATTGGAAGACATCATCTTCAAGATGAACATGTTGTCGCAGTTCCCAATGAGAACAAGTGGCACTACACCCGTATGGGAACTTAACTGACAGATTGCAGCAGATATAAGGAAGCCCAGGGTATTTAATGTCCTAACCCTGGGTGCTTTCTTGAGTTTATTGGAAGGGGTGCAGTATAATTGCCATTTCAGTTAAATCTTTATTAAATAGAATTTATGTGTTGTTAAAATATAAATATTGGAATTAGAAAAGCATATTTTGTACACTCCATACAGAGCCTAGATCTATAGTAACTCTCAGGTCCAAAAATAAATTAGCATTATGAAGAAATAAATACCAAACCCATGTGCACACACTCCAAATTTGCTAACAGAATAAATCAATCCAAATTAAGGAAGGCATCAGGCTGTCATAAAAATGCAAACTTTATTTACTCCAAATTATTAGATCAAAATGTATGTGCAAAAAACAATGGATACAATTGATCTCAACATGTTTGTGGCTACAGCCACATTGTTTAAAGGGAGCTAACGTCTCTAGACAATATTGTCCCAATAGACAGAGCACATTCACAAAATACAAAAAGCTTTGCCACACATCTCCCTTGTTGGTGGCTGCTAGGTATAAAATGAACCTGTGGGTACTAGGTATGAGCTAGTACCCAACTTAGCTCTGACACAGAACAGGGATTGCAGTGAAGTTTTTTGTAAACATATTTAAATGCCTCTGTCATGATAACAATGATAAATTCCTTTGCTTTTCATCTGAAAAAGAAAAGTAATCTTTGCAGTTTTATTCTTAGCTAGCATGGAAAGGAAACAGAAATATTAACATTTCAGTTAAAAATAAAAGAAAGTCTGTGGAATTGAACCTGCAACTTCATATACTCCATCTTGCTAAAAGCAAAGTATTATACTACTATCCTAATAGAGCTGCTATTTAGAAAGTCAGTTCATGTCAAAATATTTTCTAGATTTACGGTTATGTTTTGAAAATGTATCTTTTTCTACAAACAGAAGCAAAAAAACAGAGTAAAATAAGTTGACTGTTTGTCTGTTTTGGGTAGGCTGTATGCAATTTATGCTGACTGTAAAATAAACGTGGGGTACCAGTAGCTTTCAACATCTTATCAGATATTTACATATTGGTGGTCGAGACCAGGGGTGTCTTTAGGGTGCAAGAAGATCAGTGGCAACTTGCGGGCACTTCCACCCCCCGTCCCAAATTAGCACACCCACTAGGTAAGAGAGAGACAAATAATCAGAGAGATACAGACTGACAAACATACGTCAAACCCATAGACAAATAAACAGCCATAGAGTGATAAATAGAAAGTCAGAAACAGACAGAGTTAGAGTACACAAGGTATCAAGGTAGGAGATAAATTAATGACACAGAGGCAACGTAAACTGGCAATTTCATTATCTATTGGTAGCAAACTGGCAATTTCATCACATACTGGAGCAAATTGGGCATTTTAGCTCATACTAGTAGCAAACTGATAATTTTTCACATACTGGTAGCAAAGGGAATTTATCACATACTGGTAGAAACTGGCAATTTCATGATAAACTGGTAGCAAATTAGAATTTATTATATACTGGTATCAAATGGGAATGTTATTACATACTGGTAACATAGGGAATGTTTTACATACTGGTAGCACATGGGAATATTATTACATATGGTAGCAAATATGAATGTTATTACAAACTGGTCTGGAGCCCATTTATTAAACCTCATGATTCCAGCCAGCAAGACTTGATAAAACTTTCTGAGCCCAGCCCCAGTTCGTTTTCTAACCCTGGTCTTAGCTAACTCCTCCAGCAACACAGGGTCACACAAAGCCCCTTCCTGACCCATTTCTGTCCAATCTCCACTGCCTGTATAGCCCTGCACTACTATTATAAAGTATATTTATAAAACTATGTTCTGTCCAGTCTCCTCCTCAGTCCTTACCCAGCAATAGTTGGAGACAGGCAGCCAGTAGCTGTTCCACCCCCAGGGCTCAGAGACCATCAGGGAGCACATCTCAGGGCTGTCAGTCACACACTTACAGCCAACCAGAGGGAAGAGGATGAAGGAGAGTGGAGTCAGAGAGCAGGACTTCAGATGAGGAGATTTATTGAAGGGGAGGGGAAGGGAGGGGTGAGTTACAAGCATATCTCTGCCTCAGTATTTGAGACTTTCCTGTCTTTGTGTTCGTCGTGAGCGTGACATCATCGCAAATGTGCAAATAATATGTTTAATAGCCGAATTGAGAATCAGGGCACTTGCGTTAGAAAGCTGTGTTAAAAAATGTTAACATAGCGATGCCACTGGTGGCAAAGAGACAGTGGGAAATAGGTGTACATGCTGACAAGACTCTTTGAAGACTATATAGGCTGTGAGATGTACGGCAACATGGGAGACTTTTTAGTTGTAGAATCCATTTATGACTAGAGATGGGCAACTGCTCTAAAACCGTTCCGCCTGTGGATTCACAGATTTCTAAAAAATTAGAAAATTCACGTAATTACCCATTCCAGTCAATGGGAGAAAAAAATCCGCACATTCCACCTAAATATATGGTAAAATAGCAATGGTAACTGTACATGGCTCCAGGACCTGGAAATAGCCATACAAATATCCTGAACTTTAAAAAAAATAACTTTCCTCACGATCACGCTTCAGCATTCTATTTTCGAAGCTGCGTTCGAAAATTTGAGATTCAAGGAATTTTTGTAAAAAAAATTTGTAAAAAAAAATGATACAGTAACTTACTGTAAATGGCTCTGGGACCTGGGAAATCGTCTGGGAACAAACCAATCTGATTGTAACCAATTCTGATTGAAAAGAACCTTATTGTTTAGTATACCAATCAGATTCTTTCTGAAATAATGTTAATGTATCCAATCAGAATTGCTTACAAATAAAAGAGAAGTTTTAAAACCCTAAAACCCTCCAGCTTAAAGCCCGTTGTTTGCAGTGTATATGTTTTCAAGGACTGCGGCACTGTTAAAGGCCGCTGATGTGGAGCTCCACTAACGGAGGGGTAAGTGAACGCTCCCCTTTAGTCTATTTTCTGTATAGGTTATGGAGCGTTAAGTCGAGGCACATCAATTGAACGTTCGATAATTATCGAAAATTCAATAATCATTAAAAGTTTGGAAGTTCAAAATCCTGAATAGTTCCTACTGTGCTTGTTCAGAAATCCCCTCCTCCCTCCTAAAAATCCTGCGCTTGCCCCTGGATTTGAAGCATTTCAATGGGCACCAGGCACGTACAGTGGCAGAAGTGCACTATAACCTACCCCTGTAGTGGATTTCTATGGGAGGAACTGTAAGATTTGCCTTATAATCTTACAGTTCCAGGAGGAGACGGAAATCAGAAGCCACAAAGGGGTAGGTTATAATAAATAATGCACCCCAAACTGTAAATTAAAAGGATATATAATTCACCTTGAGTTCCGTGCCCTGGCCTGGGGCCTTCGTGCTTTTATATGATCACGGAACTCCAATGTGACTTCTAATATCCTGTACAGTTGGGGGTGCATATCCACTATATAATAGAGGGGCTACATAGCACTGGCTGGTGCATAATTTTGGAATCCAGACCACTGTCTTGGCACTCCAGAATTGGTTCATTAAAGGGCATGTCCACCCTTTAAAAATTTTTTTAGATGCGGTAGGGCACCTTCCCCCAGCCCCAACCGCATCATTAGATTTTCCAGAAAGAGCCCCGATATACTTACCTTACCTCTTTACCCCGCCGCACAATCCCGGCCCTCTGCTTGCACTGAACTGCAAGGGGGCGGGACCGGCAGCAGCATCCCTGATTGTTGAGAGGCAGCCAATCACGGACGGCTGCTGGGCAGTTCAGAAACACCGGGGGAAAGAGGTAAGGTAAGTAACTATCAGGGGAGTCTCTTTAAAATGTAATAATGCGGTTGGGGCTGGGGAAGGCAACCTACTACTGGGAAAGGTTTGTTTTTTTTTGCAAAATGGGAGGGAGAGGGGGGGGGGAGGCCTGCAGTGTGCAGGACAAAATTCTCCCGGAGGAGAGACAGGAGGCAGAGTCCTATGTGGACTCTGCTATCCTCCTGGTGGCCAGTTTTTCAGAATTTGGGAGGGAATCCAGGAGAACCATTTGGAGCTGGGATGTGAGGTAAGGATTTATTACACTACAGAGTGGGCCAGTAGTGGGGGGATTATAGTTTAGGGGGTGGACATGCCTTTTAATTAACTAACATTCAGCATAAATGTACGGCCGTGGACTTACATATCGATAACGCGTGGTATCACTAAATTGCGATACGCGTGTTTTTAAATAGGCCCTAAGATCTCTAAAAGGTCTAACACTAAATTTGTCCAAAAAATATATATTATAGGGCGGGTTAGTCCTTAAAAGAACTTTGAGTCCCAAATTGTGTGAATACAGGAGTGTTAAGTGCTAGTCCACACGCTAAAATTTACACAAGAAAGCTCAAAAAGCAGGAGAAAAAACTCTCTCCAACTCCTACTCTGTCAGTCTCTACTAATATTTTAACACACTGACAAGATGGGGGCTGTCAAGCTGCCTTTTATACCCAGGGGATTGGCACGGATAAAAATAGTTAATCTGCGAGTTCTGTGGATTTGCAGATCTTGGAGATCTTTTGTGGAACTGGATTCAGATCCACAATCCGGTCCATCTCCAGTTACCGTAGTATGCCAATCAGATTATTTGTGAAAAAATCTGATTGTATCCAATCAAAATTTTTACAATCAGATTTTTTCACAAAGAATCTAATTGGTATGCTTCCTTGAAGAATCTTATTGAACCAATCAGAATTGGCAGAATAGCTGGCGTTGAAAGTGCCGAAATAGAACAGTGGCAGGTAGCGATGTTCCGAGTGCGGTGCTCGGTACATCCCCCTATTAGGGTGTGAGACTTTGAAAGTGTTACCTGGTGAAAACTACTGGAATAGCGAGAAAAATAATATAGGTATAGATTATTGGAGGGGTTTAGCTGTGCATCTCTCTGTAATCTCTCTGCAGATGCCAGAAGAATAAACATGAACTCCACAGCACTATTGGCCCCCTGCTCCCTCTTACAGTTAATCAATGACAGTGGTACAGCACGCTGGGAATTCCATGATACTGGGACAGCATAATAAAAGTCCCAGTGTGCTGTACCAAGATCATGAATTTTCAGTTTGCTGTCCACCCCAAGTTTGGAATCCTACAGGATATCTCCCTGTACATGTGGTATTCATAGGGTAAGTTTAACATTTCTGGCTAAATACAAATTATTTGGGGGTGGATGTGCACTTTAATGAAATTACCAGTTTGCTGTTAGAGATTGATCCAAATCCAGTTGGAGATGATTGTAAATGAGTATAATAAAATATAAAATATTAAGTGGGCCCTAAACTCATCCTGGTGTGCCCCAATATCCAGTCCAACACTGAGCTTACCAACATTTCTGGTAATTGCAGCATTTAACACACACTAGTGTATTTTGGTGCCCTACAATTGAAATATATACATATAGATAACCAACAGTTTCCATGACTATACAGTTGTACTGTGCATGTGAAATTTGATGGATATGAGTAAATAGTGTTGGGGGAAGTAGAATACATGTTTTAGGGGTAAAGAGTGTATATTAAGGATAATAGTAATATTTCTACAGTGTAAAACTATGACATCATAGCCGTGGCTCCCTGACATCTGGGTTATAAAGCTAAAAGTAAAGATTATGTTCCTTCCACCACTGCACTACAGAAGAATGTTTACTATAGAAATGATAAATTGAAAAGTTATATATATATGAAGCAAAAATTAATTGAGAATAAAAAGAACTCCTGGCACAATTAAAAATTTAACAGGTTGAAAATGGGTTCTTTTTTATACCTAAAGCCTTGTGTCTTTAATTATTCTTTATTTCATATTAATGATCCCATGAAAATACTTTTTTTTGCAATACTGACACTTCAGTGTAAATTTCCAGTATGACATCATTGCTAATGATGTCATAAATTATGTCATATAATGTTTATATCTTTCTCCAAAACTAGAACATTTATTTCTGGTTTTCATTTCAGCTACCTTGAGAGAAGCAAAACAGCAGCTTGAGGTTGGCTCTAATATACTGCAGATTTATCACAATATTTTCATATGGATAACAACATGTTTAAAGAGAAGAAAAGGGAAGTTCTTGTAGGGTGGAAAGAAATTAAAAACAACAAATATATTATGATGAGTGTAAAAATGGATCTTCATCTGATGCTTTGAAGGTTCTCATTCATCAGGTCATCACAGCACAAGTGTTAAGGGCGTGTGAATAGTGGCTAAGAGGTTTGCCAGTACAATGCTGTTTTGACACCTTACTCTGGGTGTTCTATAACACCTCTTAGCCACTATCCAATCACGCCCTTAACACTTGGCTGTGATATCCTAATTGGGATTTTCCAGGGTACATAATGGCCACAGATTCTTGTACAAGTCATTCTGAATTGAGAAAGATCCAGTCAGATGACTAGCGAAGTCCATAAAGAGGGAAAAGTAGCGAAATGTTTTCGCATTCGCTTTTCGCATGGGTTTTCGCCAAAAAGACAGTTAAGCTATTTATAAAACGTTCCGCACGAGCTAGCCTAACCTTTTCGCCTAACTTCGCAATGGTAATTTTAGCGAAAAAGGAGCAAAAAGGCATAACGCGATTTATAAAAGAGCGAAAGGTGTTTTTGCGTTAAATAGAGCGAAAGATTAGCGCGACCCTGAAGGTGGTGAAAATCATTGTTTGAGCGAAAAGGCATTCTAATGGGTAATATGCCTAAAAAGCGAACGCGCATTAGAAGGGCGATCGCGCATTAGAGTGTAATATGCCTTGGAAAAGCGACATTAGAAAGGCGAAACGCGCATTAGAATGTAATATGCATTGGAAAGCGACATTAGAAAGGCGAACGCTCATTATAAGGAATATGCTTGAAGGCGAACGCTCATTAGAAAGGCGAACGCCATTAGAAAGGCGAACGCAATTAGAAAGGCGACGCACTAGAAAGCGAGCATTAGAAGAACGCACATTATAATGGAATATGCTTGGAAAAGCGAACGCGCATTAGAAAGGAATAGCCTTGGAAAGCGAACGACACATTAGGAAGGCGAACACGCATTAAAAGGCGAACGCGCATTAGAAAGGCGAATGTGCAGTGCAAAAGAAATTGTATTCCAATTGAGAAATTCTTAGAAGATTGACTAAATAAGACATGGCTGACTTCTTGGTAAATGTGAGGTGGCCATTTTGAACTTGACATCATTTTCTAGTGGGCTTTTCTGGTTTCGAATGGTTTTCACAATGCAGTCTTCTTAGAGCGTTAAGTTTTCGCTGCGAAACTTTTCGCTCTTTGTCGCGCCCGTTCGCCTTTTTCAGCCGCGAAGTGTTGTTTTTTAACGAACGAAGCCCAAATGGCGCTATTTTCGCTGCGATGTGCTGCGCTATTATTTGGCGAAAAAGACAATCCTTATAAATATGCCCCTAAATGTTTGTTCTTGTAATGCTGCTTAAATGCAATACTTTTTTAAAATGCATTGGTTTAAGATGTATTATGCTAATAACATTGTTTAAGATGTATTATGCTAAATAAACATACTTGATATAAAATCCAATGGTAATTAGAAATATATGGGAATTTGGGATGGAGTTGCATCCTGGATCCTATATTACCTTTCTAACCAAACTACTACTACTCCTTTGGAACCCTATACTTCTCTTTCTATCAGCAGGTTAAATCTAGATGTTTTCAACAACAATATACAGTATGATATTTTCATTGACATGGAAGGAATCTCATTACCTCACTTTTGCTCTTCCATTGTGCCTGTGTCTTGCCTGCCCATCTAGTTTGTAAGCTCTGCAGGGCAGGGTCGTCTTTACCCTGTCTATTGTTTTAAGTACTTTTTTTTTAGCAGTTTCAAGAAATTAACAACCATTAAGCATCTAATGGGCAGATGTTTTTTCTTGTGTATTATCGTAAACCTTACAAATAACTTTAGTTTAAATGACAATTCCTTATATACATATATTTATATCATATATATAATATAATATATTTTTTTTTTTTTGCAGTGCCTTGCACCATACTTTTCTCCCTTCCACTTGTGCAAACAACCACAGATTAGTTAGTTTTACCAACATACTGTAAAGAGCATGTTACATGTTACAGTACATGCATGTATAGAGGTATACACACACAGATTGTAACTATTGTGTACTCATCTTTCATAGATCCTTGCTGACAGGAATGTTCTCCTCAGGTCTAGAAAGCTTTTAATCTGATAAATAAGAATGACTAGTGAGTAAAAAATTGGTATAAATCAAAAAGATTAAAAGGACAATAGGAATCTTTTTAGAGAACCGTTTACAGTCTCTTTAATAAGTTCTTCTCACGCAACAAATAGAAATGAAGCAATGTTTTAGTTTGATCAGACCACATTCAGAGCCGCATTTACACACATTTTCACCGATATGAATATTTAACACCAGCTAAATATTCGTCAGGTGGATCTCCCCAATTGTCTTCTCAGAAGGCTCCAAAAAGGAATATTACTTTTAAGCTGTCTCTATCTGCACTGTCATTACCTGAAGAGCATCTACCCACTCAATAAGACCATCAATCAAACTGCTACTTGAAGTTGTCACTATTAAAGGACATTTTCTCCCTTATAACAAAAAACTGGTGACTTGTCAGTTATCTGTCCGCAACACCAACTGTTATTTTTTACATGCATTTGAAAACAAATACTTAATCATACTTTTTTTCCATCATGGAAAGGTTATCTGCCTCCACCTTGGCTCACAAAGCTTTTTTTAAGCTTGAGCATGTGCAGAGGAGACGCAGGGGAATACAGCAGTCAGATGACAGCTTGATTGACTGCAGGAAGGGAGGAGCCAGCTTTCTCTGCCAGCATGGAAGCAATAATTATCCTTAAATATCTCGTTTAGTAATGCAGAATGTGCGTGATATATCAGTTGAGGTCAGGAGGTACAGACATATACCAGTTTTTTTGTTTTAAGGGGGAACATACCCTTAACACATATAAGTAGAAACACCAAAAATTATTTCTTGGGATGTTCTTGGGAAACCCACCCTAAAAACTTTTAGAACTGTTTTATTTTATAGAAGATAACAGTAGCATACATGTAGAGTTCTTGTCTTTGTAAATAAATTCCCAAATTACTTGGAATTATACTGTAAACCTTACAGTATTACTGCCAGAAGGAAACAACTGGAATTAGCGATTTGCTTGATCAAAAAATAAATTGTGTCCATTACTTATGAAAATTAAATGTATGAAACAGTGGTACAAAAAAAAGAAGTGCAAACTACCACTGCCATTCATGGCTGGCTTGTCTAAACATATACATTACACAGGAAACTTGGCAATTTGAAAATCTGCTTCTTCTAAACAAACTATTGTTTGTAAACCTCAAAAAGCTACAGTCAGGTGTGTACTATGAAAATACAACATCTTATAAAGCTAACAAGAAAGGTTTTATAATTTGCTTTGAAATAAAATTACTTTAATGCTCTTGATCTTAAAGAATATGACAAATTGGGGGGAGTGTATTTAAATTACATTTTTTGGATGTTCCGTGAGAATCCTTTAAAAATGGAAGAGCTTTTGGAAAGTCATTTGAATATGTCACTGCAATAAGTAGTTAGTATAGAAAATGGCAAGAAAACTCTCAACTTGTTTTTAAAATCTAATATTATAGCATTTCAATATGTGTAATTTATGTTAAAAAGGCCAAAATTAAATTCCATAATATATATTGTTCTGCTATTTGAGAGGAGATGATGTGATAATAAAGGCAGTGAACAAAAAAACTTTCGCAGAAAAGATGGATGCAGCCTGTTTGTAAGAGAGTCATTAAGACACAACAAAAGATGTACTTCCTTTCAGGACATGGGGGACCATGTGAAACATGGGAATTGAGAAAATACACAGATCCTTGCTACACAAGAATTCGGATGTTTCAACAATGAACATGAGTTCATGCCTCGCTTTAGTTTGAATAATGTGGTGTTATAGATTTTTTTAACAGGCCTTTCCATATTTCTGGGCCCGTGTTTCTTATAAGGTTATTCTTATGGGAACACTTGGGAATCTATTGTCTAATTGGCATGCATTGGATTCCACAAGCTCTTGATCAATAGGCTTTTTTAAATATAGATTTTCACACAGAACTGCATGAGCAACAGAACGAAACCTGTGATCAATAGACTCATTGACTATGAGCCTAGACTGTTAAAATTTCTGACCCAAAAAAAGAACGTTACCATGTCTAATGTTATAAAAATGAACAAATGGGCTAAAGGAAAGAAAGAATTCTCATTACCACATCGTCCTTTAAACGCTGGGGCAGAGATCATATATTATCTTGATAGTTGTAAAACTCTTGCAACATTTTTTAACCTGAATTTTAATTCTGTCACAAGCATTCTACGTGATGTAACTGTGTACTGTACACATACAAGAATCTGTTGTTGATTAAGAGTGTCTAATTAACCCCCTCCTGGGGTATATGAGATTTTTTCAAAGGTTACCTAATGGACGTACCGGGCATGTATGGATTAATTGAATGAACTTTTATGAACATATAGCATTACATTACTTTCCATATGTACAGTATACTAGACAGTAATAAACAGGCTTACATTTATATGGGTTTTATATGTTTATTTGGGTTGTTTCCTGTATGGTATTTTGTTTGTTTAAATTAATTATGACTGGTAATTTAACATGTGTGTTAGTCCATGTTTATTTGATTTTATCAGCTGCAGACTCTATATAATGGTTTAAGGGCCTTCCATTTTTTGGCAGGAAGTTGGTCAGTGACCTTTGCTTATTTTGGATGAATCTGGGTTGTTTTCTTGACTGCTTTTCCCCCCTGTTGGATCTATGTGTTAATATAGACATGTTCTCTCTACTTACCACTGAATTCTGTACATGGGGGTGAGCATCAATCAGAATGGCTTCCACATAGCGACCTTACCCTTGTAGCTAGTTTTCCTGACTTTTTTTTGACTCCAGACACATGGGAGAAATCTTATCCGTCTAGTTTAGCTTACAATGAGTTTTACAAGTGTTTAGTTTGCAAGTCCTATTGGTGATTTGAAAGGACCTGTCTACAACAAACTCAGGACATAGTGCATCCTTTGATCTAGCTGTGAGATAGGATGCCATTGTGTCTGATAGGAACAAGGCCTCAAATCACATTTTTGCTGATTTGTTTTATTAATCATGAGCACTATTGAGCATGGGAAATGTCTTTTACACTAGCAGGACAAAACCAGCAAAATTAGTACTTGAATAGCTCATTATGGAGAAGGTTTCTGATTGTAGATATATTTCATACAGTGCAATATATCCCTGTCGGTGACTTGAGAGCATCATTAATATATTTATGCAGTGCATTAATAAAGTTCTTATAGTTAAAAATGGTGCTAATTTTGCCCCAACCACATCAGATCAATTAGAAAAATCTAACGTTGATTGTTGGGGACAAAATTAGCACATTTTTAACAATAAGAACTTTTATTACATCTCCCTGATAGTCTATTACATTTACATCATACACTTCAACTATTTACTTTATAAAATTCAAAGTTCTATGTTAGAAATACTGGTATAGTGTACTGTGAATAAATTATTACATTGAATAAAATACATTAAAACACCGTGCATTCCTCATTCTAGCATCAGGGGAAATAACAAATATCTCTAAAATACTGGAAAATTATGGAAAAAGTCCTCAGACACATTATTTTCGGCATACATATAATACTCATTTTGAACATTTATTGCCTTTAAGATCTTCAATGATATAATGTTAGTTAATAATGCTATGGACCTACACACACTTATTGGTCTCTTTAAAAGGAAAGTATTCTGAAAAAGGGAGACATCCCATAAATTTGCACTACTGGTATTTCCTCTTCTCTTGTCAACTCCTATTAATGTCCCATCAATCCTAGCACCTCAGGGACAGCAATTAAGAGGATAGATGGCATGGTAAACAGGATGGATGTTTCTGCATCCTACACATCTGCCTTGTGATTAGACAGGCTCCTTTTATTTTACTACTTAAAAATATGTATGAAGGAAGAGAAAATCATTTATTTCAAGAGAGCATGGCTATCAGGCTAGGAGCAGGTTAATTCCCTGCACCGCACAGACCTGCAGATTTTTCGCCGTTCCCTTATTTTTCTTTTGATTTCAAGCTTTTTCAAGCCATAACACATTCAGCATACATAAAACCTATTTACTGCCTTAGCAAATAATTATAAGCTCCCATACTGGCCCTTTTATGGTTAGTGGAATTAAGCGCTTGATATGAAAAACAGTAGTTTTTATGTTAATTCTATATTATTTTTCTATTGAAATAGACAATATATACAAAGGCAAAGAACTCTTCCACAGATCATAATAGCATACAAGTAGCCTGATAAGATCCTAACGCCAGACCGAAACGTTGCTGTTGTGCACATGGAATAACAACGCTATAGGGTTATTCAATAAAAGTTCTTATCGTCTAAAATGGTGCTAATTTTGCCCCAACCAATCAGATGTAGCTTTCAAATGTTAAATAAGATCTGATTGGTTGGGGCAAATTTAGCACCATTTTAAACGATAAGAACTTTTATTGAATCTCCTGTTAATTTGTTTTACAAGACTGTAAGTGCTCCAAGTTACAACTGTATGTTACATGTTTTGGGATCTTGACTGGAAGCACCCAGGCAGGCTGGAAAAAGGCCACAAAGGTTAGAGTGCACACATTTGTTTGAATAGCATAAAATATTGTTAGGTGTGAGAGCTGCCTTGCTACCTACACCTTATAGAAGCAGCATCTAAAATTTTAGTACAGGAATCCTATGGCTAAATTTACTGTTGGTAGTTCCCACTTGTTTGTATGACAGTACAGATAAAAAGAAGAAAAAAGCTTTGGAGATATAGGTTTGGCTTCCCCTTATCCAGTTTATTCCACATCATAGAATTGAGGATAAGTAAGTACATTTTCCTGTAGGGGAGGATGGGAGCTGAGAGGGTAACATAACATACGGTCCTTATGTAATACCATTTCTGCCTAATTGCCTGCCCTCTTCCTTATCATATGTGTATTTCTTAAGCCTCGTACACACGTTGGATAATGTTGTACGATGCAGCTGACGACAAGCAATTGCCGATATTCGTACGAAATATAGCATCACAAACGATCGTTCAAAGACCAATGACCGTCGACTGTTGTTTGTTTTCCGACGATCAGCCTGGTTTATTTGTCTGCCGCGATTATCTTATATTTGTACATGGTCGGAGATTACCGATATACTCGAGTATAAGCGAGGTTTTTAGGTTTAAAATCAACCTAAAAACCTTGACCTCGGCTAGACTCGAGTCACAAGAAACTCCTTCAATCCAGAAGAAGTCGCGGTCAGGCCGGCAGTTCCCAGTAGTTCTTCACGGTTGTGCGATGATGTCATTGCGCACGTGACGGGATGACGTCATCGGCAGCCGTACTGGGAACTGCCGGCCTGACTCGCGGCTGCTTCTGGATTGCGCAGCCGGCAGAGAGTGGAAGAATGAAGACAGGTACGGTAAGTGAGCCTGGGGGGACGGGGGAGGGCTGGGGGGACGTATGCCATGCAGACACCCACATACCTTTTACTATAGGTGGTTGGAAACTACAAACTCCCAGCAACAAGCAGCTGGAGTTGTGTTTCCCAAACATCTACAGTGGAGGAAAGGTATTAGGGTTACTGATACCCTCGGCTTATACTCGAGTCAATCATTGTTTCTTAATTTTGGAGGCAAAAATGGGTACCTCGGCTTATACTCGACGGCTTTATTGATATAAAATATATAAAGGCGTATGCTATGCTTTCGTAATTGCGCGAAGATACGAACATACTTTGCATACGATGACTACATCTAAGACTATCGTGGTGACTATTGGTTGCGTTGTGTGTGCAAGATGGTTTCAATTATGAGGATTACGATAATTGTTAAGCGTTCGTCGGCTGCATCGTACGAAAATTATCCAACGTGTGTTAGGCTTTACATTCCTCACTATCTAAACCTTCTCTGCAACTGATTCCTTTAGGAATGTTTTAGGCAGAAGCCAGGTTCCTGCATACAGTGCATGGGGTGATACTACAGGAAAGTAATGATTGCCATTACTGGGTTATTGCCAGGAACACTGTTTGCACTGTGACTGATTTAGGGTTAGGGTTAGCTTAGGGTGGGTTAGCCGCTAGTTCTTTTAAATCGGAAAAGGAAGTACGCCGCACCCATCCATGCACAATTCAATATCTTGCAATATTCGCAGAGCAACAGCTCCCGTTCAACGCACACGTTACCCACACACCACTTTAGATCACAAGTTCCATCATATAATTGCAATAGATGCAAAGCCTCAAAAATACGATAAAGCCGAAAAACGTAATGATTTTCATGCAAAAGTTTTGTGCAAAGCTCCTGTAGCTGTGCGCATTAAAATTTAGGGTATTCAATGAAAGTTCTTTTGAAAAGCTAACATCTGATTGGGTTGTGGAACATTTAGTCCATTTTTATGATAAGAACTTTTATGAATAACCCTGAGATGAGTGTAATTTAGGTGAACATCACACTAAATTGCAATGGTCATCTTCCCATGTGTTAACGTCACCCTCCACCCTAGTAGCTGAAGAAAATCATTTTTTTCAGAACTCGTTTTTTTGGTAGCAGTGCTACACCAAGTGCCCCAGATTTATACGGACGCGGGTCGAGCGTGCACGGTGGGGATAAATCTGGACAACCTTAGCCCCCCAATAAGGTGACTGTTTAGTCAAGTGCAACACAAGCCTAGAACCCAGACAATAACCGACTCCAGTCACATTGGGGCCAGCACCGGATCAAGGTATGATCTGAACCCCACCTCTTTTGTGTTTCCACGATGCATAAGCTCTTTTTTGGTGACTGCCTCTTAGTTAGCGGTGTGATACAGGGGTCCATCTTTCGTGCCAGCCGGAGAGAAGGACCGCCGCCTTTTGCCCCACGCTCCAGGCCGCGAATCCACCCACAGCATGGCTGTAATGCATTCTGTCTCGCCCCGCGGCCACGCTGGATTACTATCCACAAGCTCCAGCACAACATATATATGGCCCAGACCACATTGTCGTTGACCCCTGCTTTTGGTGCGGATTTGTGTTTATTCCGCCACCCCGACAGGGGTGGAGTTACGACAGAGCGTTTTAGAAGAAGCTGTGTTGTTTACCCCCCAGACTATGACATTAAAAAACCCAGTAAGGGAACTGTGACGTATCGGTGGACCGATTTTCAACCAAAGGAAGCCGGACCCAAGCGAAACACAACATACTAGTACGAGTATTTTGGATATACCACCTGGCATGTGTGGCAATAGCATTTGTCACGTACTACACCTCACGCATTCCTATAGTTGGGGGGGGTTTGTTGGGTCCAACGAATCCATGAGACCGCACCACGACTATAGTGAACTGTCGACCACGAGACCCGCATGCTCCTTATGAATAATGCGTTCGACTGCCTGGTTCTGGGAATAATTCTGTTTTCTAGTATAGCTCCTTGATGGAAAAACTACGGAACTTGGCTTCCCTCCCTGTACCCGCCCCTTTGTCTTTCTTTCCCCTCCACCCCCGTCGTTCTTTTCCGCTCCTTTGTACCCCTAACTGATCCTCAGTACACACCCACTACTCTTGTATTTCGCGAATCTCCCGAGACCGCACCGTCTCCCTTTTCTCTCTACTCCCCTGCCGCCGCCCCCCCCCCCCCCTCCCTCAGTTTTTCTTCTGCAGCCCCCCCTCCGCAGTCCCCACCTTTACACCTCCTGACGTATGCGTTGTCCCACTCCCCCGCCCTGTGCCGCTAGCCGGTGAAACCCCTTGCTTATGCTTTGTCTTGTTGTTTTCGTTCGATTTACCTCTTCTTTCTTCGCTCCGTCTTCTCTCCTCTCACACTGCGACACCTTGTTTGTCAGCACTCACACGGACTGTGATTACCCGACAGCAGCCTGTTTGAGTGTAGGGTGGGTGGCGCTGCTATCAGCAATTTAGCCGTATTCATGTATGATAAGGCAAGGACCGTGTTTATATCTTTCTGCAGTTTAACAAACCCATGTATATTTTACAAAAAAAACATGATGTTTAGCTTGTGTAGCTTGTAAAAAGGTTACAAGCATAGCAACCAACCATTTCATCCAACCAATTAACTTACTATATCAAATGACTGCACTGACATTGTTAAAAGGCATGCCACCCCCAAACTAAAATTTACTTCTACGGGCCCCACTGTTGCAGGGTTAAAAACCCTTACCTTACTGACTAAGCTCTTTAGGCTCTTTGCAATGTCTGTGGAAAAGTCCTAGGAAATAAA
The DNA here is from genome assembly GCA_019447015.1 of Hymenochirus boettgeri. Taxonomy (NCBI): domain Eukaryota; kingdom Metazoa; phylum Chordata; class Amphibia; order Anura; family Pipidae; genus Hymenochirus; species Hymenochirus boettgeri. The sequence goes on from CM033469.1 coordinate 129,751,653, forward strand.
GAGTAGGAGCCATCCCTAATTTCTTTCGTGAGGGTTTGGCGCACGTTATCCCAGACGGGGATATCCCCCCCCCACCCCCACCTGACAAGGTCCGTGCACTGAGGGCAATAGCATCCCCGGGCCAGTTAATCACTAAGAGGCCAGCATTGGGAAAGGGGAATTTCCCCATCAGCAAATTCACTGATTTGCCGTGTATGAACATTCTAGTTATAGCCAATCTGCACACAGCAGAGGATAGTCGGGATGGGTATGGCGATATCTAAAGATAACATTTGTTCCATATAGATGTCCTTTATACCTGTAAATTGTGCCAGAAATGCTTGCAAATAAAACGTTTTGATTTTTGTTGCCGCCATTTTAAGGTCTTTACATATGTCCTTCCTTCTATGGGAATGGTGGCAACTAAAGAGTGCGATGATAAATAAACATTGAGTAACTCTTTAGTTGGGCCACCATTCATTTTCTCGTATAATGAGGTGTACCAAGTTGGATTTGTTCCTGGCTATTGGGTGAACAGGTGGCAATAGAGAAACACAATTGCATGTGTTAGCATATATTTTTAGTTTGATTAATAAGCTATTATTCTAAGGGATTTTTAAAAAATAGATGTTTAGTTATCAGATAATCTCATTATTGGGCGGCTGATTATAGTAAATGTAAGTTTGAGGGCTGCAATTAGGACAACCTGGTTGTAATTACACTGAATGTTTCAATATACTAATCACCCATCCCTAATCCATTGCCCTATCCTGCCTTTGCTGGTGAGAGAGTACTGGTCAGGGAATGGTGTTGTGAAAACCAGTAATGCAACTGCATAGGCCACTTGGGTTTAGTCATTATTGTGCTAAGGAAAGTAATTTCAGACTCGCAATCCAAAATCACGTATTTTCCGTATCTGTTTAACAACAATTTATGTGCATTTATAGACTCCTATACAACACCATAGGTATGGAAAACCAGGCATAAAAAAAAAAAATATTCATGTTGGGCAGTCCAGCTATTAGAACCAGCCTCTAGCTTGCAAGTCTTTAAACTAAATACAAGGCAAGACCCTTAAGATTGACTGATGACTGAATAGCAAAATGAGCTTCTCTGAAGATTTTCAGCTGTTTTATAGGTCTCATAACCACACACCCAACATCTTGATTGGTCTAGATTACATCTAAATCTGATTGGATCTTGGATCTTGGACCAATTCAGATATTGGGGGTGGGTTTGGAGTCACTACAAATAGTGAATGTTCGTAAGGGGCTAGTTTCAGTTTTGCATCTTAATCTGAGGATGTTATAGCTTTGTCTGAGGCATGTACTGGGATATAAGCTTATTGAGTGTTAGCTGGGTGGCTTGCATGGGCAGCCCTTAGGTCAGATGGCTCTCAATTTAGTATTTGGCTTTCTGTATCTAAGATAAAAATTAATTCCAGTAAAAGTTTTGGCTTGCTGGTGCTCGTTCCAACTCTAAATATTGAACAGGGGATCTGTAGTAAAACAGAGCTAATTGATGTATGGAAATCTGGTTCCACAATTTCACCAGAAACAATCTCCAGTATAGAACGAGGGAGATGATTGCAAAACCAGTCTAGAGAGCAACAGGCAACAAAGGGATATCAGAAACCATTGCAGCCAAAGCTGAGTGTGAATAATTGCAGTGTAAAAGCAACCAGTCTGTAATAATGCCAGATACTGCCTACTGTAACCAAAGTTGTGTCTTACTATAGAGCAAACCAGCAGCGATCAGCACTCGCATTCAAGCAAGGAAATGCCTGGTTTGCCATTCAAAAGTTTCAGACCTGTTGAGTGCCTTTCGTAATTTCTTGTGTAAGATATATATAATATATATATATATATAGACACTATATATATACCATGATAAACTGCAGTTCAATCTGGACATCAAAATGATACTTGCACAAAACAATATAGGATCTTTTTCAGGTGTTTAAATGAGATAGAAGAAGGGATGGGTTAATGGAAACAAATCCCAGAATCCCAGTGGCCACTTGCCAAATCAGTTGCCACAGATTCTTGCATGTTAATTAATAAATGGAGGAAGAAAGGGGCGTATTTAACCATTATGGCAAAAACCCTTCTGATTGGTGGAACATAACGTCCATAGAACTACACAGCAACTGCCCACTATGGAGGAGAAGGAAATCAATTGATTACACCCATTTAAGAAATCAAAAAAATGAAAAAAACTTGATACACTGGTTCCCAAAAAAAATAATGAAAGTATTGGGCAAAAAAAAGTACAAGCGATAGCGCTCTCTACACTACCAGCACAAACAATTATGTTGGGGTGGTGGACCATGTACTTTAAGGCATCTGTCGGGTCCACTCTCCCTCCCTTTGTGATATTTTCCTCAGTGCCGAGTTAAATCTCTACGATCAAATGTCTTTGAAACATTATCTTTACATCTGTATTACATCGAAAACCATCGAACAGGAGCATGCCCTAGGACATTAGGACCAGCCGGCTCCGTTAGAAAAAAACTTATGTATGGAGATATCAGAAGCATTAAACCGATTACCCAAAGGTCACCTGATTGTGTTTCGGTACCACACAAGTACTTAATCATAGGTGTAGAATGACTCTGGGCCGGAGGGACAACCCCCTTAAAGGGATACAAACAGTACGAAAAAACAGAGAGTACAAAGTACACAAGCACACAGAGAGTTATTAAATGGCCGAAACTACTAGTTCATACCTTTTTGGATTCCGGAATCTCGGGAAAATCCAGAAGATCTGAAAATACAATAACTGGAACGAATTTTCAATAATTCCAATTGTAGGGGGCTTCTATTTTCGATACTTTCGAAAATAGCCTGAAAGTTTTCAAGTTTGGTTGTATGTTCTGAAGATTTTCGAATGTCGAGTCTATTTTTAACCTACAATTATCGAAAATAGTGATTTTTTCGATCGGAAAACTCGAAAAATGGGCTGACGATCCCTCCGATCTATTTCGATTAATATTCGAACGTTCAAGGCTTATTTTTTAAATTCTCGAAAATAGCCACTTGTACTTTCGAAAATTATCGGAAATGTCTTCCGACACAACAGTCCCGAAAGTCCAGAGGACCACAGTCCAGATGTGGACGGATCTTTGGATTTCGACCGCGGTGTTCCGGTCGGGATCTGGGTTAGTGTTGAACCCAGGAGATCCCACATATAAAGAGTATACCAAATAGCATACAAAATCAGAGTACAATAAAGTATATATAACTGAAAACTCAAATTAAAACATTCAAAACCAAAATAATTTACAGCAGAAAAATATAAATTAAAAATAAAGCATGCATTACTAACATTCAGCAATTTACAAAGGGCTCTAAGTCATTAACCCACAAAACAGTGTGCAAAATCCCATTTTCTTGGCTTCGCTCTGCGTAAAGCCCCCTCCCGCACTTCCTCGCGTAACTTCTACCAATGGTAATACTGAACCATGATTTTTTATGTTTTAATTTTGTGTTTAAATACGGGGGGCAGTTATTGGGGGCTCCCACCTCTTCTAATCTCCTTCTATAGGGAGGTTGGAGGGAACATGAGACGGGCTACACGATACTACCTTAACACCACAGACACCAGCGTCCCTTTTACCACGCCCTAACAACTACCTATCAGAATCTTCCTGGACATGTGGCTTATATGGACAGGGTCTGTATCAGAGTTTAAGAATTTATGGGGTTATAAATGGATAATGATTTGAATTTAAAAGCATTACCATGAATTTTGGTGGGCTGGTTCTATTAAATTTTTTGGATATACCATTAGTTGTTTTAGGATAACTCATATGAACTCCCCCCTCTCTTTAGGAAAACATTGAGGCGGTGTAAGGACAATGATCATAGGCAATACTTGGGTGGGTAATCTACATCCCCTAGTCTCTTTCTCCAGTAATCTATTCTAACCAACAATTCTGGTAAAAGATAAGGGCACACTATTAAATGTGGTAAAGAATAGTGTCCTACTGCAGTTTTATTACAATGTCTTCGGCCTTTCCGGTACGGCTTCAGGAAATTAATTTTCAGAAAAACAGCGGAGGAGGTAGCTTATGCACAGCGGCGAAGCCAAGTGGATTGGCACTCTGACACACTAGGAGGTCCCGAGTAGGGAGTTTGAAACTAGCGCATTTTTGCCTATCACTGGTTTAGTGGTGTGAGATAGATTAGTCCACTTGTAAATTGCTGTAATGTAGTAATATTACTTGATTTATTTATTTTTCGGCTGTATTATTTTGGTTTTGATGTTAATAATTGTGAGTTGTAAATTATATCATTTATTGTATCTTAATGTGGTTGTAATTGGTAAAATTCATGTATTGCTCTCTCTGTGTGTTTTGTACTTACTATTGGATCCATATTTGTATCGAACATGAACGATATGGCATCAATGTGCACCTTAAAGATGCAATATGAAGTTGTACATCTCTCATTCAAAAGGCTACATCCAAGTGTTTCAGAGATGGAGATTGGATGTGTTTATAGGATTGGGTAATGGCAGTAATAACAGTCAATTACTAATGGTTTTTATTGTTCCCAATCTCTGTTTGGTTAGTTTAGTTGTACTGTGTTTCAAGTGACCTGTGTTTATGGCCCACCCTTTTTCCAATGCAAAGATGCTGTTTTAAAACATTCCTATAAACATCCTTACTTTAGATTACATATGTCTATATGTAAATATTTACTGGTGAATGGCCCCAATGTTGATCGTGTCGTATGAAAATACTAATTATTAAAAGATTAAAAAATCAGAATATGGGGCACTTTGACTGGCGACACATCATCTCTCTGAACAGAGTGGAGTGCTGGCCTGCAGGTTGGTACCTGGTTACCAGACGCTTTTTTAATGAAGGGAGCAGTAGCTTGTACCTACGGCTAGAGCAGCCTCCGCCGTTGAGTGGGGGTGGGGGCCTGAAGGGGGTGCGTGATCAGCTTGAGTTTAAACAGCTGATTGGCGTCTTCTAGTACAGCTTAAAAAGGCCGGTAGGGTGGTGTATGTTTAATGTGGATTGAGGGATCAGCGTTTTTTTAAAAAAACAGCTGTTTGGGCAAGGGGGCAGGGGGGTGTCAAGGGGCCCAGCTACAAAACTGTGAGAGGGCCCAGGCCCGTCTTTACTCTTCACAGGGAGGTGGGAAAATAAGGGTTCTCCCACCCATGTGAATAATTTTAGCTACAGATTTCATGTACTTATTAAAATCGGTGTTTTTGTCCCTTTTTAAAAACACAAATTTCCCTAGAATCATGAAATGAACCTATGTGGGTTCAGTAACAAGATAAGTAGGACAAGTAACAAGAGAAATTCCCCATTCATTCTCTGTGGGAATCAAAATCAATACTAAACATGATTATTTCTAATGAAATAAAATAAAAAGAGGTGACCAATATATCCTTATTTCCTTAAGACCACACACCCTCAACATGGTCTGCACACAGGAATGAAACTAAAAAAAGATGTTAAAATTATTATTGGTTCTTTCAAAACATGAGCCATTATTTGAATTTTGTGATCTTTGGGCAATTTGGGGTGATGAAATTTCTGGTAAAGATACGCTTGATTTCACGTCTGGCTACTGTTTGGCATGAAAATATATGGATGAGAGAGTAAATGCTTGTGACCATTTTGTTTAAACATACCAAAAAAACATGAGATTTCAAGAAAGAAAACCATACAGTTGAATGCATTGTATAGTTTGGTTATCTCTGGACCACAAGTAATCTTCCTTGAGAATTGCCTGTATTAAGACCAAACTGCTGGGCAAACTAATCATCATTGATTGAAAAGGGTAAATAAATTTTGCTTACAGTCACTTTTTCTACTTAAAATACGCTTTGTTACCTACAAACTTAGCAATTTATATATTACATATAACATGACATTTCTTATTCCTGAAAGAAAAGTGCGAGCTGAAAATCAAGTTATGTCATTTGGAAGCTGCAGCTTTAAAAATACCGCGCCATATGTATTCACCTTTGCTGACTAGCTGTTACTGTTTGCGTGACTGTTACGCTCCGCCCCTCTGAGAGTCCTCTGGCTTTCTCTGTTGTTGGAGATATCAACAGTCAATGCTGTGAGTTCCGTAACGTGTGTGTGCACAGAATCACGGCATTTCTGTTTAAGGCTGAACCGTGGAGATGCACGGAAACTAACAGGCATTAATGTTTGAGGATCAAACAGGAGGAGTGCAACAGGAACTCACAGGCATTACTGTTGAGGCTCAAGCAGGGTTTTTAGGAGTGCAATGGAACTCACAGGCATGACTGTTTGAGGCTCAAGGCAGGAGAAAGAGAGGAAATCTCGAGGGGCCGACCTAACATTCAGCAAACCCGGTAACCAATAGCAGAAATTCAGGCACAAAGCTGGCTCTGGAGGGGCATAGTAAAAAAAAAATTATGGCAACGGTTTTATTTTTAAAGCTGCAGCTGTCCAAATTGAACATAAAACTTGCTTTTACAGTGCATTTATTATTGAATGTTTTTTTCTTTCTAGATATCAGCTTACACCATAATCTTAACTAATAATAGTGAGGTGTCTTGTTAACAACCGCGCACAACTCCAATATTTACTATCCCCATCCACTTGACAAGTAAAATTTCTACCTATTTGCGGTGTTGTAGAAAAGTTAATGTAGTGTAAAAAAAGGGGGATCATCTGTGTGAAGTAGAAATCGATGGTGAATTTTCACAATGAAAAATCCCTTTAATTGGGTTAACAAGTAGGGTTATACATGAAGCTTATTGGATTCCTACTTACAATATCTCACTCAAGAGGAATAAATACCAAAATTCTTATTCATGTTTGAGTTTTTGTTGTAATTATCGCTGTATGTACAAAAATGCTGTTTGTCATGCCCTTATTCTTGTTATATTTTAAAGGGATATTTTGAATTTCAATTTAGATTAGGATAAGATCTGACTTTTTAAGAGACTTTATTTCGGTTTAAATTGATCTGTAGATCCTGAGAAATATCATTTTTAATCCCAGCATTATTTACAGGGAAAGACCTGTCAATCCAGGGATGCAGAGAGAGATTGTACATATGTGACCATTAGTGACCTTTTACATGGATTCTTTGCTGCTGCCAGCACACTTTCTGCCAACAATATGAGATCCGCAGAGAAAAGAGGCAAGGGGGAGGGAGGGGGGTTTTGGGTAAGCAAGCAGTGTCCATGGGGGAGCCTGCAGACTTTACAAGGAGGGAGTGAGTAAGGGAGGGTGGGGGGCAATAGGAGCACTCATAGGTGCTAACCCCTTGGGTAAAAAGGGAGCTTAAATAGGTACCATTAGTGAGGTGTGGAGAGTTTTGTGGAGACCCCTACAGTGTTCGGGTTTGTTGTGTTTTATGTAGAGGTGTTTTTTTAGTGATGTTCCTTTATAAGGAACACTTTTAACTAAGATTTTACTTTTGACTTTAGCAGCCTTTTTAAAGCCTTTTAATAGAACTGACTTTAAATAGAAGGGTGGGTCAGTAGATGTGTTTACCTGTGTCTGTGGGTATATTAGTGCATGTAAAAGGTGTTAAAAATAAAAAAATAAACTTTTTTATGATTCGATCACAGATTTCATTTTACTTTAGGTGCCCTTTGCCATAGTCTGCCTGTCATGGAAAAAGGAATGTTGAATGGGTAGTAGTTTGCGGATTTGTGTTGTGTGCGTCCATTTTGCATTTCAGAGGGTAACATTTTAATGATTTTATACTTTAGTTACATTAAATAGGGGTTGTATTAGAATAAAATTAAAAAGAGAAGAATAATAACTAATAACCAAGTGGAATGAAAATTAAAAAAAAAATTAACGAAAGCATGTCCACCCTCCCAAACAAAAATTTGCCCAATGCTGGCCCCTTGGGGTTATGTGATAAAAACCCTTACCTTCCCCTCTGCTCCTTATGTTGTCCTGCAGTGCCACTGCTGAAAGTCAAGGAAAACAAAGCAGGAGGAGTTTGTCTGTGTGTAATCACAGTCACATCTGCCTCCTTCTTGTCCTCCCTGGCCATGCACTGTGGAGCTCTCCCCATCCCCCCTGTAGTAGAGGTGTTCCCTCAATAGGGGGTCAGTATCAAAAATCTTTAAAATTTCAGAATATGTACTTACACACCTGTTTCCTCAGTATGTGCATTGTTTAGATTTGGAGGTGTGGCATTACCCTTAAAGGGGGAAGTTCAGTTGAAATAATACACATGCTTTTCAGAAAAAAAGCGCAGTATTTTTCCCATCTAATGACATTAATCTGGCCCAATCAGCATTTTGTCTGTGTATAAATAAGTGCAAACCGAAATACGACTCCTGTTTGCAGGGACCCATAGTAGAGAGCAGTTAGGTCTTGCCCTGATTTTCAGATTGATCAGTAGAGATGAGCATCTGTTGACCCAGTCCAAAAAGCCAATAAGTAGAAATGACGTTTAGGAAACATTCCTTGAATGTGTGCATCATGGGAAGGAAGAAGGACCGTTAAAAACCTGAAATGTCAGCTCCGTAATGTCAACAGCAGGGACAGCACCAGGGGTAATGAAAGCAACTGATTTTCAACAAATGGGAGACGAGAGAGAATATGTAGAACTAACTAAAAATGCATAACACAAAACTAACCAATTAACAAAAATATTGATACTTTCCACTGGAATGTTCCCTTTAAGTCACGAACCAATGTATCTGGAGGGCCAAGACAGCGGTCTAGATGCCAAAACAATTTGCCACATGTTTGGTGGATCCAGTCAATTATTAGGTGCTTAACCCCCCCCGGGGGCTGTACATGCCGGTGCCCATGGGAGGGCATTCTTATCCCTTGACCAGGAGATGCCGGCCAGTGTAGGCTGCCTCCCAAAAATTCGCATTTTAATTAAAAAACCGCCTTTGTCCTTGACTCTGTGGGGGAGGAGACTCCAATAACTAAAATAACATTAAAACCACATTAACATGTGTCCAAAGAGGATTGACGTGGTTTAACGTGATGTTAGGGCCACTTGCTGGTTCCAAAAATCCATTTTTTTAAGAGTGTTTAGTTTTTCGAGGAAAAATCGCGTCGAGAATGTCCGAAATTTTTCTCTTGCCCTCCGTCGTCTCCCTGTCTTTAAAGCATGGGAATAGGATGAACATGAACCTGCGTTCTGGACAGATTTCATGGATTGTTGAAACTCGGACCAAAATTCTTTTCAGACCATGGAAGATTCCTAGAACTGTTGCAAAATTTCTTGTTTTTGTAAATTCGAAATTGGTACAAATTCGGAAAATCCTAATCCGGGCGCTTCCCTTTTGCCGCCGCTCTGCCTTACCCTTAAGCATCGCGGGGATCGACAAAGTGCAAGAGCGTGGGTTTAAAGCCTCCGTACACTACCGTTAATTGTCGCGCTACTATGTAGCGCTAAAAATTAAAGGTAGGGTTTGGATCGTATAGCACGGCGCGCGCTATTTCCAAAAACATTGGAAAATGGCGCCGGCGCTTAAAATCCGGCTAAAAACCCACGTGAACCGTGGGTTTTAGAAAGAAAAGGCCCATAGGAATCTCCACCTAACGGGGGATGCCGAAACAGGAAAGAGCAATGAAACACTGGCCAGTGTTTTTTTTAAGATTTGTAGGCATTGATACGTGTCACCAGACCATTCTAGGTACCTGAGACATTTCAGTAAAGTACCATTGCATTGTACACACTTATTTAGGCTTTAAAAATACTTTGAATCGTTCAGCTATGAATTTCGAAATTTCTAATCTACTTTGAAAATGCCGCGAAAGTTCACGTGAAACAAATTTTCGGAACGTCGGTGTAAAGAAAAAACGTACCTGATCGGGGATCCCGGCCGAGTCCTCCAAAAAAATCCAAGCGGCCTTCGGCTTCTTTCTCTGGAGGCATTTCGAAGAGGACGCTCTTCGGCGGCATTCACGATCGGTTCGCGACTCCGATCCTTGTGTTTCGTGGCCGAACAGAAATGCGCCTTCTTAAAGTGAAAGTGGCTTTTTTATTCAAAATTCTTCCCATTATCGAATCTGCTCTCTTCTCCTTCTTTGCTGTCCTCTATTGGGTCCCTTTAGTCTTTTATACTCGGGTCAATAACTTTATTAGGATTTTTAGGTGAAATTGGGTACCTCGGTTTATACTCGGGTCGGTTTATACTCGAGTATATACGGTACTGCATTCAGCTTTATTGAGGTGTCATCAGCGTAGTCCTCTGGTTTTGCAGTGTGAATCGCCTATCGACAGACGTAACTAATATATTAAATAAGATAGGGAGAGAATTAGGCTTTGCAGCCCCCTTCAGTATATGCAAATAAGGAATGGAGACTTCTGGGTAATTTCCATGTTTCCTTGGTAGCCCTTACAAAATTCTTTACCTAATAAAAGGTTTTTACAGCATTCCAAAACCTAAATGCAAGGAAACACCAGTTACAGTTAGCATCTCAAAGTCCGATTCCTTTGTGAAAATTGATGCAGAGGTCCTAATATTTGTGCCAGTAACCCTTGCTGGGGAGACTTGATGTGTGTAAATCAGTGGATGCAATACCTGTGTGCCCCCTGGTGACTGTTCTTCAAAACCATGCCAAAATGGTGGCAGCTGTGAACCAATTCCCAGTCTGGATTTACATGCATTTGCCCTGAATCATATACAGGAACCTTGTGTGAAACTGTGTAGCCTGTATTGGTGTTATTTGCCCTCAGGGCAATCATGTAAGAGTGTAGGAAATGGAGGACACATGTGTATAATGAATACTCATGGAGAGGAACTCTCTCTTCCACTTTGGGCTGTTCCAGCTATTGTAGGCAGCTGTGCAACTGTTCTTGCCTTATGGTCCTTAGCTTGATTCTATGAACCAATGCAGAGGAGAGAAAAGCAAAAGTGCCAAAGGAGAAAAGAAACCAAGAACAAAAAAAAAAAAAAAAGGAAGTGAAAATGTTGCCTTTGATGATCCAGACAATATTCCACCTTATGGGATGACATGATATCAGCAAAACAACCAGAGGGAAACCCTAAGCCTGATATAATTGAAAGGGAAAACCCATATTTAATCTATGATGAAACAGACATACCACACAACTCTGAAATAATACCACAGTGCTCCCCTGGCTACCCCTGAAACAGAAATAGAACATTATGACATTGACAATGCAAGCAGTATTGCTCCATCAATGCTGACATAATTCAGCACTATAAGCAGTTCCGTAGCCACACGCCTAAATTTTCATTCAGAGACATAGCCCTCTAGGATTTGCAAGGCAATCTCCACTGCCACTTGGTGCAAGTAGTTTAACATATCAAACTTCCTATAGTCAGGGGCTAAGAACACAACTTTAGGTCATGCTGGTTGCCCTCCTCCAAATCCTTTGTCACGGCACAGTCCATCACCATTTTCTAAGAATCCACTTTTACAGGAGCAGCCCTGCACGAGATCTGCACCTTTCAAGAAGGGAAGGCAGTCCTTTAGAAATGCATAATGATGTATTCAATTATGCTACTCGATTAGGAAGGAGAGAGCAAGAGTCCCCAAACAATGGCAGGTCATAGTTTCAAGGCCAGGAGTCGCATAAAGCAACCATTGGGCAGACTCCTTTGGAGACTGGTCCTCCTGTAGGTCTCTCAAATTGAGGAGGTTGAAAGACTGAATACACCTAGACCAAGAAACCCAAGCATCTGTAGTGCAGACCATGGAAGATCTTCTCTGAAGAAGACGTCAAAGGCCCCTTTCAAGAGAAGGAATCCAGCTGATGGAATCCAGCTCCAGAATCATCATCTATAGTGATTCACATGAATCTTTTACTTGCTCAGAGATGGAGTATGATAGAGACAAACCAATGGTGTATACATCAAGATGCCAAAATTAACTCAAGTAAATGAGTCAGATGCAGATGATGAAGACAATTATGGTGCTAGATTAAAGCCGAGGAGATACCCAGGCCGTAGGGCTGAAGGGGTTCAGCAACTGCTACTTTAGTAGCTGACCATACATTACCCATGAAACTTAGCCAGCAAGCTTGGTACTTTAATTGGGACAATCTTTTGAACTGGGGTCCAGGCTTTGGGCATTATGTAGATGTTTTTCAAGACCTGGCATCATTTCCCGAAAAAGCATCTGCAATTGATATTGAGGAACAAGGCAGTGCAGCAAACATAGTTTCCAAAGATGAGATCAGAACAATATGTTTAGTTTACTTAACCTGGTTTGTCAAAATGAATTTTGTTTCTGACATTCAAAAATGTATGTTGTTTACAAGTCTCCCATTATAAGACCCGGCCAGTGAAATGTATTATGTGCGGAGATGGATTTAAAATAATACAGTCTTGCTGCTGCTGAGGACAGAATTACTTCTAAAAGAATTTCCGATCAGTATTCCGTCCTCATGTTTTACAAATCGGGACTCGGCATACGCTGTTTTGTAAGAGATTTTCTAACTATTTTTGGAAATTTATGTGATGCAAATTTGATGTTGTAAACCTCAGCATAATTTCTAATCTATAATGGGTACAAGGTTTTGCTATAGTTTTCCAGCGGTGGATATGTCACGTAAATGAGAGATGCAGATGCTAGGTACTGTCTCTTAAAACACTCACCACAGCGTCTAGTCTCAAACGATCTGAAACACTGCACAAGGAGACCTGATTTTTAGAACTTATGTGAGTAATCCTCAATAAAGGGAGAACATTATGCTCAGATCTGTAGCACTTTAGGATCTAACAACTCGTTCTTAATGAAACGCATTTCCCTTTGTAAAAAAAAATTAAGCTGTATTTAAAAACAGCCTGTTCTACAACGCACAAAGAGTTTATTTTTTTGTAAGAACGGCAATTCATTGACGTTAGATAGTTATTAGTAAAGTGAATTGGAATCTAGACAATAAATAAATACAATAAATAAATGCAATCTAGATTTTATAAAGCCCTTACATAACATTTGTACATTTCAATATGAAACGTCACATTAGTGATACTGTACTTTTACTGTGGGGGAAAAAATGTTTTTGTAATTGTTTTTATGGGACTGTGTTTTTGATATTTTTTTTTCCTATGCTGAATAGTTTTCTTACTTCAGGGAAAGAAGAAAATGCTTTTCTGTTAAAATCTGTTACTTGTGTAACATTATATTTTTCAAAATTTTGATACAACTGTAACATACAATTATGCTTTTCTTCTTGTAAATGTCATAATAAAATTAAAATATTATTTAAGATTGTGTCTTTGAAATGCAGCCTCAGATCATGTGATTAGTTATTGTTTCTTTTCAGAACTCCCATTCATTAAATAACTTTACTGAATACATATTTGGGTTTCTACAGAGTACGGTGTAGGATGTCAGTACTGGAGGTGATTGTAATATCTCTCCCATTCCTACTTACCTGATTGCGCCTCTGCAATAGGGAACAGGGCTTTACAAACCAACACAGTACAGGTTAAAAGAAATGTTCGCCCAAATAATTCCTGTCCTTCCGATTTATAGAGTTTAAGGGGAGGTTCAGTGAACATACATTACTTTTAAGAAAAGAGAGCTGTATTTTCTAATACTGATGACCTTTACTGCCCATTCAGCAGTTTATCTGTGTATAAATAAATACTTCTGAAATACTGACTTCCTGATTGCAGGACCCCTAATAGAGAACCATATGGTTTTACCCTTGACCCAGCGCTCAGGTTGATTCAGTTGCTCAGTAGAGATCTGAGCATCTTTGACCCATCCAACAGCCAATCAGTAGAATTACTGTAAGGAACAATCCAAGGTAGTGTGCATTCTGGGAAAAAGAAGGACCATTACAGAACCTAAAATGTCATTTTACTAATATTAACAGCAGGGAATAGCAAGGGGTATAATTTCAACTGATTTTTCAAATGGAAGAGAATATGTAGAATAACTTGGTATGCATAATATAAACTAAGAATTTAAAATATGATATTTTGCACTTAACTTTCCCTTTAATAAAATTAAGTAACCTTCATGCTTGGGTGGTCTATGGTTGCTGAAATATTTGCTGTTTTGTTTAGGATTTCATTATAAACAGCAACACTGATTTTCAGGGTGAATATTTTTCTTTACTAGTGTTTATTAGTGGCAAAGTGTTTTAATTCTGTATGAGCATATAAATAGATAAATCCGTAAGGGATAATTATAGCAGGTAATACTGTGATGATATTGGTTACTGAATATAAACATGTTATATTCTGAAATTGTACAAAATACTTAGACCTATATAAAATGTCATGAGGCATTGTACATTTATGAGTGGATGTAATGAGCAGCACAGTATTGGTATTATTTAAAGGGGAACTGTGGTCTCCAAACAAGTTAAGCTTAAATGAAAGGCAAGTTTCCTACATTTAAAACGAGCCATCAACTACCCTCTCTACGTGCTCCACAGCCCAAGATATACAGAAATGACTAACCAGAAGTTATTGGGTGGAAGGCTGACTTGTGACATTCCTAAAGCTTCTCCTGCACAGTGCCGCTGGCGAGCACAGCCTCAGACTCCCTGAGTGTGAGGGAGACAGGAAGTCCCTCCTCCTCTCTGCTATGTGAAGTCCTGACAAAGAAGGAAGGGAATCTACAGCCCTTCTCTTTCACTGTGTGAAAACAGCCTTTTCAGGCAGAGTCTCTGTTTCCACAGAGTTTTCTGTAGGGGGGGGGGTCTGAGTAACCCACAGCACCGCGAGTGGGTGGGGCCACAACACTCATGAGTGGGCTGGGCCAGGCACCCACGAGTGGGTGGGGCCACATCAACCACCAGTGGGCGGGGCCACATTTGGCTGTAAGATAATGGGCCATGGGGGGCCTGCAACTGGAGGGACCATGGGTCCATGAGTGGGAGGGACCAGGGGGCGGCAAAGGGGAGGAGGAGACACAGGACAGATTGACTGACAGTTTCAGAGCAGGAACAGGAAGTGCAGGGGACCTGGTGATGCTGCTGCCATATCACTCGCAAAAATTAAATATCTTCAAAACTATGCAAAACAAACAATGGAAATAAAATGCAACATTCTCAGGGGAGCAATTCCTTTCAATTTAACTTAATTTACCTAAAGTCATTTTTGGACCACAGTTCCCCTTTGGAATATTTTCTATGGGGTCAGTATTGTCATCGGGTCTAATTGACAATGGTGTCACCTGTGTCACGACTCATTAGGGTTTATTTATTAAACTGACATTCCCATTGACATTTATTAGTGTTTTTTATTACAAACTATATGCACTGCTGTTGAAATAAAATGTGTAGATAGTCACTGAGCTGTTCTGGAAAAAATAGGGTAAGGAAGGTATGTATACTCACAGGCGCTCTACCCCACACTGCACAGCGGCGCTCACACGCCTCCAGCACCTCACAACCTCAGGGTGTAGATATCCGTTCGGATAGACTAAGAGAAGTCAGGAAGCAGGCTGCACGCTCTCAGTTGAGTAAAAGCATTTCTTTATTGTCGAGATTCCTGCTATACACTAAAACGCTGGGTATAAACGTGGAGGCAAACTCGAGGAGCACAGGTGGTGCCTTTCCACTAACACCGGTTTACAAATATCTGATCTGGTATGGTCAAAAGTCAATAAAGTGAAAGGTATCTATTATAGGTTCAAGGTTTAGATGTCAGTAAAACATTTAAGGTTATTGAAAAGCCTGTCAGTAAAACATTTAAGGGAAACTGCATTAAATACAAATACAAAAAGAAGGGACCTGAGAAAACATACAGTAATACTATCTGTTGTATTCAATAGATCAACTGGACTTGAAGTTTAGTTCTTGAAGACGTTTCGCTAGTCATCCGACTGGCTTTCTCAATTCAGAATGACTTGTAAAGAATCTGTGGCAATTATATACCCTGGAAAATCCAATTTGCATATCACAACACTTGGCTGTGTGAATGCTAATGGGATTTTCCAGGGTATATAATTGCCACAGATTCTTGTACAAGTCATTCTGAATTGAAAAGCCGATGCGAAACGTCTTCAAGAACTAAACTTCAAGTCCAGTTGATCTAATTGAATACAACAGAATACCATGACCTGGATGAATGAGAACCTTCACAAGCATACAGTAATACTATTCTTTTGAGATATACAGAACTGGGCATCATTTACTGTTGTGCGATGCAGTAGAAAAGGGGTAAACTAACTATTATTGCATAGGTTAGCAAGTGTTAACTCCTTCAAAGAGACCCATGCAACCTACGCAATGTATTTACCCACAGGTGCAAATCCGGTATTAAAACCGGAAGCCACATTTACCCGGAGCTATTGCGGATCGTTGTATATAAAGGGGATAACACTAATCATGATGTTTAACCTTACTGGGTAATGGTTCATATTCATATATTGATTGGTCCATTGCTGTCTTATGATAAGTGGGGGAGGAGTGCCTGAGTTGCCAGGGTCAGGCTGCCAACCCTCACTCATTAGATATGCTCATACAGGTTATATCAGGTCAGTAACACTACTAGTGCATCCTGGGAAGTAAGTGCTGAAAAACAACCCAAACTTTGCACGAGATACTATATTTTTGCTATGTTGCTTACAAACATAAATTGTGGACAGGATCTTGCAAAACACCCCTTAAGTGCCCCAAATAAAATGGATTATAAAGCCTGGCACCCTTCATGGGAACAAGCTAAAGACTGGGGAAAACTAGGGCAAAACAATCTGGCAGAACTTTAAGCTTGGAAAAGGTCTCTCATAGGGAGGGCATTTTGTGGTACTTTCATACCAAGTAGCAGTTTGCAGGTTTCAACCAAAAAATTCTAATTATTTGCTTAAATTCTCTTAGAAGAATTCAATAAGGACTTATTTATATATGCGTTACTTTCAACTCATTTAATGTAGGAAATTCTTGCACTTCACGTACACTTTTCTCAAACGATCGTATTTATAATCGTTTTAATGATCTTTAAAAAAATTGTAAATCTGTGATAACAATCGTAAGTAGATTTACGATCCCCATAGAATACCATTGGGTAGTTACTACTGCATGGTATTCACGACCGAACGTTCTAAATTAAGGAACATTCATCGTAAATGTACAATTGCAGCCGTACATTTAAAGCCGCCTTCATAATTACCAATAACGAGTGGTATCGCTAAAAAGCAATGCCGCCCCTTTTTCCCCGTAACTGGCAAGAGCGGTTTTCAACCATTTCATTAAGTAAATGAAATTAGCCAAAGAGAAATAAACAGATTTGCATTGTTAATAAGTTTGTGTCCATGTGTTCACACTGAGCGAGAAATGTAATAATTATGTAGGGGTAGTATCTCTCAGAAGTGTAAAAGAATAAGTCATCGCAGTTATACTTGTTTTAAAATAAATTTATTATAACAAAGTATAACACAGTGAGAAATGAATAAAACAATTATACATGGCATCTTGCTAGATTGCATTAAAAGTTTGTCTAAGGTCTGGATAATCTGTGTTGCCATCTGATAGAGGCAGGTTGACTGTTCGCAAAACTACATACTGTATAGCGGAATCCTATATGTACACATATTTTATCAATCACTAGAGGTGTTTTTTTCATATACATCCCAGATGTGACCCACATAGAGATAGGTAAGTATTCAGTTTGGAGTGGTAATCCTTAAATCCAGGTTTTTGAGTCAGATTTCCACGAATGCTCAATAAAACTGGGTGGGAGAATAAAAAAAAACTATAGATCAAAGAAACACCATTTGTTTCCATTATCACTCATCCTCACTACCTTACAATGTATAGCATGTGCCTACATTCACACTCCCTTACAGCTCTAGAATGTGGCTTAAGTTGCAACAGTGGAAGACTTTTAGGATCATCTTTTTCGAATTCTAAACTTAAAGTAAGTAACGGGGACTTCTGGGTACTTTTCATGTTTCCATGGTAGCCCTTACAAAATGCTTTACCTAATAAAGGATTTTTAGTGTATTCCACAAGCTAAATAAAAGACCAGAGAGCAAAACGTAATGCATTCAGCTTTATTGAGGTGTCCTCCGCATAGTCCTCTGGTTTTGCAGTGTGAATCGCCTATCGACAGACGTAACTAATTAAAATAAGATAGGGAGAGAATTAGGCTTTGCAGCCCCCCTTCAGTATATGCAAATAAGGAATGGGACTTCTGGGTAACTTCCATGTTTCCTTGGTAGCCCTTACAAAATGCTTACCTAATAAAAGGTTTTACAGCATTCCAAAACCTAAATGCAAAACCAGGAGACCAACCACAGAATGGTTTCAACTTTATTCAGCCATCATCAGTGTAGTGGAGGCCCTGGTTTTGCAGTGTAAGCACCAGACATCACTAATACATTAATAAATAAATATAATAAATTAAATAATTACATTTAAAAAAAAATGTAAATAAATAAATTAAATATGATAAATTAATATGTCTGAGTTGAACGGTAGCTCAGACATATTAATTGTAGAGATCTGAAGGTAGGCACACAGTCTACAATAGTTCATCTTCCAATGCAGAGATAGAATGTAGCTGTCGAACATCTAATTCTTCAATACAACTTTGAAAGATGTTTCAGATTTTTCATTCCTATTGGTTCCTCAGGTGCAGAGATAGAATGTGGCTTTAATGCATCTAAGTCTTAAGTCCAATATGAAAGGTATTGATTTTACTTCATCATAGTTTAGGAATTAATAGAGAACAGTGGAATGGCTGTTTTTTCATTTTTGGAAAATAAAGATACTCCTTGCCACTTTATAAAGAAATGTGTTAACAAATAGAATGAGTCCATAATTAACTAGAAAACTTAAAATTAATATAATTAACATTGTATCCTCTGTTCAGGTCTCAGACCATGCTAATCAGCTAGTGGAGCAGTCACATACAATATTGATTTACCAGCAGGTCTGGTAGGGAGGAGTGTAAAGGGTTTGCATCAGCTTTGTATTAAAAGAATAGCAAGCAGTTCAGAAGATTGTGACAGGCAGGGCAAAAATTGTACAAAACACGTGCACATGAGGGTTCTTGGCACCTGAAGCAAACTTTGTGCACCCCCAGGGTTGCGGATGTGGCTTCTGACTGTGGGAGTGGCTAAACACTTGGTAATTTCAAACTTTCCAAGGGGGTGGGGCACAGGTAGGCAAAGATGGATAGATAGGCAGATAGAGAGATGGCTAGATTAGATAGATGATAGATTGATTGATATTTTATATAATCCAATAGATAGTAGGCCAATAGAAAACAGATAACTGGGATAATTGAAGATGGTGGATAACAGTCAAAGGAACAAGTAAATACCTAGGAAAAATACACTGCTTATAATGGGAAATACCTCACTGCTCCCCCTTCCCCGTTGTAATGATATCAGGCGGAAAGGCAGAGGTAAAATGGGGTTTCAGGCTAGCTTGGGCCATTTTGGGGAATTTTAATTTCCCTAGGGCTGTGTCCCTGGACTTCGAACGATCTTGAAACTAAACACGATCAGTAATACTACCCAAAAATAATGTGTCCAATTTATTGCTAACCAAAGCCAATATCACTAATGTAAATCAGAGTGTAAATTGATCTTCATAGCAAATAACAAATTACCAAAATTATTGGTTTTACAAATTAAATGTCCGTTTTCCGGGTTGAAATCTTATTTGAAAACGCTCCCCAAGAACTTTTACGGAAGTGATTTTTTCCATTGGCAAACATCACCTAATATTGATCTATCTAATAAATCAGTAGATGTGTGAATCCAATGGATATCCAATGGATAACTTCAGTGCTCTACCCTTCACCGCTCGTACCCCGCGGTAAGCGACCACAACTTCAAAAGGTAGAAAGGGAGCCACCACACAGCAATCAATACTGCAAACAATTTATTAGCAACATGTTTCGGACCACACAGGCTTGAGAAAGGACTGTGTGGTCCGAAACATGTTGCTAATAAATTTGTTGCAGTATTGATTGCTGTGTGGTGCTCCCTTTCTACCTTTTTGAAGTTGTAAATATTGATCTGGATCTGTGCCTTTTAAAAAAACTCTCAATGGATCTCTTTGATCCATTCACCGATGCTATATTAAACTGTGCCTGGCAATTTATTGTGCTCTAGAGTAGAAAACTTCTGCTCTTTTTATGAATTGATCTCTTTGATCCATTTTCAAATACTATAGTAAGCCGGTGTTCAGTTTAAAACCGGTTTACTATTGCAGGAAGTGACCTTGTGATTCCTTTTTTTTTTTACTAATTTCCCTTGACAGCTTCTCAAATCGTAAAGGAATATTATAAGGAAATATTCCACTGTTACTACCATTATAATTTGATCACTCATATATTGTATACCAGTAAACCCCCGATTCTCAAAAGAACTGGAAACCCAAGAAGACATTCCAGCCATAACACAGCAGAGCCCAGTATGCTGCTAGCTATGCAGATTCTCAAAGTAAACTAATATCTATCCAGACTCCCAGGGTGAGTTACTCTTGGCCCATCCGCGCGATTCCCAGGGTAAGCTGATATCTATCCATGCTTCCAGGGTGAGTTACTCCTGGCCCAGGGATTTGCATTATTATATCCTTCGTTTAGTATATATTTTTAGATATGGTTGCAAATACTTATAGTATGTAAAGTACTGAAAAAACATTTCCCCATGGAATTTCACAGCTTACTATGAAATTGTTACATTTGAAATAAAACATATTAATTGTGAATTTACCTCTCATTGAGGCTTGTCTCAATGTTTTGTTTTGCCCTATCGGCAGACATATGTTTAGCCAGCACACTATAGCATAGACAAAATTGCTAATTATTAAGCAATGTACTGTAGGTGGTAGCTGACACTTTGTTCATTCATAAGGGAACTTTTTGTATGCAGATCAATACAAATAAGCTATATATACAGTGTTATGATACACTATTTGTTCTGAATCTGAAAAAAACAGAAAAGGGAAGTTTGGGAAGTTTTTCCCTTAAAACTGAATGCATAAAAAATACATAGGGTGATCAAGTAGAAACTAGCACAGCCTGTAATTCTCTATTAGAACTGATTACTCAAAATTCAAAATAAATATTGGTGTATTTATAAAGCATCAATATCAATAAAGTCTCATTATTTTATGATGCGTCCTATAAAAAAATAATGGTGCTAATAGTGGTAATTTATAATTATAAATTAATGATCATTATGCTTACACAATGGGAGGCATACCTCCCATATATAAATTACTGATCATTATGCTTACATACCTCCCATATAGGTTTATTCCATATTGGTCACACCCACATCCTTATTAAAGAGTATGTCCACCCTATATAAGTTTTTATATAAGATAGACCCCCCCTGCACTTACAAGAAGGGGACTGGATCGGCAGCCGCATCTGTGATTGGCTGAGCTCATGGAGAGTGCCATGGGAACGAAGGTCTGTAAGTACAGTTCTGTTTAATTGTTTAAGAAATAACACGGCAGTCAGGTCTGTGCAGGGGCATCTATCATATGTTTAAAGGATAAGTGCACTGTAAAATCAAGTTATGTACATTTGGAAGTTGCAACTTTAAAAATACCGTTGCCATATTTTTTTTTTTTACCTATGCCCCTCCAGAGCCTAGCTTTGTGTCTTGAAAGTTGCTGACATCTTGTTACTGGTTTGCTGAATGTTAAGCTCCTGCTTGAGCCTCAAACAGTAATGCCTGTGAGTTCTGTGCACTCTCCTGCTTGAGCCTCAAACAGTAATGTCTGTGAGTTCCGTGCACGTGCGTGTGCACGGAACTCACAAGCATTACTGTTTGAGGCTCAAGCAGGAGAAAGCAGAGGAAATCTCAGAGGGCCGGAGCTTAACATTAAAAAATATGGCAACGGTATTTTTAAAGCTGCAGCTTCCAAATGAACATAACTTGATTTTACAGTGCACTTATCCTTTAAAGGATTTTACAATACATGGAGGGACAAGCAAGGATGGATCCAGATGGTGGGGGGTGTGCTAAGGGAGGAAGAAGGCTGCATGGGAACGGATAAGGCACAAACGTGGGTGAGCTTGGAGCTTGGATTTGCACTGAGATGCTCCTGGTCTGCAAAAATGTTGTAGAAAGGTATGTATCTTAAATTTGGCTGAAAGGATTTTTATGTGGTTTGGCTTGTTTTAAAGCTAAGATAATGGCATATAATAATAACATTAAATTGTGTTTTTGGGGGTGGACATTCCCTTTCAATATTTGGACCTGCCCAAATACCTCCCACCTAAAGCAAACCTGCAGCCCTGCAGTATTATTTAGAAGAGGACCATTAGAGGTGGAAAATACAGGAAGTTGCATCATGCAAATATCTAACCATTTTATAATACTGTACAGTTATTTTCGGCATTCAATTTGAATAAACTACAAATATGCATCCGATGTGGCAAGTTTGGCATGTATGCATTACAGTATATGAATAATATTTAGACATCATCAAGTAACTGGCTTTTATGATTTAACTTAGGCAGTAGCATACACTGATTCTGCTTAGAATTATTTTGACAATATATCTGTATGAAAAACAGCTTTCTAAGATCAAAGAACACACAGCTGAATTCTCTTTGTGGGCAATTTTCTCTTTCTATAGATATTTTTGGGTAATATCCAAACCAATGCAGTGATTAGCTGCCAATATATCTTGCATGCCAAACCTTCTATAACTGAACCATTTTTCTTGATGAAACCTAAAAAGATCTTCTGGGAGCTCTAGTTTAACAATGATGGATACCTTTGCCTCTGTGGTCTCAGAAATCTGATGCCTTTGTATAGTATAGGAGTGGTCCAACTACAGACGATTTCCCAGTTGAATGAAAAGTATTTCTTTTAGAAATAGTATAAAATGTTTTCTGTTCATGGTTTTAACAGCAGTTACAGTATAAGTCATGAAGTCTGCTTCTTCTTAATTAAGCCAATTATATACAGTATTATCATTGGAAAATCTGGAGTCCTTAACTATTATATTATTTTATATTGTATAATCTGAACATAGTTATTTCTTACAATGTTGTAATAAAGATTCAAGATCTGAAAAATGAACATACATAGTCCTAGTGGAATGACATAGGCATGAAAACTATAATAGCAGCTAAACTTAAAGGGTCACTATACTCACTAAAACAACTTTACATTATCTGAAACTACAATTTGAGAGAAGTAAAATGGTGGTACTCACATATTTTTCTGTGCTTGCTTTATCATTAAATTATTGTTTAGTGAGTGCTCCTAACTGCCCCCCCTCTCTTACTTGCTGCCTTCTTGTAGTGTCTGCGACACTTAAAAATTCTGCACAGCCTCACCCATGGACACTGCTCTGTTTACAAATCTTGCTCTCCCCCTGCCTTCTCTTCTCAACTGATTCTCTTAAATGTTGCAGAAAGTGTGCTGGCAGGCAGGCAAAGATCCTAGTAAGAGGTCAGGGATGGGTAACATTTTATAATTTCTTCTTCTCTATAATTTCTTCTTCTCCCTAAAAATACTGTGATTTCAAATGATGATTTCTCAGAATCTGCAGCTTAGATTTAAAATCCAATTTTTTTGGAGTAGAAGGCTCTTACTACTTCTTGCTACTAGGGATGGCCGGTTCGCGGATCCGAACCTGGATCCGCCGCGGATTTATCCCGTTCGCGAACGGCGAATTTTTCCGGATTTTCCGCCCTCCGAACCGCGGATTTCTCGTATTTTCGAAAAATTTCGAAATTACGAGGATTTCTTGTATTTTCGAAAATGCGTGAAAATACGTATTTTTGCAAATTTTCGAAATTACGAGGATTTCTCGTATTTTGGAAAAATTTTGAAATTACGAGGATTTCTCGTATTTTCGAAAATGCGTGAAAATACGTATTTTCGAAAATTTACGAAATTACAAGGATTTCTCGTATTTTCGAATTTTTTCGAAAATTTGCGGATCCTCGAGCGGACTGGATTTTGCGAAGTTCGGACATCTCTACTTGCTACTAAAATTTTTGAAAAGTAAAGATACCCTTTAAATGTTAGTACTAAATTCCAAGGCAATTATTCTGTTTTCCCCCCACTCCACCTCCCAGTGTAAACAAACTCTTATCTTAGAAAACAAACAGTCAGTTAGTAAAATTAATAGTATAGTATTTGATGTTAAAGTTTGTTCCACACCCTAGCTTGTGTCCAGGACCTGGCCAATTGGAAGACATCATCTTCAAGATGAACATGTTGTCGCAGTTCCCAAATGAGAACAAGTGGCACTACACCCATATGGGAACTTAACTGACAGATTGCAGCAGATATAAGGTAAGCCCAGGGTATTTAATGTCCTAACCCTGGGTGCTTTTCTTGAGTTTATTGGAAGGGGTGCAGTATAATTGCCATTTCAGTTAAATCTTTAATTAAAATAGAATTTAATGTGTTGTTAAAAATATAAATATTGGAATTAGAATAAGCATATTTTGTACACTCCATACAGAGCCTAGATCATATAGTAACTCTCAGGTCCAAAAATAAATTAAGCATTATGAAGAAATAAAATACCAAACCCATGTGCACACACTCACAATTTGCTAACAGAATAAATCAATCCAAATTAAGGAAGGCATCAGGCTGTCATAAAAATGCAAACTTTATTTACTCCAAATTATTAGATCAAAAATGTATGTGCAAAAAACAATGGATACAATTGATCTCAACATGTTTGTGGCTACAGCCACATTGTTTAAAGGGAGCTAACGTCTCTAGACAATATTGTCCCAATAGACAGAGCACATTCACAAAAATACAAAAAGCTTTGCCACACATCTCCCTTTGTTGTGGCTGCTAGGTATAAAATGAACCTGTGGGTACTAGGTATGAGCTAGTACCCAACTTAGCTCTGACACAGAACAGGGATTGCAGTGAAGTTTTTTGTAAACATATTTAAATGCCTCTGTCATGATAACAATGATAAATTCCTTTGCTTTTCATCTGAAAAAGAAAAGTAATCTTTGCAGTTTTATTCTTAGCTAGCATGGATAAAGGAAACAGAATATTAACATTTCAGTTAAAAATAAAAGAAAGTCTGTGGAATTGAACCTGCAACTTCATATACTCCATCTTGCTAAAAGCAAAGTATTATACTACTATCCTAATAGAGCTGCTATTTAGAAAGTCAGTTCATGTCAAAATATTTTCCTAGATTTACGGTTATGTTTTGAAAATGTATCTTTTTCTACAAACAGAAGCAAAAAAACAGCAGTAAAATAAGTTGACTGTTTTGTCTGTTTTGGGTAGGCTGTATGCAATTTATGCTGACTGTAAAATAAACTGTGGGGTACCATGTAGCTTTCAACATCTTATCAGATATTTACATATTGGTGTCGAGACCAGGGGTGTCTTTAGGGTGCAAGAAGATCAGTGGCACTTGCGGGCACTTCCACCCCCCGTCCCAAATTAGCCACACCCACTAGGTAAAGAGAGAGACAAATAATCAGAGAGATACAGACTGACAAACATACGTCAAACCCATAGACAAATAAACAGCCATAGAGTGATAAATAGAAAGTCAGAAACAGACAGAGTTAGAGATACAAGGTATCAAGGTAGGAGATAAATTAATGACACAGAGGCACAGTAAACTGGCAATTTCATTATCTATTGGTAGCAAACTGGCAATTTCATCACATACTGGTAGCAAATTGGGCATTTTAGCTCATACTAGTAGCAAACTGATAATTTTTTCACATACTGGTAGCAAACTGGGAATTGTATCACATACTGGTAGCAAACTGGCAATTTCATGATAAACTGGTAGCAAATTAGAATGTTATTATATACTGGTATCAAATGGGAATGTTATTACATACTGGTAACATATGGGAATGTTATTACATACTGGTAGCACATGGGAATATTATTACATACTGGTAGCAAATATGAATGTTATTACAAACTGGTCTGGAGCCCATTTATAAAACCTCATGATTCCAGCCCAGCAAGACTTGATAAAACTTTCTGAGCCCAGCCCCAGTTCCAGTTTTCTAACCCCTGGTCTTAGCTAACTCCTCCAGCAACACAGGGTCACACAAAGCCCCTTCCTGACCCATTTCTGTCCAATCTCCACTGCCTGTATAGCCCTGCACTACTATTATAAAGTTATATTTATAAAACTATGTTCTGTCCAGTCTCCTCCTCAGTCCTTACCCAGCAATAGTTGGAGACAGGCAGCCAGTAGCTGTTCCACCCCCAGGGCTCAGAGACCATCAGGGAGCACATCTCAGGGCTGTCAGTCACACACTTACAGCCAACCAGAGGGAAAGAGGATGAAGGAGAGTGGAGTCAGAGAGCAGGACTTCAGATGAGGAGATTTATTGAAGGGGAGGGGAAGGGAGGGGTGAGTTACAAGCATATCTCTGCCTCAGTATTTGAGACTTTCCTGTCTTTGTGTTCGTCGTGAGCGTGACATCATCGCAAATGTGCAAATAATATGTTTAATAGCCGAATTAGAGAATCAGGGCACTTGCGTTAGAAAGGCTGTGTTAAAAAATGTTAACATAGCGATGCCACTGGTGGCAAAGAGGCAGTGGGAAATAGGTGTACATGCTGACAAGACTCTTTGAAGACTATATAGGCTGTGAGATGTACTGGCAACATGGGAGACTTTTTAGTTGTAGAATCCATTTATGACTAGAGATGGGCAAAGCTGCTAAAACCTGTTCCGCCTGTGGATTCACAGATTTTCTAAAAAATTAGAAAATTCACGTAATTACCCATTCCAGTCAATGGGAGAAAAAAATCCGCACAGTTCCACCTAAATATATGGTAAAATAGCAATGGTAACTGTACATGGCTCCAGGACCTGGCAAATAGCCATACAAATATCCTGAACTTTAAAAAAAATAACTTTCCTCACGATCACGCTTCAGCATTCTATTTTCGAAGCTGCGTTCGAAAATTTGAGATTTCAAGGAATTTTTGTAAAAAAAATTTGTAAAAAAAAAATGATACAGTAACTTACTGTAAATGGCTCTGGGACCTGGGAAATCGTCTTGGGAACAAACCAATCTGATTGTAACCAATTCTGATTGAAAAAGAACCTTATTGTTTAGTATACCAATCAGATTCTTTCTGAAATAATGTTAATGTATCCAATCAGAATTGCTTACAAATAAAAGAGAAGTTTTAAAACCCTAAAACCCTCCAGCTTAAAGCCCGTTGTTTGCAGTGTATATGTTTTCAAGGACTGCGGCACCCTGCTTAAAGGCCGCTGATGTGGAGCTCCACTAACGGAGGGGGTAAGTGAACGCTCCCCTTTAGTCTATTTTCTGTATAGGTTATGGAGCGCTTAAGTCGAGGCACATCAATTGAACGTTCGATAATTATCGAAAATTCAATAATCATTAAAAGTTTGGAAGTTCAAAATCCTGAATAGTTCCTACTGTGCTTGTTCAGAAATCCCCTCCTCCCTCCTTAAAAATCCTGCGCTTGCCCCTGGATTTGAAGCATTTCAATGGGCACCAGGCACGTACAGTGGCAGAAGTGCACTATAACCTACCCCTGTAGTGGATTTCTATGGGAGGAACTGTAAGATTATAGCCTTATAATCTTACAGTTCCAGGAGGAGACGGAAATCAGAAGCCACAAAGGGGTAGGTTATAATAAATAATGCACCCCAAACTGTAAATTAAAAGGATATTATAATTCACCTTAGAGTTCCGTGCCCTGCGGCCTGGGGCCTTCGTGCTTTTATATGATCACGGAACTCCAATGTGACTTCTAATATCCTGTACAGTTGGGGGTGCATTATCCACTATATAATAGAGGGGCTACATAGCACTGGCTGGTGCATAATTTTGGAATCCAGACCACTGTCTTGGCACTCCAGAATTGGTTCATTAAAGGGCATGTCCACCCTTTAAAAAATTTTTTTAGATGCGGTAGGGCACCTTCCCCCAGCCCCAACCGCATCATTAGATTTTCCAGAAAGAGCCCCGATACTTACTTACCTTACCTCTTTACCCCGCCGCACAATCCCGGCCCTCTGCTTGCACTGAACTGCAAGCAGGGGGCGGGACCGGCAGCAGCATCCCTGATTGTCTGAGAGGCAGCCAATCACGGACGCTGCTGCTGGCAGTTCAGAACACCGGGGGAAAGAGGTAAGGTAAGTAACTATCAGGGGAGTCTCTGTAAAATGTAATAATGCGGTTGGGGCTGGGGGAAGGCAACCTACTACTGGGGAAAGGTTTTTGGTTTTTTTGCAAAATGGGAGGGAGAGGGAGGGGGGGGAGGCCTGCAGTGTGCAGGACAAAATTCTCCCGGAGGAGAGACAGGAGGCAGAGTCCTATGTGGACTCTGCTATCCTCCTGGTGGCCAGTTTTTCAGAATTTGGGAGGGAATCCAGGAGAACCATTTGGAGCTGGGATGTGAGGTAAGGATTTTATTACACTACAGAGTGGGGCCAGTAGTGGGGGGGATTATAGTTTAGGGGGTGGACATGCCTTTTAATTAACTAACATTCAGCATAAATGTACGGCCGTGGACTTACATTATCGATAACGCGTGGTATCACTAAATTGCGATACCGCGTGTTTTTAAATAGGGCCCTAAGATCTCTAAAAGGTCTAACACTAAATTTGTCCAAAAAATATATATTATAGGGCGGGTTAGTCCTTAAAAGAACTTTGAGTCCCAAATTGTGTGAATACAGGAGTGGTTAAGTGCTAGTCCACCACGCTAAAATTTACACACAGAAAGCTCAAAAAGCAGGAGAAAAAACTCTCTCCAACTCCTACTCTGTCAGGTCTCTACTAAACTTATTTTAACACACTGACAAGATGGGGGCTGTCAAGCTGCCTTTTATACCCAGGGGGTTGGCACGGATAAAAATA
Source organism: Hymenochirus boettgeri (assembly GCA_019447015.1). Taxonomy (NCBI): domain Eukaryota; kingdom Metazoa; phylum Chordata; class Amphibia; order Anura; family Pipidae; genus Hymenochirus; species Hymenochirus boettgeri. Next base: position 129,780,348 of record CM033469.1, read on the forward strand.
GTTAATCTGCGAGTTCTGTGGATTTGCAGATCTTGGAGATCTTTTGTGGAACTGGATTCAGATCCACAATCCGGTCCATCTCCAGTTACCGTAGTATGCCAATCAGATTATTTGTGAAAAAATCTGATTGTATCCAATCAAAATTTTTTACAATCAGATTTTTTCAGAAAGAATCTAATTGGTATGCTTCCTTGAAGAATCTTATTGTAACCAATCAGAATTGGCAGAATAGCTGGCGTTGAAAGTGCCGAAATAGAACAGTGGCAGGTAGCGATGTTCCGAGTGCGGTGCTCGGTACATCCCCCTATTAGGGTGTGAGACTTTGAAAGTGTTACCTGGTGAAAACTACTGGAATAGCGAGAAAATAATTAAGGTATAGATTATTGGAGGGGTTTAGCTGTGCTCATCTCTCTGTAATCTCTCTGCAGATGCCAGAAGAATAAACATGAACTCCACAGCACTATTGGCCCCCTGCTCCCTCTTACAGTTAATCAATGACAGTGGTACAGCACGCTGGGAATTCCATGATACTGGGACAGCATAATAAAAGTCCCAGTGTGCTGTACCAAGATCATGAATTTTCAGTTTGCTGTCCACCCCAAGTTTGGAATCCTACAGGATATCTCCCTGTACATGTGGTATTCATCAGGGTAAGTTTAACATTTCTGGCTAAATACAAATTATTTGGGGGTGGATGTGCACTTTAATGAAATTACCAGTTTGCTGTTAGAGATTGATCCAAATCCAGTTGGAGTATGATTGTAAATGAGTATAATAAAAATATAAAATATTAAGTGGGCCCCTAAACTCATCCTGGTGTGCCCCAACTATCCAGTCCAACACTGAGCTTACCAACATTTCTGGTAATTTGCAGCATTTAACACACACTAGTGTATTTTGGTGCCCTACAATTGAAATATATACATATAGATAACCAACAAGTTTCCATGACTATACAGTTGTTACTGTGCATGTGAAATTTGATGGATATGAGTAAATAGTGTTGGGGGAAGGTAGAATACATTGTTTAGGGGTAAAGAGTGTAATATTAAGGATAATAGTAATATTTCTACAGTGTAAAACTATGACATCATAGCCGTGGCTCCCTGACATCTGGGTTATAAAGCTAAAAGTAAAGATTATGTTCCTTCCACACTGCACTACAGAAGAATGTTTACTATAGAAATGATAAATGAAAAGTTATAATATATGAAGCAAAAATTAATTGAGAATAAAAAGAACTCCTGGCAACAATTAAAAATTTAACAGGTTGAAAATGGGTTCTTTTTTATACCTAAAGCCTTGTGTCTTTAATTATTCTTTATTTCATATTAATGATCCCATGAAAATACTTTTTTTTTGCAATACTGACACTTCAGTGTAAATTTCCAGTATGACATCATTGCTAATGATGTCATAAATTATGTCATATAATGTTTATCATCTTTCTCCAAAACTAGAACATTTTATTTCTGGTTTTCATTTCAGCTACCTTGAGAGAAGCAAAACAGCAGCTTGAGGTTGGCTCTAATATACTGCAGATTTATCACAATATTTTCATATGGATAACAACATGTTTAAAGAGAAGAAAAGGAGAAGTTCTTGTAGGGTGGAAAGAAATTAAAAACAACAAATATATTATGATGAGTGTAAAAATGGATCTTCATCTGATGCTTGTGAAGGTTCTCATTCATCCAGGTCATCACAGCCAAGTGTTAAGGGCGTGAATGGATAGTGGCTAAGAGGTTTGCCATGTACAATGCTGTTTTGACACCTTACTCTGGGTGTTCCTATAACACCTCTTAGCCACTATCCAATCACGCCCTTAACACTTGGCTGTGATATCCTAATTGGGATTTTCCAGGGTACATAATGGCCACAGATTCTTGTACAAGTCATTCTGAATTGAGAAAGCCAGTCAGATGACTAGCGAAACGTCTTCAAGAACTAAACTTCAAGTCCAGTTGATCTAATTGAATACAACAGATATCTTCATCTGATGTGACAAAAAATTCCTTCCTGACTCCAAACGACAATCGGAAAGCATCCCTGGATAAATCACAACTAAGGGGCATATTTATAAAAGAGTGAAAAGTAGCGAAATGTTTTCGCATTTGCTTTTCGCATGGGTTTTCGCCAAAAAGACAGTTAACGCTATTTATAAAGGTAGCGTTAACGAATGGCGAAACCGTTTCCGCGAGCTATCGCTAACTTCGCCTAACTTCGCAATGGTAATTTTAGCGAAAAAGGAGCAAAAAGGCATAACGCGATTTATAAAAGAGCGAAAGGTGGTTTTTGCGTTAAAAAGAGCGAAAGATTAGCGCGACCCTGAAGGTGGTGAAAAGTCATTGTTTGAGCGAAAAGGCATTCTAATGGGTAATATGCCTTGAAAAAGCGAACGCGCATTAGAAGGGCGATCGCGCATTAGAGTGTAATATGCCTTGGAAAAGCGACATTAGAAAGGCGAACGCGCATTAGAATGTAATATGCATTGGAAAAGCGACATTAGAAAGGCGAACGCACATTATAATGGAATATGCCTTGGAAAGGCGAACGCTCATTAGAAAGGCGAACGCTCATTAGAAAGGCGAACGCATATTAGAAAGGCGAACGCACATTAGAAAGGCGAACGCACATTAGAAAGGCGAACGCACATTATAATGGAATATGCCTTGGAAAAGCGAACGCGCATTAGAAAGGAATATGCCTTGGAAAGGCGAACGCACATTAGGAAGGCGAACACGCATTATAAAGGCGAACGCGCATTAGAAAGGCGAATGTGCAGTGCAAAAGAAAATTGTATTCCAATTGAGAAATTCTTAGAAGATTGACTAAATAAGACATGGCTGACTTCTTGGTAAATGTGAGGTGGCCATTTTGAACTTGACATCATTTTCTAGTGGGCTTTTCTGGTTTCGAATGGTTTTCACAATGCAGTCTTCTTAGATGCGTTAAGTTTTCGCTGCGAAACTTTTCGCTCTTTGTCGCGCCCGTTCGCCTTTTTCAGCCGCGAAGTGTGTTTTTTTTCGCTTTTTTATAAATAAGGCGAAACGAAGCCCCAAATGGCGCTATTTTCGCTGCGATGTGCTGCGCTAATTATTTGGCGAAAAAGACAATCCTTTATAAATATGCCCCTAAATGTTTGTCTTTGTAATGCTGCTTAAATGCAATACTTTTTAAAATGCATTGGTTTAAGATGTATTATGCTAAATAACATTTGTTTAAGATGTATTATGCTAAATAAACATACTTGATATAAAAATACCAATGGTAATTAGAAATATATGGGAATTTGGGATGGAGTTGCATCCTGGATCCTATATTACCTTTCTAACCAAACTACTACTACTCCTTTGGAACCCTATACTTCTCTTCTATCAGCAGGTTAAATCTAGATGTTTTCAACAGCACAATATACAGTATGATAATTTTCATTGACATGGAAGGAATCTCATTACCTCACTTTTTGCTCTTCCATTTGTGCCTGTGTCTTGCCTGCCCATCTAGTTTGTAAGCTCTGCAGGGCAGGGTCGTCTTTACTCCTGTCTTATTGTTTTAAGTACTTTTTTTTTAGCAGTTTCAAGAAATTAACAACCATTAAGCATCTAATGGGCAGATGTTTTGTTTCTTGTGTTATTATCGTAAACCTTACAAATAACTTTAGTTTAAATGACAATTCCTTATATACATATATTTATATCATATATATATATATATATATATTTTTTTTTTTTTTTTGCAGTGCCTTGCACCATACTTTTCTCGCCTTCCACTTGTGCAAACCACACAGATTAGTTAGTTTTACCAACATACTGTAAAAGAGCATGTTACATGTTACAGTACATGCATGTATAGAGGTATACACACACAGATTGTAACTATTGTGTACTCATCTATTCAATAGATCCTTGCTGACAGGAATGTTCTCCTCAGGTCTAGAAAGGCTTTTAATCTGACAAATAAGAATGACTAGTGAGTAAAAAAATTGGTATAAATCAAAAAGATTAAAACGGACAATAGGAATCTTTTTAGAGAAACCGTTTACAGTCTCTTTTAATAAGTTCTTCTCACGCAACAAATAGAAATGAAGCAATGTTTTAGTTTGATCAGACCACATTCAGAGCCGCATTTACCACCATTTTCACCTGATATGAATATTTAACACCAGCTAAATATTCGTCAGGTGGATCTCCCCAATTGTCTTCTCAGAAGGCTCCAAAAAGGAAATATTACTTTTAAGCTGTCTCTATCTGCACTGTCATTACCTGAAGAGCATCTACCCACTCAATAAGACCATCAAATCAAACTGCTACTTGAAGTTGTCACTATTAAAGGACATTTTCTCCCTTATAACAAAAAAACTGGTGACTTGTCAGTTATCTGTCCGCAACACCAACTGTTATTTTTTTACATGCATTTGAAACAAAATACTTAATCATACTTTTTTTCCATCATGGAAAGGTTATCTGCCTCCACCCTTGGCTCACAAAGCTTTTTTTAAGCTTGAGCATGTGCAGAGGAGACAGCAGGGGAATCAGCAGTCAGATGACAGCTTTGATTGACTGCAGGAAGGGAGGAGCCAGCTTTCTCTGCCAGCATGGAAGCAATAATTATCCTTAAAAGGCATGTCCACCCCCAAAAATATGTTTTGCTGTAGTGTAGAGAGCGCTATTCCGTGTACTTTGCCATTGTACTTTCATTATTTTTTTGGAACAGTTATCAAGTTATTTTCATTTTTGTGTTTCTTATGGGTGTATCAATTGATTTCTCTCCTCCTATAGTGGGCAGTGTGCTTGTAGTCTATGGAGATATGTCCACCAATCAGAAGGGTTTTGCATAATGGTTAAAATAGCCCTTTCCCATTTATTAATTAAACATGCAGAATCTGTGCAACTGATTTGCAAGTGCCAACTGGGATTCTGGGATTTTCATTAACCCATTCCCTTCTTCTATAGTCATTAGAACTACATGATCTGATATTGTTGTGTGCAAGTGCATGTTGATGTCGTAGATTGAATCAGTTTATACAATGGATATATATATATATACACACAGAAATTACGAAGGCACTCACAGGTCTGAAACTTTTGAATGGCACCCAGGCATTTCCTTGCTTGGAATGGAGTGCTGATCGCTGCTGTTTGCTCTATAGTAAGAACACAACATTTGTTACAAGCAGAGCTGCATTTATTACAGACTGGTTGCTTTTACACTGCAATTATTCACACTCAGCTTTGCTGCATGTGTGTTTCTGATATCCCTTTGATTGCCATGTTGCTCTCTAGACTGGTTTGCAATCATCTCCCTCTGTTCTATTACTGGAGATTGTTTCTGGTGAAATTGTGGAACCAGATATTCCAATATCAATAGCTCTGTTACTCAGATCCCCTGTTCAATATTTAGTTGGAACAGCAAACCAAACTTTTACTGGAATATTTTTATCTTAGATACAGAAAGCCAATACTGAGAACTAAATTGAGAGCCACTGACCTAAGGGCTGCCCATTCAGACCACCCAGCCAGAATCACTCAATAAGCTTATATCCCAGTACATGCCTCAGAAACAAGCTATAACATCTCAGATGAAATGCAAAACTGAAACTAGCTCTCCTTACTGAACATTCACTATTTGTAGTGACTCCTAAACCCACCCCCAATATCTGATTGGTCCAAGATCCAAGATCCAATCAGATTTAAGATTGTATGTAGACCAATCAGATTTTGGGTGTGTGTTTATGAGACACTATAAAACAGCATGAAATCTTCAGAGAAGCTCAGTTTCTATTCAGCAGTCAAGCTAGCAGGTCTTGCCTTTGTATTTAGGTTAGAGACTTGCAAGTAGATGGCTGGTTCTATAGCTGGACTGCCCAAATGATATTTTTTTTTTAGTGCCTGGGTTTCATACCTATGGTGTTGTATAGGAGTCTATAAATGCACATAAATGTTGTTATAACAGATAAATGAAAATAAGTGTTTGGATTGCAGAGTCTGAATTACTTCCTTTAGCAAAATAGTGACTAAACCAAGTGCCTATGCAGTTGCACTTAGTCACCATTCCCTGACAAGTACTCTCAAACAGCAAAGGGCAGTTAGGGAATGGATAGGGATAGGGATTGTATATTGAAAACATGCAGTGTAAATACAACCAGGTTGTAAATTGAGCCCTGCAACTTACATTTACTATAATCATCCCCCAATAATGAGATGATCTGATAACTAAACATATATCCACTTAGAATATAAGCTATTATCAAATAAAAATATGTCACAAATGCAATGTGCTCTCTATTGCCCCTGTGCACCACATAGCCAGGACAAAACCAACTTGTACACCTCATTATAGAGAAAATGAATGGTGGCAACTAAAAAGTTACTAGTTATTTATCAATAGTAACTCTTTAGTTGCCACCATTCCGTAGAAGGAAGGACACATGTAAAAAGACCTTTCAAATGCGGCAACAAAAACAAAGTTTATTGCAAGCACTTTCTGCACAAGTTTACAGGTATAAAAGGACATCTATAGGAAAAAATGTTATCTTTAGATATCCAATCCGAACTATCCTCTGCTGTGTGCAGGTTTGCTTTAACTAGAATGTTCATGCAAATCAAGTGAATTGCATGATGGGAAATCCCTTTTCCAAGCTGCCTCTTAGTGATTACTGAGCATGCTTGCCCTCATAGAAACCTTGATGAGGAACAGTTACAGGCAGTAACAAATTACACTAGAAATGGCCCCTACTCTTTATTTCTAGGACTTTCAACAGACATGCAAGAGAACCATAAAAATTGAACAGTAAGGTAAGGGTTTTTAACACTGCACAGTGGGGCAGGTGCAAGCTTTCTCTGCCAGCATGGGAGTGGACATGCCTTTTAAATATCTCGTTAGTAATGCAGAATGTGCTGAATATATCAGTTGAGGTTCAGGGGAGGTAACAGACATATAACCAGTTTTTTTGTTTTAAGGGGGAACATACCCTTTAACATATAAGTAGAACACCAAAATTATTTTCTTGGGATGTTCTTGGGAACCCACCCTAAAAACATTTTAGAACTGTTTTTATTTTATAGAAGATAACAGTATGCATACTGTAGAGTTCTTGTCTTTGTAAATAAATTCCAAATTACTTGGAATTATACTGTAAACCTTTACAGTATTACTGCCAGAAGGACAACACTGGAATTAGCGATTTGCTTTGCAAAAAATAAATTGTTGTCCATTACTTATGGAAATTAAAATGTATGAAACAGTGGTACAAAAAAAAGAAGTGCAACTACCACTGCCATTCATGGCATGGCTTGTCTAAACATATACATTACACAGGAAACTGGCAAATTTGAAATCTGCTTCTTCTAACAATAACTATTGTTTGGTAAACCTCAAAAAGCTACAGTCAGGTGTGTACTATGAAAATACACATCTTATAAAGCTTAACAAGAAAGGTTTTATAATTTGCTTTGAAATAAAACTACTTTTAATGCTCTTGATCTTAAAGAATATGACAACTTGGGGGAGTGTAATTTAAATTACATTTTTTGGATGTTCCGTGAGAATCCTTTAAAAATGGAAGAGCTTTTGGAAAGTCATTTGAAATATGTCACTGCAATAAGTAGGTATGTATAGAAAATGGCAAGAAAACTCTCAACTTGTTTTTAAAATCTAATATTTATAGCATTTCAATATGTGTAATTTATGTAAAAAGGGCAAAATATAAATTCCATAATTATATATTGTTCTGCTATTTGAGAGAATGATGTGATAATAAATGGCAGTGAACAAAAAAACTTTTCAGCAGAAAAGATGGATGCAGCCTGTTTGTAAAGAGAGTCATTAAGACACAACAAAAGATGTACTTCCTTTCAGGACATGGGGGACCATGTGAAACATGGGGAATTGAGAAAATACACAAGATCCTTGCTACACAAGCAATTCGGAATGTTTTCAACAATGAACTGCAGTTCATGCCTCGCTTTATTTGAATAATGTGTTGTATAGATTTTTTTAACAGGCCCTTTCCATATTTCTGGGCCCGTGTTTCTTATAAGGTTATATCTTATGGGAACACTTGGGAATCTATTGTCTAATTGGCATGCATTGGATTCCACAAGCTCTTGATCAATAGGCTTTTTTAAATATAGATTTTCACACATGACTGCATGAGCAACAGAACGAAACCTGTGATCAATAGACTCATTTGACATATGAGCCTAGAACTGTTAAAATCTTCTGACCCAAAAAAAGAACGTTACCATGTCTAATGATTATAAGAAATGAACAAATGGGCTAAAGGAAAGAAAGAACTTCTCATTACCACATCGTCCTTTAAACGCCTGGCAGAGATCATATATTATCTTGTATAGTTGTAAAACTCTTGCACATTTTTTTAACCTGAATTTTAATTCTGTCACAAGCATTCTACAGTGATGTAACTGTGTACTGTACACATACAAGAATCTTGTTGTTGATTAGAGAGTGTCTAATTAACCCCCTCCCTGGGGTATATGAGATTTTTTCAAGGTTACCTAATGGACGTACCCGGGCTATGTATGGATTAATTGAATGAACTTTTATGAACATATAGCATTACACTTACTTTCCATATGTACAGTATACTAGAACAGTAATAACAGGCTTACATTTATATGGGTTTTATATGTTTAAATTTGGGTTGTTTCCTTCGTATGGTATTTCGTTATAAATTATTATGTACTGTTAATTATACATGTGTGTTAGTCCATGTTTATTCATTATTTTTATACAGCTGCAGACTATATATAATGGTTAAGGGCCTTCCATTTTTTGTGCAGGAAGTTGGTCAGTGACCTTTGCTTATTTTGGGATGAATTCTGGGTGTTTTCTTGCACTGCTTTTCCCCCCTGTTTGGATCTATGTGTTAATATAGACATGTTCTCTCTACTTACCACTGAATTCTGTACATGGGGGTGAGCATCAATCAGAATGGCTTCCACATAGCGACCTACCCTTGTAGCTAGTTTTCCTGACTTTTTTTTGACTCCAGACACATGGGAGAAATCTTATCCTGTCTAGTTTAGCTTACAATGAGTTTTACAAGTGTTTAGTTTGCAAGTCCTATTGGTGATTTGAAAAGGACCTGTCTACAAACAACTCAGGACATAGTGCATCCTTTGATCTAGCTGTGAGATAGGATGCCATCTGTGTCTGATTAGGAACAAGGCCTCAAAATCAACATTTTTGCTGATTGTTTTATTAATCATGAGCACTATTGAGCATGGGAAATGTCTTTTACACTAACAGGACAAAACCAGCAAAATTAGTACCTTGAATAGCTCATTATGGAGAAGGTTTCTGATTGTAGATATATTTCATACAGTGCAATATATCCCTGTCGGTGACTTGAGAGCATCATTTAAATATATTTAATGCAGTGCATTAATAAAAGTTCTTATAGTTAAAAATGGTGCTAATTTTGCCCCAACCAATCAGATCAATTAGAAATCTAACGTCTGATTGGTTGGGACAAAATTAGCACCATTTTTAACAATAAGAACTTTTATTACATCTCCCTGATAGTCTATTAACATTTACATCATACACTTCACTATTTACTTTATAAAATTCTAAAAGTTCTATGTTAGAAATACTGGTATAGTGTACTGTGAATTAAATTTACATTGATAAAATACATTAAAACACGTGCATCCTCCATTCTAGCATCAGGGGAAACATAACAAATATCTCTAAAATACTGGAAAATTATGGAAAAAGTCCTCAGACACATTATTTTCGGCATACATATAATACTCATTTTGAACATTTATTTCCCCTTTAAGATCTGCAATGATATAATGTTAGTTAATAATGCTATGCGACCTACACACACTTATTGGTCTCTTTAAAAGGAAAGTATTCTGAAAAAGGGAGACATCCACTAATTTTCACTACTGGTATTTCCTCTTCTCTTGTCAACTCCTATTAATGTCCCATCAATCCTAGCACCTCAGGGACAGCAATTTAAGAGGATAGATGGCATGGTAAACAGGATGGATGTTTTCTGCATCCTACACATCTGCATTGTGATTTAGTACAGGCTCCTATTTTATTTTACTACTTTAAAACATATGTATGAAGGAAAGAAATCATTTATTTTCAAGAGCATGGCTATCAGGCTATGGAGCAGGTTATATATCCCTGCACCGCACAGACCTGCAGATTTTTCGCTTCGTTCCCTTATTTTTTTCTTTTGATTTTCAAGCTTTTTCAAGCCATAACACATTCCTAGCATACAATAAACCTATTTATAGCCTTAGCAAATAATTATAAGCTCCCATACTGGCACTGTTTATGGTTAGTGATATGAGAAAACAGTAGTTTTTATGTTAATTCTATTCATTTTTCTATTGAATAGACAATAATATACAAAGGCAGAACTCTTCCACAGATCATAACTAGCATACAAGTAGCCTGATAAAGATCCTAACGCCAGACCGAAACGTTGCTGTTTGTGCACATGGAATAACAACGCTATTAGGGTTATTCAATAAAAGTTCTTATCGTCTAAAATGGTGCTAATTTTGCCCCAACCAATCAGATGTTAGCTTTCAAATGTTAAATAAGATCTGATTGGTTGGGGCAAATTTAGCACCATTTTAAACGATAAGAACTTTTATTGAATCTCCCTGTTAATTTGTTTTACAAGACCTGTAAGTGCTCCAAGTTACACTGTATTGTTACATGTTTTGGGATCTTGACTGGAAGCACCCAGGCAAGGCTGGAAAAAGCCACAAAGGTAGAGTGCACACTATTTGTTTGAATAGCATAAAATATTGTTAGGTGTGAGAGCTGCCTTGCTACCTACAACCTTATAGAAGCAGCATCTAAAATTTTAGTACAGGAATCCTATGGCTAAATTTACTGTTTGGTAGTTCCCACTTGTTTGTATGACAGTTACAGATAAAAAGAGAAGAAAAGCTTTGGAGATATAGGTTGTGCTTCCCCTTTTATCCAGTTATTCCACATCTATAGAATTGATGGATAAGTAAGTACATTTTCCTGTAGGGGAGGATGGGAGCTGAAAGAGGTAACATAACATACGGTCCTTATGTAATACCATTTCTGCCAATTGCCTGCCCCTCTTCCTTATCATATGTGTATTTCTTAAGCCTCGTACACACGTTGGATAATTGTTGTACGATGCAGCTGACGAACAAGCAATTGCACGATATTCGTACGAAAATATAGCATCAACGATCGTCAAAGACCAATGACCGTCGACTGTTGTTTGCTTTTTCCGACGATCAGCCTGGTTTATTTGTTCTGCCGATTATCTTATATTTGTACATGGTCGGAAGATTACCGTATATACTCGAGTATAAGCCGAGGTTTTTAGGTTTAAAAATCAACCTAAAAACCTTGCCTCGGCTTATACTCGAGTCACAAGAAACTTACCTTCAATCCAGAAGAAGTCGCGAGTCAGGCCGGCAGTTCCCAGTAGTTCTTCACGGTTGTGCGATGATGTCATTGCGCACGCTGACGGGATGACGTCATCGTGCAGCCGTACTGGGAACTGCCGGCCTGACTCGCGGCTGCTTCTGGATTGCGGCAGCCGGCAGAGAGTGGAAGACTGAAGACCAGGTACGGTAAGTGAGCTGGGGGGGACTGGGGGAGGGCTGGGGGGACAGTATGCCATGCAGACACCCACATTACCTTTTTACTATAGGTGGTTGGAAACTACAACTCCCAGCAACCAAGCATGCTGGGAGTTGTAGTTTCCAAACATCTACAGTGGAAAGGTATTAGGGTTACTGTATACCCTCGGCTTATACTCGAGTCAATCATGTTTTTCTAATTTTGGAGGCAAAAATGGGTACCTCGGCTTATACTCGAGTCGGCTTATACTTGATATAAAATATATAAAAGGCGTATGCTATGCTTTCGTAATTGCGCGAAGATACGAACATTACTTTGCATACGAATGACTACATCTAACGACTATCGTGGTGACTATTGTTGCTGTGTGTACAAATGTTGTTTCAATTATGAGGATTAACGATAATTTTGTTAAGCGTTCGTCGGCTGCATCGTACGAAAATTATCCAACGTGTGTTTGAGGCTTTACATTCCTCACTATCTAAACCTTCTCTGCACCTGATTCCTTTTAGGAATGTTTTAGGCAGAAGCACAGGTTCCTGCATACAGTGCATGGGGTGGATACTACAGGAAAGTGAATGATTGCACACTTATCTGGGTTATTGCACAGGAACACTGTTTGCACTGTGACTGATTTAGGGTTAGGGTTAGCTTAGGGTTAGGGTTAGCCGATAGTCTTTTAAATCGGAAAAAGGAAGTACGCCGCACTCCAATGCACAATTCAAATATCTTGCAATGTTTCGCAGGCAACAGCTCCCCGTTATCAAGCCACACAGTTACACAGCCATCTTTAGATCAGAAGTTCCATCATACATTGCAATAGATGCATTAAGCCTCAAAAAATACGTAAAGCCTGTAAAAAATGCATTTCATGCAAAAGTTTTGTGCATTAGCCCGTAGCGGTGCCATTAAAAATAATTAGGGTTATTCAATGAAAGTTCTTTTGAAAGCTAACATCTGATTGGTTGGGGCAACATTTAGTACCATTTTTAATGATAAGAACTTTTATTGAATAACCCTGAATGAGTGTAATTTAGGTGAACATCACACTAAATTGCAATGGTCATCTTCCCATGTGTTAACGCTCACCCTAGTAGCTTGTGAAGAAAATCATTTTTTTCCAGGAACAGTTTTTTTGTGATCACCCAATTCCAATATATAGGTCAGGGATGTCCAACCAGATGTTTGCAATCTACAACTCCCAGCATTCCCTGACTACAGCTTGGGCATCCCGGATATAGGTATGTATAACCATTTCTTTTGTTTCCTATTGCATAAGCTCTTTTTTTGGTGCTTTAGTTACGTGTAGATCTGTAAATTCTTTATTTGAACAGATAGAGCGAGACAGAAGAATTTTGACCTTCAACGAACCACAATATGTCTGTAATATTCTGACGCAACCACAGACTGGATTAATATCAACAAATCAAAAAAAAAAAAGGCAAAACATTGTTGTTACCATCTTTTGTGGTTTGTTTATCAGACATCAGGATTACAGATAGCTTTAAAAATGTTTTTGTTTAACCACAAAATAAACATAAGGAACTGTAGTATGGATTCCTATTTCACCAAAGAAATGACCAGAAACAATATGTACGATATTTTGCATTACAATGCAATGTGTGTGCAACACTTTATCTACCTCGATTTCCTATTAGTTGGGGTGTTTTTAGTCACTGAATAAAGACTCTGCACAAAGAGAAGAATTGATAGACCCAGCATGATCATTATGAATAATGCTTTAGACTGAATGGTTCTGGGAATAATTCTGTTTTCTAGCAGATCCTTTTGATGGTAACTAAGGAAATTGGCTTCCCTCCCTTGTACAGCCCATTTGTATTTAGTTCACATAAAACAAGTTATTCTTTTGCCAACTTTGTACAATAAAACAGAACACCTACTAGTTATGTGAATATCCAAAAAAGGCATGTTATATATAAAGAAAATACATTAAGATTTTTATCTAGATGTGAGTCCTGCCTAAAATAAAATTAGTATGGTTCATAAAAATGCCATGCCAGCAAAAAATTTTATCTGGATGGTGGTATTTATATTTCAGATTATTTTGGGATATTAGGAAATCTGACCTTTCTAAACGATTACCCTAACCACTAAATAGGTGATCAGCATCCAACTTTTAGCCGTATAATGTAATGATAAGGCAAGGACGTGTTTATACATTCTTTCCTGCAGTTTAACAAAAATGTATAATTTTACAAAAAAATATGTTTAGCTTTGTAGCTTGTAAAAAGGTTACAATATTAGCAACCAACCATTTCATCCAACAATTTAACTTACTATATACATGCCTGCACTGACATTGTTAAAAGGCATGTCCACCCCCAAAACTAAAATTTAACCTTCTACTGGCCCCACTGTGCAGTGTTTAAAAACCCTTACCTTACTGCTCAGCTCTTTATGGTTCTCTTGCAATGTCTGTTGAAAGTCCTAGAAATTAAAGAGTAGGAGCCATTTCTAGTGTAATTTGTTACTGCCTGTAACTGTTCCTCATCAAGGTTTCTATGAGGGCAAGCATGCTCAGTAATCACTAAGAGGCAGCATTGGAAAAGGGAATTTCCCATCATGCAATTCACTTGATTTGCATGAACATTCTAGTTATAGCAAATCTGCACACAGCAGAGGATAGTTCGGATTGGATATCTAAAGATAACATTTTTCCCATATAGATGTCCTTTTATACCTGTAAACTTGTGCAGAAAGTGCTTGCAATAAACTTTGATTTTTGTTGCCGCATTTGAAAGGTCTTTTTACATATGTCCTTCCTTCTATGGGAATGGTGGCAACTAAAGAGTTACTATGATAAATAACATAGTAACTCTTTAGTTGCCACCATTCATTTTCTCTATAATGAGGTGTACAAGTTGGATTTGTCCTGGCTATGTGGTGCACAGGGGCAATAGAGAAACACATTGCATTTGTTAGCATATTTTTTATTTGATAATAAGCTTATATTCTAAGTGGATATATGTTTAGTTATCAGATCATCTCATTATTGGGGGATGATTATAGTAAATGTAAGTTGCAGGGCTGCAATTATTACAACCTGGTTGTATTTACACTGCATGTTTTCAATATACAATCCCTATCCCTATCCATTCCCTATCTGCCCTTTGCTGTTTGAGAGTACTTGTCAGGGAATGGTGAAACTAGTAATGCAACTGCATAGGCACTTGGGTTAGTCATTATTTTGCTAAAGGAAAGTAATTTCAGACTCTGCAATCCAAACACTTATTTTCATTTATCTGTTATAACAACATTTATGTGCATTTATAGACTCCTATACAACACCATAGGTATGAAACCCAGGCACTAAAAAAAAAATATTCATTTGGGCAGTCCAGCTATAGAACCAGCCATCTACTTGCAAGTCTCTAACCTAAATACAAAGGCAAGACCTGCTAGCTTGACTGCTGAATAGAAACTGAGCTTCTCTGAAGATTTCATGCTGTTTTATAGTGTCTCATAAACACACACCCAAAATCTGATTGGTCTAGATACAATCTTAAATCTGATTGGATCTTGGATCTTGGACCAATCAGATATTGGGGGTGGGTTTAGGAGTTACTACAAATAGTGAATGTTCAGTAAGGAGAGCTAGTTTCAGTTTTGCATTTCATCTGAGATGTTATAGCTTTGTTCTGAGGCATGTACTGGGATATAAGCTTATTGAGTGATTATGGCTGGGTGGCTTGAATGGGCAGCCTTTAGGTCAGATGGCTCTCAATTTAGTATTTGGCTTTCTGTATCTAAGATAAAAATAATTCCAGTAAAAGTTTGGTTTGCTGTTCCAACTAAATATTGAACAGGAGATCTGAGTAACAGAGCTATTGATGTATTGGAATATCTGGTTCCACAATTTCACCAGAAACAATCTGCAGTAATAGAACAGAGGGAGATGATTGCAAACCAGTCTAGAGAGCAACATGGCAATCAAAGGGATATCAGAAACACATGCAGCAAAGCTGAGTGTGAATAATTGCAGTGTAAAAGCAACCAGTCTGTAATAAATGCAGCTCTGCTTGTAACAAATGTTGTGTCTTACTATAGAGCAAACAGCAGCGATCAGCACTCCATTCCAAGCAAGGAAATGCCTGGGTGCCATTCAAAAGTTTCAGACCTGTGAGTGCCTTCGTAATTTCTGTGTGTATATATATATATACCATTGATAAACTGATTCAATCTGACATCAACATGCTACTTGCACACAACAATATCAGATCATGTAGTTCTAATGACTATAGAAGAAGGGAATGGGTTAATGTAAAATCCCAGAATCCCAGTTGGCACTTGCAAATCAGTTGCACAGATTCTGCATGTTTAATTAATAAATGGAGAAAGGGCTATTTTAACCATTATGCAAAACCCTTCTGATTGGTGGACATATCTCCATAGACTACAAGCACACTGCCCACTATAGGAGGAGAGAAATCAATTGATACACCCATAAGAAACACAAAAATGAAAATAACTTGATAACTGTTCCAAAAAAATAATGAAAGTATATGGCAAAAGTACACAGGATAGCGCTCTCTACACTACAGCAAAACATATTTTTGGGGGTGGACATGTCCTTTAAGTCATCTGTCGGGTCACTTCTCCCTCCCTTTTGTTGATATTTTCCTCAGTGCCGAGTAAATCTCTAGATAAATGTCTTTGAAACATTTATCTTTACATCTGTACTTACATCGAAACCATCGAACAGGAGCATGCACTCTGGACATTAGGACCAGCGCTCCGTGTAATTAAAAAAACTTATTTATTGGAGAATCAGAAGCATTAAACCGATACCCAAAGGTCACCTGATGTGTTTCGTACCACACAAGTACTTAATCATAGGTAGAATGACTCTGGTCAGGAGGGACACCCCCTTAAAGGGATACAAACAGTACGAAAACACAGAGTACAAAGTACAAAAGCACACAGAGAGTATAAATGGCCGAAACTTACTAGTTTCATACCGTTTTTGGATTCCCGGATCTCGGGAAAATCCAGAAGATCTGAAAATCCAAAACTGGAACGAATTTTCAATAATTTCCAATGTATGGGGCTATTTTCGATAATTTTCGAAAATAGCCTGAAACGTTTTCAAGTTTCCGGTTGTATGTTCGAAGATTTTCGAATGTTCGAGTCTATTTTTAAAAATTATCGAAAATAGTTTGATTTTTTCGATCGGAAACTCGAAAATGGTCTCCGATCATATTTTCGATAATATTCGAACGTTCAAGGCTATTTTTTAAAATTATCGAAAATAGCCACTGTACTTTCGAAAATTATCGGAAATGTCTTCCGAAGTCCCGAAATCCAGAGGACCAGTCCAGATTTGGACGGATCTTTTGGATTTCGTAACCGCGGGGTTCCGTGTCGGATCTGGGTTAGTGTTGAACCCAGATCCCATAATATAAAGATACCAAATAGCATACAAAATCAAGATACAATAAATTAATATAACTTAAAACTCAAATTAAAACATCAAAACCAAATAATACAGCAGAAAAATAAATTAAAAATAAAGCATCATTACTAACATTACAGCAATTTACAAAGGGCTAAGTCATCTAACCCACAAAACCAGTGTGAAAATCCACTTGGCTTCCGCTCTGCGTAAAGCCCCCTCCAGACACTTCCCTCGCGTAACTTCTACCAATGGTAATTTACTTAACCATGATTTTTTATGTTTAATTTTGTGTTTAAATAAGGGGGGCAGTTATTGGGGCTCACACCTATTCTAATCTCTCTATAGGGAGGTGGGAGGAAACTGAGATACTACCTAAAACAGCCACTACTGTCCCTTTTAAAAGCATAAAAATAATTAAGAGATATATTCATGACATGTTGGTTATATGGACAGGGTCTGTATCAGAGTTTAAAGAATTTATGAGGGTTATAAATGATAATGATTTGAATTTAAAATTTACCTTTGAATTTGGTGGGCTGGTTCTTAATTTTTTGGATATTACCATTAAGTGTAGGCATAACTCTATTGAAACCACCATCTTTAGGAAAAATTGTGCGGGTAAAACCATGCTCATAAGGCTAATACTTTGGGTAATATACTATCCCCTAGTCTCTTCTCCAGTACTCCTAATTCTAACAACAATCTGTTAAAATATAAGGGCACATATAAATGTGGAAAGAATAGATGTCATACTTGCAGTTTTATTAAAATGTCTTCGGACTTTCTCGGTACGGCTACAGGAATTATATTTCAGAATAAACAGCGGAGGAGGTAGCTTTATGCACAGCGGAAGCCAAGTGGATTTTCACTCTGAACACTAGGGTCCCAAGGAGTTTGAATAGCGCATTTGGCATCACTGGTTTTGTGGGTTAGATAGCTTAGTCCCTTGTAAATTGCTGTAATGTTAGTAATATTACTTTTATTTATTTATTTTTCTGCTGTATTATTTTGGTTTTGATGTTATAATTTGAGTTGTAAATTATATTCATTTATTGTATCTTAATTTTGTATGGTAATTGGTATCTTCATTATTGCTCTCTGTGTGTTTTTGTACTTACTATTTGTATCCCTATTTGTATCGAAATGAACGATTGGCACATGTGCCACCTTAAAGATGCCATATGACGTGTACATTCTCTCATTTCAAAACTGCTACATCCAATGTGTTTCAGAGATGGAGATGGATGTGTTTCATAGGATTGGGTAATGGCAGTAATAACAGTCAATTACTAAATGTTGTTTTTCTTGTCCCAATCTCTGTTTTGGTTCAGTTTATTTCTGTGTTTCCATGTGACCTTGTTTATGGCCCACCTTTTTCCAATGCAAAGATGCTGTTAAACATTTCCTTATAAACATCCTTACTTTAGATACATATGTCTATATGTAATATTTTACTGGTTGAATTGCCCCACTGTTTGATCTTGTCGTTATGAAAATACTAATTAAAAGATAAAAAATCAGACTATGGGGCACTTGAATGGAGACACAATCATCTCTCCTAGAACAGAGTGGAGTGCTGGCCTGCAAGTGTGTCACTGTTACCAGAACGCTTTTTTATTGACAGGGAGCAGTAGTGTACCTACGCTAGAGCAGCCTCCGCCGTTGCGTGGGGGTGGGGGCTGAAGGGGTGCGTGATCAGCTTTTTTTAAACAGCTGATTGTGCGTCTTCAGTACAGCTTAAAAGGCCGGTACGGGTGTGTGTATGTTTACTGTGGATGCGGGATCAGCTGTTTTTTTAAAAACAGCTGATTGGGCAAGGGGGCAGGGGGGTGTCAAGGGCCCAGCCTCCAAACCTGTGGGAGGGCCCAGGCCCGTCTTTACTCTTCTGACAGGGAGGTGGGAATAAGGGTTCTCACCTCCCTGTGAATAATTATAGCTACAGATTTCATGTACTTATTAAAATCGGTTTAGTGTCCCTTTAAATAACTAAATTTCCCTTAGATCTGAAATTAACCTATGTGGTCAGGTAACAAGATAATGTAGGAAAAGTAACAAGAGAAAATCCCCATTCATTTTCTGTGGAATCAAAATCAATACAAACATTATTATTTCTAATGAAATAAAATAAAAATAAGGCAAAATATATCCTTATTTCCTTAAGACCACCACACCCCTCAATGGTCTGCAAACAGTAATTAAACTAAAAAAATATGTTTAAACTCTTATTGGTTCTTTCAAACACATGAGCATTTATTTAGAACTTTGTGATCTTTGTGCAATTTGGGGGTGAAATTTCTGGTAAAGATACGCTTGATTTTCACGTCTGGCTTACTGTTTGGCATGAAAATATATGGATGAGAGAGTAAATTGCTTGTGACATTTTGTTTCATAACATACAAAAACCTGAGATTTCAAGAAAACCATACAGTTGAATGCATTTGTATAGTTTTGGTTATATTCTGACCACAAGTAATCTTCCTTGAGAATTGCCTGTATTAAATACCACACATGCTGTGCAAACTAATTCATCATTGTATTGAAAGGGTAAATAATATTTTGCTACAGTAACTTATTTCTACTTAAAATACGCTTTGTACCTACAAAACTGTAAGCAATTTATTATATTACATATAACATGACATTTCTTTTTCTGAAAGAATAAGTGCACTGTAAAATCAAGTTATGTTCATTTGGAAGCTGCAGCTTTAAAAATACCGCTGCCATATTTATTCACCTTTTGCTGACATCTTGTTACTGGTTTGCTGAATGTTAAGCTCCGCCCCTCTGAGATTTCCTCTGCTTTCTCCTGTTTGAGCCTCAAACAGTAATGCCTGTGAGTTCCGTACACGTGTGTGTGCACAGAACTCACAGGCATTTCTGTTTAAGGCTGAAGCTGGAGAGTGCACGGAACTCACAGGCATTACTGTTTGAGGCTCAAGCAGGAGAGTGCACGGAACTCACAGGCATTACTGTTTGAGGCTCAAGCAGGAGAGTGCACGGAACTCACAGGCATTACTGTTTGAGGCTCAAGCAGGAGAAAGCAGAGGAAATCTCAGAGGGGCGGACCTAACATTCAGCAAACCAGTAACAATATGTCAGCAACTTCCAAGGCACAAAGCTAGGCTCTGGAGGGGCATAGTTAAAAAAAAAATATGGCAACGGTATTTTTAAAGCTGCAGCTTCCAAATGAACATAACTTGATTTTACAGTGCACTTATTCTTGAATGTTTTTTTCTTTCTAGATATCAGCTTACACCATATCTTTTCACTAATAATAGTGAGGTGTCTTGTTAACAACGCAATCCAATATACTATCCCCATCACTTGACAAGTAAAATTTCTACCTAATTTGGTGTTGAAAAGTTAAAATGTAGTGTAAAAAAGGGGGATCATCTGTGTGTAATAGTAGAAATCGATGTTGAATTTTCACAATGAAAAATCTCCTTTAATTGGGTTAACAATTCGGGTTATACATGAAGCTTATTGGATTCATACCTTACAATATCTCACTCCAAGAGGACTAAATACCAAATTCTTATCATGTTTGAGTTTTTTGTTGTAATTATCGCTTATGTACAAAATGCCTGTTTGTCATGCCCTATTCTTGTTATATTTTAAAGGGTATCTTTTGAATTTTCAATTTAGATTAAATTAGATTCTGAACTTTTTAAAACTTTATTTCGGATTTTAAATCTGATCTGTAGATCCTGAGAAATCATCATTTTAATCACAGCATTTACAGGGAAAGACCTGTCACTCCAGGAGCAGAGATTGTAATATGTGACCCATTAGTGACCTTTTACTAGGATCTTTGCTGCCTGCCAGCACACTTTCTGCAACAATTATGAGAATCAGCAGAGAAAAGAAGGCAAGGGGGGAGGGAGGGGGGTTGTGTAAGCAGAGCAGTGTCCATGGTGAGGCCTCGCAGACTTTACAAGGAGGCAGTGAGTAAGGGAGGGTGGGGGCAATTAGGAGCACTCACTAGTGCTAACCCCTTGGGTATAAAAGGTAGCTTAATAGGTACCATTTTGTGAGTGTGTTGGAGAGTTTTGTGGAGACCTGACAGTGTCGGGGTTGTAGAGTGTTTTTTCGTGCTTTTCCTTTTATAAGGAAACTTTTTAACTAAGATTTTATTTTTGACTTTAGCAGCCTTTTTAATAGCCTTTTTAATAGAACTGACTTTTAAATAGAAGGGTGGGTCAGTAGATGTGTTTACCTGTGTCTGTGGGTATTATTATGCATTTAAAAGTGTAAAAATAACTTTTTTATGATTGATCAAGATTTCATTTTTTACTTTAGTTGCCCTTTGCATAGTCTGCCTGTCATGGAAAAGAATGAATGGGTCAGTAGGTATGCTTATTTGTGTTTGTGTGCGTATCATTTTGCATTTATGAGGTAACATTTTAATGATTTTATGACTTTAGTTACCTTTAAATAGGGTTGTTATAGAATAAAATAAAAAGAGAAGAATAATAATCTAATAACCAGTGAATGAAAATTAAAAAAAACTTAAAGTGCATGTCCACCCTCCCAAACAAAAATTTGCCCCACTGCTGGCCCCTTTGTGTAGTGTTAAAAAACCCTTACCTTTCCCCTCTGCTCCTTATGGTTGTCCTGCAGTGCCTGCTGAAAGTCAAGGAAACCAAAGAGTAGGAGTTGTCTGTGTGTAATCCAGTCTCTGCCTCCTTCTTGTCCTCCCTGGCATGCACTGTGGAGCTCTCCCCCATCCCCCCTGTAGATCCCTCAATAGGGGGTTAAGTATAAAAATCTTTAAAATTTCAGAAATGTACTTACACACCTTTGTTCCTACAGTATGTGCATTTTTTTAGATTTGGAGGTGGCATTACCCTTTAAAGGGGAAGTTCAGTGCAAATACACATGCTTTTCAGAAAAAAGAGCAGTATTTTCCCATCCTAATGACCTTAATCTGCCAATTCAGCATTTTGTCTGTGTATAAATAAATGCAACCGAAATACTGACTTCCTGTTTGCAGGACCCCTAGTAGAGACAGTTATGGTCTTGCCCTGATTCAGTTGCTCAGTAGAGATCTGAGCATCTTTGACCCATCCAACAGCCAATCAGTAGAAATGACTGTTAGGAACATTCCTTGAATGTGGTGCATCCTGGGAAGAAGAAGGACCGTTAAAACCTGAAATGTCAGCTCACTAATGTCAACAGCAGGGAACAGCAAAGGGTATGAAATCAACTGATATTTCAAAATGGGAGAGAATATGTAGAATAACTAAAAATGCATAACACAAACTAACAAATTAACAAATATTGATAATTTCCACTGAATTGTCCCTTTAAGGTCCGACCACTGTCTCTGGAGGGCCAAGACAGCGGTCTAGATGCCAAAACTTTGCACCTGTTGGTGCTGCATTCCCTCCATTATAGTGTGCTTACGGGGCTGTACATGCCTGGTGCCCATTGGGAAGGCATCTTATCCCTTGACCAGGAGATGCCTGGCCATGTAGTGCTGCCTCCCAAAATTCAGCATTTTAATTAAAACCTGCCTTTGTCCTTGACTCTGTGGGGGAGATTCAATATACCTAAAATAACATTAAAACCCACATTAACCTGATGTCAAATAGGATTAACGTGGGTTTAACAGTGATTTTAGGGCACTGTGCTGTTTCCAAAAATCCATTTTTCAAAGTGTTTAGTTTTCGAGGAAAATCGTTCGAGAATGTCCGAAATTTTTTCTCTGCCCCCGTCGTCTCCCTGTATTTAAAGCATGGGGATAGAGATGAACCTGAACCTGGTTCTGGAGCAGATTTAATGGATCTGTTGAAACTTCGGACCCAAAATTCTTTTCAGAACCTGGAAGATTCCTAGAAATGTTGAAAATTTCTGGTTTTGTAAATTCGAAATTTTTACAAATTACGAAAATACTAACAGGGAGATCCAATTCTGGACGCTGCCTTACTTACCTTAGCATCGCGGGATCTGACAAAGTTAAGAGCGTGGGTTTAACGCCTCCGTCACACTACCGTTAATTGTCGCGCTACTATGTAGCGCAAAACTTAAAGGTAGGGTTTTGGATCTATAGCACGGCGCTATTTCCAAAAACATTTGGAAATGGCGCTGTGCTCTAAAATCCGTCTAAAACCCCACGTTAACCCGTGGTTTTAGACAGAAATGGCCCATATTGAATCTCCCCCTAAGTGGGATGCCGAAACAGGAAGAGCATGAACACTGGCCAGTGTTTTTTTTAAAGATTGTAGGCATTGATACGTGTTCCCCAGACCATTTTCTAGGTCCCTGAGACATTTACAGTAAGTTACCATTGCTATGTACACCTTTATTTTAGGCTTTAAAATTACTTTAATCGTTCAGCTTATGAATTTTCGAAATTTCTAATTTATTTGAAAATCCGCGAAAGTTCAAGTGAAAAAAATTTTCGGAAGTTCGGCTGTAAAGAAAAACGTACCTGCTCGGGGATCCGGCCGCGTCCTCCAAATCCAAGCGCCTTCGGCTTTCTCTGGCGGCTTTCGAAGAGGACGCTCTTCGGCGGCATTCACGCTTCGTTCGCGACTTCCGATCCTTGTGTTCGTGGCCGCACACGAATGCGCCTTCTTAAAGTGAAAGTTTGCTTTTTTATTCAAAATCTTCCCATTATCCAATCTGCTCTCTTCTCCTTCTTTGCTGTCCTCCTATTGGTCCCTTTAGTCTTTTTAAACCCCTTAGCCCATTGGTCTTTGCCCGATATAGCCATTAGTTTATCTATCTTGCTGGTAGTGTGCTTTTCTTCGTATATTCTCTGCTATTGACCCTTGCCTTTTTTTTTACCTCGATTTGTATCTGCCTACCCTGACCTCTGCTCGTACCTGACTACGCTTCTTGCTCAACCCTCTGTACCTAGCCTGGCGGCCTGATTCCTGCTTTTGACCTCTTGCTCTGTTTTTGACTCTGCTCTTGCCTGCTCCTAGTCTGTACCTCATATTTTGGTCTCTGACCTTTGTCTCTTCTTCCTTGTACCTTGCCTGTCTCTTTCACTTCAAACTTCTCCAGTATTCCTGGCCTCAGTTCGGACACCTTGCACTCTAAGTACAGGGGGCACTCTAAGTACAGGGGGCAACCGTGTTTGGTGAGGCGCATCTAGCCTCCTGGCAAATGGGGGCTTGTCTATTGGTGAAGATAGTGGTTGTAGATTGGAATATTCAGACTGAAGGAATACTTGGGAATCCGGAGTGTTAAATCGGTCCTGAGGAAGGTGCTATGTCCATCAAAAATTTTAGCAATAAAAACTACATTTAATAAATCTGGTGTGCAGAGGTCGAATTATGCTTGCTGGACCTTTAGACACTTGTACAATCAACACACTGATCACTGTTGATTTTTTCCCCCCCATAAGATATTAAATACAAAAAAGGAATACATTTTGCAGCAATTTAACCAAAATCAATTAAAATATCGATCCATGGAAGGTTAGCTTAACACAAACAGACAGAATATTCAATATTCAAATCTCTGTTAATCACTCATTTACATACATACATCTTATTCCTACTGAGTCCTATTATTTATGAAACTGCATTTCATACTGTCTCTTTGGCTCTGTATTTAAGTATTAGCAGTTTCTCTTTTTTCTTGGTGAATGGACTGTAGGTCCACTGGTGGATTTCCCCATGTAACTTTGTGGGCCAGGCCAACGCTGTGTTAATAAGAATAATGGTGAAGGGTTGAAAAAAAAACAACACATATAGAATAGTATAGTATAGTTGTGGAATTCTCTAATTAGACATTTATTTGATAGATTCGACAAGTGTTTATTCGTTCTTTCTTATGTCTAATGACAGACAGTAGAAACTAGTGTTTTTACCTTCCGAGGTTCCTCATGCTGGCCCATTTATTTTGTGTTTGAAAGTTGACCGCAAAGAAGATTGGGCCATTTGTTCTTTGGAGGTATGTAGCATTAACGTTGTAGTAACTTTGGGCGGTAATTTCTTAGTAGAGATGGCCGAAACTGCCAGGTTTTGTTTCATTTTTGAGTTTTTAGATCTCAGGAAAATCCCGAAGATCCAAAAATCCGAAAACGGAACTTAAATTTGGGACTTCAGAGCGCGTTTTCAATTTATATTGAATGATCATGGCTATTTTCGAAAATTCTCAAAAATAGCCTGAACGTTTGATAATCCTCGAAAATACGATCGGAAAACTATTTGAAATTTTCCGACCGTAATTTTGAGTATTATTGAAAGTTCAAGGCTATTTTTGAGAATTTTCAAAAATAGCCCGGAAGTTCGATAAAAATCAAAAGCGCGCTCCGAAGTCCCAAAATTCAAATGATTAGTCTTGAACAGAGTGGTTCCGTGTCGGGTCTGAGTCGGACGCGGATCCCATTTCTAATTCTTAGTGTATGGCCAGTATATTTCTACTCTTTTTGTCAAGCTCCTTCCCATATTGTTGTGAATGAAATATGACGAGGAGATGAAACAAAATAAACCAACTATATTTGATATAAGCAAGAAATCGGTGTGGTTAGGTGCAACAAAATCTTATTCCTCAAAGGTACTTTGGAAAGAAACTAGCACAGTGTTTTCTGTGGCTTTATTCTTTCTGCCAAAATGATCCTCAGAAAATGACACAATTTTCAGTATCCCATTCTGTGTCCTCTCTGAAAATGTTTCTTACAACAGATTCAGTTTTCCTTTTAATTCAGAAACCAGAAATGCAACCGTGCTTTCTGTTATAAATGGTTTCACATTCATTTTAAATCATCTTTATTTTCATAGCCATCCAAGGCATGAAAATAATATTTAAATACAAAAGAAGAGTCAGAAATTCCTCTCTGCAGAAAGGTATGCACGGCCACGTGATTTGCTTTATACTGTTCCCACCCACCCACTTTCCAATAAACCCAATAAAAGTACATAGGGTGCTGCACCGGCATTCTAAAGGTCCAGTTTAAATCTTCAAAAGTTTCCTATTCTATACCTTGCCCAGTTTAAATCTTCCCCTGAGGAACCTAGCTATTGTGCTACTTGGGGAATCTTTCCATCTGACTTGTCAAGTCCCAAGCACGTGGGGGCAGGGCAAACAGGACCAGCAATCGGAACTTTCCAGGGGTAAGGACATAATGGTTTAGGTGGGAACAATACAGCTGCTTTCTTACATGTGCAACAGCAAGGATGGAAAAACAAGGAAATCTTTACACTTTCCATGATCTTTTTTGTAGATGCACACACAAATCAGTGTAAAACTCATGCAACCCAATGCATTATCGGGTCAGCGTTGGTTTAACACACTTTCGTGTGGCTGCACCATTTCCAAAACATTTTGGAAAAAGCACAGCGTATGTAATATAGACTAAGCTACCATGAAGTGCAAAACTTCACGCCTTTCCAATCGAGACGCAAACCAGTGCTTCTTACATGACCGTGATCATGCAATGCAGTAAATCTTACAAAGGGATTACTGAAGCGGAAGGTAAGAATTGCTGATTTGCATATAACATTGCCCCATGTGTCTTTCCTAAACCCTAAAGTGTCTTGTGAACTTAGTAATGTGCTTGTAGTTTTAAGCAAGGTATTTTGTGGTTTACCCAGACTCAATTCAACTAAATCAGTCCTGTTAAATCATGTGCCTTACCCAGGGAGAAAGCAGCATTCCAAAGACCCACCATGTAGCTTTGACACAGACATGGGTTAGGATGTGACCAGATTGTTGCCTACTTTAGCCCAAAAATGTAACAGGACATCATTTTATCACTGTAAGCTAAGTTCTAGCCCTTCCTAGATGATGGGGATGTTCTATTTCTTGACAGCACCTTATTAGCAATTATCTGTTGTATTCAATTAGATCAACTGGACTTGAAATGTAGTTCTTGAAGACATTTCGCTAGTCATCCGACTGGCTTTCTCAATTCAGAATGACTTGTACAAGAATCTGTGGCAATTATGTACCCTGGAAAATCCCAATTAGCATATCACAGCCAGGTGTTAAGGGCGTGATTGGATAGTGGCTAAAAGGTGTTATAGGAACGCCCAGAGTAAGGTGTTAAAACAGCATTGTACATGGCAGACAGTTGGCGTCGAACCCCCCCACCTCTATTTAGGCTTGGTTTCTTTCTTATTTTCACATAAATGGCCTCCTTAACACCTCTCTTGAACCAGTCACGTTCCTTCGCCAATATGTTAACATTACAATCTTCAAAGGTATGTCCTTTATCCTTAAGATGCAGGTACACGGCTGAGTCCTGACCCGAGGAATTGGCTCTTCTGTGTTGGGCCAGAAGTTGATGCAGTTGCGTGTTTGGTCTCCCCCACATCAAAATCAGAGCATTCTTCACTGCACTGCACTGCATATATGATGTCGCTTTTCTTGTGTTTTGGTATTGGGTCTTTCGGATGTACCAATTGCTGCCTCAGTGTGTTGTTCGGTTTAAAGCAGACAGGGATACGATGTTTTTGGAAAATTCTTCTTAATTTCTCGGAGACCCTGCTACATATGGGATGACCATGTTCTTCCTCCTGTCTTGCTTTTCCCCTTCACTGTTGGTATTTGTGTTCTTTTCTTTCCTTCTACTTCTTTTGACAAAGGCCCAGTCTGGATATCCAACGTATGGCCCAACACAGAAGAGCCAATTCCTCGGGTCAGGACTCAGCCGTGTACCTGCATCTTAAGGATAAAGGAATACTTGAAGATTGTAATGTTAACATATTGGCGAAGGAACGTGACTGGTTCAAGAGAGGTGTTAAGGAGGCCATTTATGTGAAAATAAAGGTGGGGGGGTTCGACACCAACTGTCTGCCATGTACAATGCTGTTTTAACACCTTACTCTGGGTGTTCCTATAACACCTTTTAGCCACTATCCAATCACACCCTTAACACTGGCTGTGATATGCTAATTGGGATTTTCCAGGGTACATAATTGCCACAGATTCTTGTACAAGTCATTTTAATTGAGAAAGCCAGTCGGATGACTAGCGAAATGTCTTCAAGAACTACATTTCAAGTCCAGTTGATCTAATTGAATACAACAGATATACCATGACCTGGATGAATGAGAACCTTCACAAGCTTATTAGCAATTGTTTTATTTCCTGGTTAAGGAAATATTTTCAAAGCTGCCAGTTTTAAAAATGAAACAATTCAATTGTAAAGATATATACTATCAGGTAGATTCAATAAAAGTTTATCGTTTAAAATGGTGCTAATTTCGCCCCAACCAATCAGATCTTATTTAACATTTGAAAGCTAACATCTGTTTGGTAGGGGCAAAATTAGCACCATTTTAAACAATAAGAACTTTTATTGAATAACCCTGTATGTCTTGTATATAATACTACTAGCAAAAGTGTGTCCGTTGGTGCACAGTGGTTTTATGTGTTAATTTTATATAGTTTAATTTGCTGGAGTGTTAGTTACATATATTGATTAAAATATATGTGTAAGCTACCCGCCACTTACAAGGCCCTCCATATAGGGTAGTCCTATCTAAGAATGACATATATTAAGTAATAATGCTGTTATTTTTGTAGTGTAATTATTATGTTAAAGATAGTTTTTACCTAATGATAACTTCCCGCGGCACTTTGACCTTTCCCGGTAGTTCCGTCTTCCAGGGGTAGTTTGCAGCTGGTTGCGGCTGAAAACCAGGCTCCACCGCGAGTGTTGGGAGGCTCCGCGGGGCTTCCTGCGGCACTTGGAGCTCTTCCGTAGTTTTCGTCTTCCAGGGGTAGTTTGCGGTTGTCCGCGGCCGAAAACCAGGCTCCCAGGCCCCGTGGTGTTGGGAGGCTCCGCGGGACTTCCCGCAGCACTTGGAGTCTTCCTGATAGTTCCAACTTCCAGGGGGTGTTTGCGGTTGTTCGCGCCCGAAAACCAGACTCCCAGGCCCCGCCGCGAGTGTTGGGAGGCTCGCGGCACTTGGAGCCTTTCCCGTGTTAGTTCTGTCTTCCAGGGGTGTTTGCGGTTGTTCGCGGCTGAAAACCAGGCTCCCAGGCCCTGCCGCGAGTGTTGGGAGGCTCGGCGGGGCTTCCATCGGCACTTGGAGCCCCAGACCAGGTGCTGTCAAGTTGTATACATACAATACTGTACACACATTAGCTCCCTCCTCCAGCTAATCCCCAGGGCTCTCAAGCAGGAACAGGCAGCATCTCAATACCTAGCAACAGCAGGGATCGCCCACCATTTCTATAGGCAATGCCTTCTCTCCCAGTTAACGGAACACATTGGCTTTTACCTGGATTACGACCAATGTGGAAGGGCTTTGTTAGATGCTGTAGTTTAACACATGCGGCAGTAAGGAGGACCTGGTGTTGTTTAAGGGGTATGTATTTCTATTGGCTGCTAGAGTACAGTCGGCCACTATTACAGTAATGTGACAATTTATAATAATAGTACTAACCGGAAGCTGATCATGTGAGCACTGCTGCTAACAGGACAGGAGAAAGAGAGAGAGAAATTGACAGAGAGAGACAGAGAGAGAGACAGACAGACAGAGAAGAGACAGAGAGAGACAGAGAGAGAGGACAGAAGAGAGAGAGAGAGAGAGAGAGAGAGACAGACAGAGAGAGACAGACAGAGAGCGAGACAGACAGAGAGAGCGAGACAGACAGAGAGAGAAACAGAAGAGAGAGAGACAGACAGAGAAGAGAGAGAGAGACGAGACAGAGAGAGAGGAGCAGAGAGAGAGGACAGACAGAGAGAGAGAAGAAGCAGACAGAGGGAGAGACAAACTGAGAGAGAGAGAGAAACAGAGGACACAGAGAGACTGTTCACTAAAGCAAAAAACTATAACATTTAGACACTCACGCATAAGAAGGAAACTTCCCTTAGGGGAAGTCTTCAGTAAAGCAGTGTCGATTGGCATGCCCACCCATCCCACCCACTCCCATACACATTAAATCCATATGTGAAGCTCTCTCCCACAATGCAATACAGCTGGATATCATCTACACTTACTGGGAAAGCAAACTTTCTTTTGATTGGCCGTTAACTCGCACATGCTCAGTATGTTTCTCCCACAATGCAATACAGCCGGATATCATCTACACTTACTGGGAAAGCAAACTTTCTTTTGATTGGCATTAACTCACACAGCTCAGTAAGTCTTCCCACAATGCAATACAGCTGGATATTATCTACACTTCTGGGAAAGCAAACTTTCTTTTGATTGGCCATTAACTCACACATGCTCAGTAAGTCTCTCCCACAATGCAAACAGCGGATATCATCTACACGTACTGGGAAAGCAAACTTTCTTTGATTGCCATTAAGTCGCACCTGCTCAGTAAGTCTCTACCACAATGCAAAGCTAAAGGATGTTACTGTAAAGCATGCATTGCGTCAGGATGTGATTTAGTGCTACAGCAGCTACAAGAAGACACCTATTGGATAATAAGGACAATAAGGAATGACAGCAAACTTCCATGCAGAATTTAATAAATTTGAGAGGTGTGTCTATAGCTCCCATTTTGACCAGTCCATTCAAACGTGGGGAGATTCTGCATGTTAGTACTTTTATTTTTTATTTATATGCCATTTACCACTGTTACACACTTATATATCTTATTTTGTACATATTAATAAACTAATTAATGTTATACCTTTTACAGTACAATATATACTTAACTATGTATAATATATTTTTAGCCTACCCCCACCTACATAGTACAGTCTAAAAACTCATTGCAATCTCCACAAAATGGAAAATAATTTTATATAAAGGAAGGATATACAGATATTTCCCAGAGCTGCATTCACTCTGGGTACATATCCATTCCTAGATACAATGCTGGCTTTGTGGCTCTGGTGTTGAATAGTCAAGCAGTATAAGAGCCCCAAAGAGGTATTGAATAGCCAGCGGCAGTTGCAATACTTGTGTAGCTGATGCATGCAAGGGGTTAATAGGTGCTTACCACCATTATTGAATTGATTAGAGTGACTTCGTACAGCTGTGGCTCTCAGTATATTGGTCCTAATGTGTGGGATGGGTTCTTCCATACCGTAAGCTTACAGATTGTCCCTTAAAATCCTAAATTGGTAAAAATTCCTGCTACTCTATGGTCAGCCGTAGTCTAAAAATTACATTTAGAACACAAATCAGTCAAGTGGGTCTTGCCACTTGCCATGATTTAGAGATTTTACAAATCTCCACTCTCAGTGATAACTAGCAAGGGAATATAATAAATCAATATGTTCGCCAAACAAATGTTAATACATTTTACAAAGTATCCTGCAAAAAAAAAAAGAGCAATAAAAAGATTAACATACATTCTAACTGTTTTATATGTGCATGCATTATGATATAAGCTATGCTTTTACAACCCAAGTACGGAATTCAATTTAATTAGCCCCTTGCTTTACATGGAGCCAATATTCAGCATGACCTTGGCTCCTAAAAAGGGTCTTTTTAGGAGTATTTTTCTATACCCGTCACAGTAGTTTCCAACAAGCCCACACACTGCATTTTATTTTTTGAAAACTGATCAATAAAAGGTTTAAATGTGTTATTATAAAGATTCGGTTCTACATTCCAGGCAATTATTAAAAGATTCAGTTTTTTTTTTTCTGTCCTCTACTTAACGTTTGAAAAGTAATTTCCTGATGGTAGATTCCTTTCTTCTTTTCTTCAGTAAATGATGTTTATAGTCCTATACATAATTTGCAAAACAGTATGTACATAGGACATTGCCAGTGGGTGGAATACTATATAAATACAATTCAGACATAAATTACGATGACAATATTTATAACTAGTTAGACTTACAGTTTTATGATTTAAATTGTAAATCTTACATATTAAATCACATCCTATTCAGAACACTTCTAACACATTTTTTAACTAAATAGCTTAGACAGGAAGAATATACCTGCAAATGACAGAGTATAAACCATATAGCTGTAGAAAGTGGCGCACTATAGGTCAAATATTGCATGGATAGAAACTTACAGCAACACCTCTAGAGACAATGTTCCCTTTATAGAAATCTTCCATATGGATTTTAAGTAAATTAAAAACTGAAATATGTTTTATGCTAGGAATGGTTTATTCCAAAAGCCTAAAGATATTTTGCAAAAGATTTACATCTTTGTGATGTCATTGCAATATTCTGATGTCATCCAAAGCTCCAACTGACACAGTATTACTCTTGCACAATGTATTGTGTGGTGGGTGTAGGTAGTTAATAGTTAGATAGTACTTTTTTACATAGTAATTGAGTCAAAACATTTTGATACATGTCTTCAAATCAATACATATAATTGATTTTAAAAAAAGGATGAGCAGATTATGCTTTAATTTTGGAAAACAGCAAAAAAAGCATTTTGCTTGGCAGTAAGAATATATAAAAAAAAAATTCCTTACAGCAGTTTTAAAGAATTCATGGGTACAGCGAGTTATAATTGTATATATCTTAGGGCAAGGCCACACTACGATGTTCTCTCTACACTTATGATCTCATTTTGCGAAACCATTTTTTTGCAAATTTTTCCCCCGCAACACAAATGGGCAGTAACACATAGGAAACTTTTTCAACAATGTGCACCGCTTTTCATGTGCATTAATGTCCAGTCCATTGTAGCCTCATCCTTAAACTGCATTAGATACAATAGACCTAGTTAGGGTTTTTGTGTACAATAGCTTAGTTTTTTTCTCTACTAAAAAGAACACAACAAACACGTAAGCACAACTATACAATAATCAGTATGTTGTAGTAATCAGAGTATCTCTGTCAATCGGGATGAGTCCTGTTTTCCAAACGACCGTGGTTAGATTCCGAACTGCCAGTTCTGCGGATCTGACAGAATTTTGAATGTTTCTGAACTTAAAAATTCGATTACAAAATTGAAAAATCCAAAATTAAATCTAAAATCAAATAATTCTGATTGATTTAGATTACAAAACTTCAATAGGTTCCATGGAACAGCTGTCGTAATGAAAACACCAGCTTCATTCGTTTCTCGCTAGTGAGCTCGTTTAAATAGCTTAAAAGGCATGTCCACCCCCAAAACTAAAATTTAACCTTCTACTGGCCCCACTGTGCAGTGTTTAAAAACCCTTACCTTACTGCTCAGCTCTTTATGGTTCTCTTGCAATGTCTGTTGAAAGTCCTAGAAATTAAAAGAGTAGGAGCCATTTCTAGTGTAATTTGTATACTGCCTGTAACTGTTCCTCATCAAGGTTTTATGAGGGCAAGCATGCTCAGTAATCACTAAGAGGCAGCATTGGAAAAGGGAATTTCCCATCATGCAATTCACTTGATTTGCATGAACATTCTAGTTATAGCAAATCTGCACACAGCAGAGGATAGTTCGGATTGGATATTAAAGATAACATTTTTCCCATATAGATGTCCTTTTATACCTGTAAACTTGTGCAGAAAGTGCTTGCAATAAACTTTGATTTTTGTTGCCGCATTTGAAAGGTCTTTTTACATATGTCCTTCCTTCTATGGGAATGGTGGCAACTAAAGAGTTACTATGATAAAACATAGTAACTCTTTAGTTGCCACCATTCATTTTCTCTATAATGAGGTGTACAAGTTGGATTTGTCCTGGCTATGTGGTGCACAGGGGCAATAGAGAGAAAACATTGCATTTGTTAGCATATTTTTATTTGATAATAAGCTTATATTCTAAGTGGATATATGTTTAGTTATCAGATCATTCATTATTGGGGATGATTATAGTAAATGTAAGTTGCAGGGCTGCAATTATTACAACCTGGTTGATTTACACTGCATGTTTTCAATATACAATCCCTATCCCTATCCATTCCCTATCTGCCCTTTGCTGTTTGAGAGTACTTGTCAGGGAATGGTGAAACT
This sequence comes from Hymenochirus boettgeri, assembly GCA_019447015.1. Classification (NCBI taxonomy): domain Eukaryota; kingdom Metazoa; phylum Chordata; class Amphibia; order Anura; family Pipidae; genus Hymenochirus; species Hymenochirus boettgeri. The sequence goes on from CM033469.1 coordinate 129,814,165, forward strand.
AGTAATGCAACTGCATAGGCACTTGGGTAGTCATTATTTTGCTAAAGGAAAGTAATTTCAGACTCTGCAATCCAAACACTTATTCATTTATCTGTTATATAACAACATTTATGTGCATTTATAGACTACTATACAACACCATAGGTATGAAACCCAGGCACTAAAAAAAAATATTCATTTGGGCAGTCCAGCTATAGAACCAGCCATCTACTTGCAAGTCTCTAACCTAAATACAAAGGCAAGACCTGCTAGTTGACTGCTGAATAGAAACTGAGCTTCTCTGAAGATTTCATGCTGTTTTATAGTGTCTCATAAACACACACCCAAAATTGAGTGTCTAGTACAATCTTAAATCTGATTGGATCTTGGATCTTGGACCAATCAGATATTGGGGGTGGGTTTTAGGAGTTACTACAAATAGTGAATGTTCAGTAAGGAGAGCTAGTTTCAGTTTGCTGCATTTCATCTGAGATGTTATAGCTTTGTCTGAGGTACTGGGATATAAGCTTATTGAGTGATTATGGCTGGGTGGCTGAGATGGGCAGCCTTTAGGTCAGATGGCTCTCAATTTAGTATTTGGCTTTCTGTATCTAAGATAAAAATAATTCCAGTAAAAGTTTGGTTTGCTGTTCCAACTAAATATGAACAGGAGATCTGAGTAACAGAGCTATTGATGTATTGGAATTCTGGTTCCACAATTTCACCAGAACAATCTGCAGTAATAGAACAGAGGGAGATGATTGCAAACCAGTTAGAGAGCAACATGGCAATCCAAGGGATATCAGAAACACATGCAGCAAAGCTGAGTGTGAATAATTGCAGTGTAAAAGCAACCAGTCTGTAATAAATGCAGCTCTGCTTGTAACAAATGTTGTGTCTTACTATAGAGCAAACAGCAGCGATAGCAAGGAAATGCCTGGGTGCCATTCAAAAGTTTCAGACCTGTGAGTGCCTTGTAATTTCTGTGTGTAATATATATATATATATATATATACCATTGATAAAACTGTCAATCTGACATCAACATGCTACTTGCACACAACAATATCAGATCATGTAGTTCTAATGACTATAGAAGAAGGGAATGGGTTAATGAAAATCCCAGAATCCCAGTTGGCACTTGCAAATCAGTTGCACAGATTCTGCATGTTAATTAATAAATGGAGAAAGGGCTATTTTAACCATTATGCAAAACCCTTCTGATTGGTGGACATATTCATAGACTACAAGCACCCTGCCCACTATAGGAGGAGAGAAATCAATTGATACACCCATAAGAAACACAAAAATGAAAATAACTTGATAACTGTTCCAAAAAAATATTGAAAGATATGGCAAAAGTACACAGGATAGCGCTCTCTACACTACAGCAAAATATTTTGGGGGTGGACATGTCTTTAAATCTCAGATTTTTATAAACAAGAAATTCCAAATTACACATATTCTTGCACTTTCCAAAGTATAAAAGCTTTTTAAAAGGGCATCAATATTTTCTATACAGTGAAAAGGGGTGGAGCTTGTGGTTTATTACCGAAAAGTATAACTACACTGAAGAGCTGTGTCAGCAAAGAAAGAAGTTTTATGCTGTATTATATTATAATATAGTCAGCATAAATGTTCAAGAAAATATAGATGCCATTACATTTTATGTTGACTGTGTGCATTTTGTGTGCTACATTCTGCACAGCTTAAAGAGGCATTGCCCTAATTTGCTGTTAAGATGACTTTTCTCATAAACACATATTACCTGTGTCAGCTAATCTCAGTAGTGTTTGGGGTTTCAATGAAGAGACAAGGTAAATATCAGATCCCTCCTTGCAGAACTGAAAACCAGACAAATATATGGATGAAAGTCTGCTCAGTGTCTTATTTGTATTACATTCAATATATCATCCAGGACATTGATTTGGAAATTTCAGTGTCTCTTGGGCACAGTACGCATTAAATACACACAAATAAACACACTCTAATTCCAGTGGCAGATTTCACAATCAGGTGAATTGTGTTTATACATTTATTTCTACAAATTAATATTGTTTATATAACAAAAAAAAATGCATTTAGTGCATACTATATATTTCTCGAAACAAATCATTTTCTTAGAGAATGTGTTACCAGTAGAAAATATTAACAGATGGAAACATAATGTTGGCGTTTTTGGATTTTAAAATTGCTTCACCTAGATGTCTTTGCTTGTTTAAAATCACTCTGAAGTGAAACATAACATCTATACCATCTGTGATTGTTTGGCTGATGGGGTCTTTCCTTGGTGATACTACATACTCCGAGAGTAACATTGTCCTTCAGCATATAGAGACCAGAGTTCAGATACATAAAGACCATATGTAACAAAAGTTTAATGTAATGTCTGTGGTGTTCTGCAAAGAACAAAGGGTATATTTATAAAGGCGGCGGTATCTTTATTTTGCCATTTGCACCTTTAACAATTGTAACGAAAGTTCGTAAATGTACACTGCTGCCATTGATATACGACATGGTGGTATTTTTACGATAACCTGCGGTATCAATCTACACTGATAAGGCTATAGTAATAGTGTAAGAAATAATGTATACAAAGGAGCATATTTATAAGCACCTCCTACTTATCTTCTCTCTTGGTCCCTTATGTTCCAGTCCGTGCTCTCCGTTCCTTGCAAGGAAATCTTCTCCACAAACTCTCAACAAACACTGCTGCCTCCCGCCTTAAACCATTCTCTCTTGCTGCTCCCTACTTGGAACTTCCTCCCTCTTCGCTTTGCCTAGTTCTTAACTGATGTATAAAATTGCATTTAATTAAATTTTTATCTATCTGTATAATGGCTTGCACTTATTCCTCTGTTTTTTTAACTCTGTATTTTATAAAGTACAGCGCTGCTACCAAAGTTGCACTTTATAAATAAAATATATATACATACCTACATACATTATTCTTAAAAACGTGCCTGTTCTTAAAAAAATACAAGCATCCAAAATAACAATGAAAATTGTATTGTGCTGTTTACTGTTGACAGTAATTTTATTTTTAAAGCTTGATGGAGAAAAATCAGATGGGTCCAAACAAACTCCTTGCAGATGTGTCCAAGCATTGGCATCCAGGACTTCAGTTCTGTTTCAATTTCCTTCTTTCAATGAATTTCTTTTCTTTTTAAACCCAGATTTTACATTAGGCTTTGTTACATGATAGTTGGGTGATCATGACTAGAGATATCGAACTTCGAAAAATCAGTTCCGCGCGAGGATCCGCGATTTTCGAAAAAATCACATAAATTGAAAAATCCGTGACGGACCGTTAAAACGTATTAAATCGAGCAAAATCGCATTAAAAGTGATCTAAATAGCCTTGTTAGTACACTTAATCACTCAGGGACCAGGGTAATGACCTTAAGAACACATATCAATGCCTACAATACCTAAAAATTACAGTCCGCTAGTGAATTAAAAAAAACGTTTTTCCGAAAATACGAGGATTTCCGTAAAATGAGGATTTTCGTACAAGGAGGAACCGAACTTCCTGCCTGCACAATGGCCAGTTTCTGTAAGGCAGATGATATACATCCCCCTGGCACCTATCATGTGCGGCGCCAGAAGCGCAGGATTATGGAGGGGCTCCAGCGCCGGCTCCTGCGCCGCTTCGGCTACCAGACCACTGTCTCTACCCTCCAGAGACAGTGGTCTGATCTGAAGAGGCAGAGGCCTCATTTTGTCAAGCCATGCGGCAAACTGATGGAAGGCAAGTATACTTTTATTATATTACTTATTGTAATTAGTAGTAAATTTTAATTCACTTCTGACAAAAACATATTTATTGTATATACCTACCATTAATGCCATTACACACACCACATTGGCACATTCCCTCTATAGTAGTTTGCACAAACAGGGAAAGAAGGCGATGGTGGGGTACTGGGTTACATAATGTCCAACTGCAGTTTGCCACCATTGTTGAAGAGCCAGGCAGGTTGGCCCCACTGGACATACCCCTCACCCACACTGGCTTCTCTCCCTCGAGTATGCTTCGTGCAAGGGAAAGCGGGTGAAAGGGTAAGGCTTCGTAGGAACAAGCACCATTGAGTTACAGCAGGCCCACTGCAGTTTGCCACCATTGTTGAAGAGTCAGGCAGGCTTGGCCCATGGACATACCCCTCACCCCATTGGCTTCTCTCTCTCAGAGTATGCTTCATGATGTAGGGAAAGCGGGTGGTTGCGGGTGAACGGGTAAGGCCTTTGTAGTGAACACCACTTTTCATTGAGTTAAGCAGGCCACTGCAGTTTTTCCACCAGTGTTTTTGAACCCGATTTCCAGACACGGGACCAGTGTTGGGCCCCACCTGGATTTTTCATTACTTACCCCTTTCTTTCACCCCATGTGGTTTCTTCTCCCCTCATTAACGGAGGCCGTTTTCATGCACAATTTGTGAAAGCTTTTGGTTTCCGCTTCGTTGATTTTCCATCGTTCCTTTGTGTAAGGCCTTTGTTGGCCTAGGTTAACGTGCTTTATCCATGGAGTTACCCAGCAGGCCCCACTGTCTATATTTGCGTAAGGTATTGTATTTTTCTGCTTTTTACTGCCAGGCAGGATTTGGGACCCAGTGATTGCGGTCAAAACATTAGCACATTTGAGTCTTTCAGTAGTTTCCCCTGTTTTGTGTGCTCGTTTATGTTAGTATTGCCGTCAGTCGTATTTCTGCTTTTTTCTTTTTCGGTGCCTTTCCTTTCTTTCTTTTCCACTACCACATTTTTTAACGTGCCCTCGTGGATGAGAGAGGAAGGAAGAACAAAGTACTGCTCTAGGCCAGTAGGAGGATCGACCTCAAAAATTAGCCACAAAGTAGCTGTTGTTGAGTAGAGCATTTGTTATTTCATAAACTTGAATGCAGTTCTTCTTTCTCCCCTCTTTTCCTTTTTCTCTCTTTCTTTTTAGTAGAGTTCCCCTACCTTTGGTCAGCGACATTTATTATGGTTTCTCCTGCCCATTAATCGATTTATAATTATTGCTCTATTTTTTTGCAGCTAAGCGCGGAACTCAGATAAGCCCTTTCGATGGTGGCACTTTCAAATGAGTGTCGGAAGGTAGCTCAGTACAGGCGTGGCCAGGGGCCTTAGTTCCGGTTCTTGGGTCCTGCAGTCACGGGCCCCCATCCGTCTCATCTATTGACATATCGTCGTTTTTGGTGCTTGTACTGACTTTGCATCGTGGTCCACGCATTGTCATTGTCATCTTGTAGGATGTTTTAAGGCTTTTTTGCGGGTCCACCTTCTCAGTGGACTGAGCCGTGGTTCTCATTTTCTAAGCTTACAATGGACTCTTCGTTTTTCTCCCGCTATTTCGAAATTAATACGGATGTCAGAACCTCGTAATTCATCGAATAATTTTCGGTAAAAAAAAATTAAAATCTTCTCGGTTCGGATAGGCGGTACGGTGCGAAAATGTTTCCTGGAATAACTCTTGCCCGTTCGAGGAACGGTGATAATTATCCGGTGTTCTCGGTCCCCCTCGTTACTCGCGAACAGCCGCCCATCTTCTACATTTCTATGACCGAATTACTACAATAGGTGATAATTTTTTATTCTCTAAGCGACATGATGTCCATAAATCTTGTGCCATATGTGCTGTTACTGTTTCACTTCAGCTACCCTTTGATGATTTCCAGCTGCCATTCTTGATTTTTCCCCCTCCCAGGTAGATGTGGGGATTTTCTTCTCTTTCTTTTTTTCCTCTTTTTGCAACTTAAAACAAACACACCAATAGCCTCGTCTATTAACCAGCTGTTTAAAGGTTTGTCATTTATCCATGCGTGACAAGGTTCCCGAATCCTGATCGCTGTACACTACCAACCTTAAATTTTCATCTCTTCACTTCCCTGATAATCCGGATCTCCGCCGTTTGTTTTTTTTTTTTCTCGTTATGGCTTTACTCTTTTATCAGCACTCCTTTTCTTTCTAACTATGTGGCCTGTCTTTTCTCGGGTGATTTTCCGTTGCATTCACGACTGGTGCGCCCCCCGGACCCCCTCCACGGAAACGAATTCAACCGTTTCAACCAATTAAAGTGCCTACACATGTGGTTTTTTCGTGATTATCGCCAATTAATGTTATTTCCCCTACACTCATTTGTGTTTTTTTTTTGCGGGACCGCGTTTGAGGAAAACATTATTCTGCTCAAAGTGTTTTTTTTTTACCATAATTTTCGGTTCTTTTTCCTGCTATTTTTCACACATGGGCAATCCAACTGGCACCTCATAATGATTGCCTAGGTTTTCCTGAGCCATCCTTTTAACATACCACCAATTTTCCCCTTTTCATGTTGCATGTTGTAGCTTTCCCAAATAGACCTTCTCTGACTAATCCATCCAATTCTTTCGAGTTTTACTAACATTGTTATTCTTTATGATTATTTACCCCACTTTTTTAGGTCCTCTGGTCTATCTTTTCAAGTCCTAGATCTCAGACCTTTGTTAGGACGTTTATACTTAGATCTTTTGGGGTCGGTGGTTTAACTATGTTCTAGTAGAGTATTTTTTTATGTTTTTACTAATTATTGGTGTTTTGTGTCAAAACTCGTTCAACCATATAAATGTTATTGTTGTTTGAATTTTTTTTTTTTAGCTGCTTTTTTTGCTTCTTCATAATTTTATAGCTTATCTTCTTCTTTACACCCCACATTTTAGTTTCTTTTATAGTTTTGGTTTCTGACAAAAATCCTTTTTCTTTTATTCCTGAAAATTTGTTGTTGTATCAACTTCGGATTTTTTCTTTTGTGTACCACTAAACCCGGCCAAGCTGTTGTGTGCAACGGTTCGTTGTTTTTATGGCATCCATTCCCCTTTTACTGGATTGGGAAGATGGCAATTGTTTTTGAACCTTCCGTGTGTGTGTTTCTCCCTCCCCTCCCCCCTTCATGCCGGCCTGGGCATTCCCTCCCCCTCCCCCCCCCTGCACCTTTTGCGAATCTCGGTTCAAAGTGAGGGCATTGATTTTGTCAAACCCGTGGGCGCCTATGGGGGTTCTGGCCCTTGCCTCCTTACTCGATGCATCGCCCGCGTGCGGTGCCAGAAATCTTCTTCGTCGCGACCTTTGCGCACTATGGAAATTGTATGCGCCCCCTGCTACATATGGGATGACCATGTTCTTCCTCCTGTCTTGCTTTTCTCCTTCACTGTTGGTATTTGTGTTCTTTTCTTTCCTTCTACTTCTTTTGACAAAGGCCCAGTCTGGATATCCAACGTAGCCCAACACAGAAGAGCCAATTCCTCGGGTCAGGACTCAGCCGTGTACCTGCATCTTAAGGATAAAGGAATACTTGAAGATTGTAATGTTAACATATTGGCGAAGGAACGTGACTGGTTCAAGAGAGGTGTTAAGGAGGCCATTTATGTGAAAATAAGTGGGGGGGTTCGACACCAACTGTCTGCATGTACAATGCTGTTTTAACACCTTACTTGGGTGTTCCTATAACACCTTTTAGCCACTATCCAATCACACCCTTAACACTGGCTGTGATATGCTAATTGGGATTTTCCAGGGTACATAATTGCCACAGATTCTTGTACAAGTCATTTTAATTGAGAAAGCCAGTCGGATGACTAGCGAAATGTCTTCAAGAACTACATTTCAAGTCCAGTTGATCTAATTGAATACAACAGATATACCATGACCTGGATGAATGAGAACCTTCACAAGCTTATTAGCAATTGTTTTATTTCCTGGTTAAGGAAATATTTTCAAAGCTGCCAGTTTTAAAAATGAAACAATTCAATTGTAAAGATATATACTATCAGGTAGATTCAATAAAAGTTCTTATCGTTTAAAATGGTGCTAATTTCGCCCCAACCAATCAGATCTTATTTAACATTTGAAAGCTAACATCTGTTTGGTAGGGGCAAAATTAGCACCATTTTAAACAATAAGAACTTTTATTGAATAACCCTGTAT